>CM053791.1:182935747-183460747 GCA_028749045.1 Cupressus sempervirens | reverse complement strand
GGCATCCTGTGGGGAGGAGATCGTGTTGCGTCTAGTTCGTAGAGGGCCAATTTTGTAGGCGACAGCGTAACTGGGTGGAGGGGTGGGTTTTTGAGCACATGAGCAGAGTTGAGGCTGGCTAGGGTGGGTCTGAGTCTGCTGTATCATCGATTTGGGGTAGCAAGTGTGAGCCAACAATAGGGTGTGGGTTTTTTCGTTCTCTCAATTGATTGGTGATTGGTTATTGGCCTCTGCTCATGGGGCAACTGGGGGTCCCATCTCAGATATTATCTGAGGATTTGGTGATGGATGAGACCTCTCTTTTGTTGCGAGGAGGGGTTGAAGGCAAGGCTATCAATATTTCGTTTGGGATGCATGCATCATCATCAAAGGATTCTGTCTAAATCAAGAAGAAGAATGGATGTTTGAAGTGATCTGATGATCGACCTATGTTAATTATTCAACCAGAATAGATTTCAAAGGATGTGGAGTATTAGGGCAAGCACACACTCATATGTAAGTTTTTGGGTCTCTGGCTTTCTATTCCTGTATTGGAATTGTGGGCGCATCAGATATGGAACTTGAAAGGGGATATGGAAATTCTTTTGGCGGCCAAAAACTATTTTTTGGTTATTTTGTCAAGTATGTCAGATAGGAACAAGGTCTTTGAGGGAGGCCCATATTTCTTTAACCAGGTTGGGCTTTTCATCAAACCTTAGCACATTGGATTCAACTCCGCCGAGGAGATCTCATCTCGGGTCCTTGTGTGGGTTCGGCTTCCTCAGTTTCCTTTGGAATTTTGGAGAGAGGACATCCTTCATTCAATATCACTTCTTCTAGGGAAATTGGTTGGGACAGCCACACTTACCCAAGATCGAAAGGTAATCTCATATGCTCGAATTTGTATGGAAGTTGATCTTAATAATCCACTACCTTATTCTATGGAAATTTGTATGGGTACTTCTTCATGGGTTCAACAGTTGGACTACGAGACTTTACCCTTCAGATGTAGGATTTGTCATGAGTATGGGCACCTACAACGTAAATGCCCCCAAAATAAAATTTCTCGATCATCTACGACCATTGTGCTGACTCCTAAGGAAGAAAAGGGCAAGGCCCAGATGCCAAATGATCCCTCTGTAGATAAGGAGGGTTTTATCCCAGTAAAGCCACGTAATAAAGGTAAGGGGCAGAAGAGGACTTGGACAGATAGACAAAATGATGGTACTTTTAACAGGTTTAATGTTCTAGAGAATTTGGTTCAAGAGGATGGAATTCCTATTGAGATTCCCCCAGGTGATGGTTCCTTTTTAGAACCCCAGCTCCAACAGGATGGGATTCTTGTCCAAGTTTCTGAGAAAGAACAAGGCTAACTAGTTGGATTAGATGGAGTGGTTTAGGAGATTAGTTGTGATATTCCTGGTGGGTCAAATCCCTGTGACGCTCCATTTATCACAGCTAAAAATATTCCTAGCAAGAAAGGGGTGCCTGACAATACAAAAGGCTCTAAAGTTTCCTCCACTTTAGGTTTACATCAGAAGCCTTTTAAAAAGGGGACCTCAGAGATGTCTACTAAGAGTGGAAGGAAGACGGATTAGGAGAAGGTTAAGATGATGGGCAAGACTTTGGTTGAGGTAGGGTTAGTGATGCCCATTGACTCCCACTTCTCACAGTCTTCTAAATGATTATTGTATCTTGGAATGTGAGGGGGTTGAGCAATATCCCTAGACAAAAGGCTGTTCGTAGATTGATAGAGTCTCATTCTCCAAATTTTTTTCTCATTTAGGAAACTAAGCTTTCAGTTGATGAATTGGATAATTGTGGACCAAAGATTTGGCCCCATGGTTGCTGGCAAGAAGTAAGTGCTCAAGGGAGCTTGAGAGGTCTTGCTTGCCGTTGGAATCCTAAGAAGGTGACTCCTTTGTGGTGGATTGCAAGTAGGTCTTCCATCTCTTTTTTGGCTTCTCATCTTGAGACAGGTGAAAGGTGCTTATTCTCTAATATTCATGCTCCTAGTGATTTGGTAAGTAAATCTCATATGTGGTCCCATATTATGTTTGTCAATTCTCTAGATCCCTTTCTTCCCTGGATTGTGGCTAGAGATTTTAATGCTATTACTAGTCTAGAGGAAAAGTGGGGCGGGATTTCTCATCTTGGTCCTTCTTCTAGATAATATTGGTTCTTTGAATCTTATTGATGTTAAACCCAACTCTGATATATTCACCTAGAATAACAGAAGGAGTGGGATGAAGGCTATTTCAGAAAGGCTTGATAGGTTCCTGGTATCCTACTATTGGATGCATAGTAGATGGTCTACTAGTTCAGAAATTCTTGATTGGAGAGGCTCTGATCACTGGCCTATTAGGCTCTCTGTCACCCTTTTCAAGACTTCCAAGAATCCCTCTTTCAAGTTTCAGCTGATGTGGTTGAGGGATCCCTCCCTGTAGGATCTTATGATAGCTTGGTGGTATGAGGGTAGGCCTCCTCATGGAACTTCCATGTACACTTTTGAGAAGAGACTTCAACATGTAAAGTTTAGGCTGAAGCAGTGGAATAAACAGTGCTTTGGAAACTTGCAAGAGCATTTGAGAGATGCTCAAGCTAGGTTGGATAGTGTCACTCACCAGATTAGGGACCTTGGCATGACTCTAGATTTGATGTCTAAAGAATCCTTAGCTCTGAAGGAAGTTGACGAATGGGAGCTTCGGGAGGAAATATTTTGGAAGCAAAAGTCTCGAGTGGACTAGTTACAGGAGGGAGATAGAAACATTTCTTTCTTCCACAACACTGTTAAAGCCCATAGGTTTGGGAATTCTATCACTTCTCTTATTTATACCTCTAGAGATCAACTATGTTCCAAGGAGGCAATTGCTTTAGAGGCCATCAAATACTTCTCTCATCTCTTCTCTAAGGAGGATCTTGTTTCTTTGGAGGAGACAAGGGCTATATTAGACTGTATTCCTCATCTTGTTTCTAGCAGTATGAACAGAGATCTATTAAAACCCATTATGGTTGAGGAACTAGAGAAAGTGGTTTTTGGTATGCCGAAAGGTAAAGTCCTAGGCCAGATGGGTTTCCCATTGAATTTTTTTGGGAGTTTTGGGATATTATAAATTTGATCTTCTAGATGTTGTCTAGGGGTCATATCAAAACAAACAAATGCTCAAGTCTATGAATGCTACCTTTCTGGCTCTCATTCCTAAGATTGATGGAGCTAATAGGTTAGATCAGTTCAGACCCATTGCTCTATGTAATGTCTTGTACAAAATCATCACAAAATTAATTGCAGAAAGGCTTAAGCCTTTTCTTTCCACTTTGATTTCTGAGCAATAGGGATGCTTTGTTAGTGGGAAACAGATTCTTGATGGGGTGGTTATTACTTCAGAAGCTATTCACTCTATGGCCATGTCCAAGGAAAAGGCTATGTTTATTAAGCTGGACTTCGCTAAAGCATATGACCAAGTTAGTTGGGACTTTCTAGGTCATGTGCTTCTAGCTTTTGGATTTACTATGGAATGGGTGGATTGGGTTCTCAGCTGTGTGTCTTCTCCATCCTTTTCAGTTCTTATTAATGGAGAGCCTACTAAACTATTCTCTACTTCTCAAGGACTCCGTCAAGGGGATCCTATCTCTCCATATCTATTTATCATTATGGTAGAGGGCTTGGGTAGATTTATTAAATCTCAAGTAGATTTGGACTTATTCAAGGGAGGAAGTGGTGCAATGATACTCCAGTTTATACACACCTTCAATTTGTGGATGATACTGGACTGATGGGCTTGGCTACTACTAATGAGGCAAGAAACTTTAGAAATATTTTGGACACTTATTTAAAATCTTCTGGACAGAAAATTAATGAAAGTAAATCTTCTATTTACTTATTCAATACTCCTCAGTTGATCCAGCTCTGGATTGCTAGAATTCTCAGGTTTCAGGTTAGATCCCTCCCTTTGATCTATCTCAGAGTTCCTTTAGCTTTGGGGACTCAACAGAAAGAATATTGGCAAGGTCTTGTTGAAAAATTTCATAGTAGAGTGAGTCACTTGACTCATAGGTGGCTCTCATCATCTAGGAGGGTTACCCTACTCAAGATTGTGATTCAGGCTCTTCCTATTTATAGGTGTTTAGTGCAAACTGCTCCCATGGGAGTCATGAAATATTTTGATGCTTTGTCACGAAAATTCCTTTGGTCAGGAAATCTCCAATCCTCTAAATGGAGCTTAGTCAACTGGGACACTATTTTCTTGCCTAATTTTGTTAGGGGTCTTGGCCATTAATGTATGGCTCTCGGTGTCAAAGCTCTTGCTACAAAATTATACTGGAGATGGTGCAAGAATCAAGATCGGGATTGGGCCAAGATTCTAACCCATAAGTATTTCCTAGGAGTGGAGGTCCAAGATATTCCTAGACTTGAGCTTGATGGTAAGGGGTCCTTTATTTGGGACACCCTTAAAAGGGGTGCTCCTCTTATCAAGGATGGCCTTTTTTGGATCTGTAATGAGGGGTCAAGTGTGTTATTCTAACAGGACTCTTGGGATGGCCAAACTCCTATTCTCTCTAGTTTTCCCCACCTTCTCCTTCTGTATCAGATTTTTTCTTTTGCAAGTTGGACCATGGTAGCTCACTTCAAGACTATTAGGAGGTGTGGATTGATGGAGGTGGCTAATTGGAAGGATCCATAGGTTTGGCCCATGGGGGGCTCCTCTGAGCTTCGGGTTGAACTGGCGCATCTTCTCTTTACTAGGCTTTGCAGCTTTTCTAAAGATAAAGATATCCTAGCTTAAAGTCCTTGCCCAAAAGGTAAGTTCAGTGTGGATCAGGGATATGCTCAGCTGGATAGCCAACGTAATGTAGTTCAAGAGGTTCCCTGGTGGAGGAAGGTCTGGAATAAATCTTCTTGGCTAAAATGTAATTTTTTTCTATGGTTGGGTGCGCAAAATAAGTGTCTTACTTGGGATAATCTCCAACGAAGAGGGTTTCAGGGACCTTCTTTCTATCCCCTATGTATGTTGGATGGGGAAGATGTCTCTCATGTTTTCTTCTTATGTCCTCTTTCTAAAGAGATCTGGCATAAGTGGTGGGAGGCATGGTGCTATAGATGTATTTATATGGAATCTCTTGTTGAATTTTGGGATAGCCTTGGCAGACCCCCTACGAAAACTTCATTCCTTTAGGTGGCCTGGGTTGTTGGACCTTCTTTCATTTTATGGAATCTTTGGTTGGAGTGTAACCATCAATTTTTTTGTAATTCTAGCTTGGGAGTCACTAAAATATGGTAGTTGATCCTAACCAGGCTTCAAGAGACTATCTTTGCTAAATGTGACATGTTAGAGCCACTGGATCCTGGGGATTCTAGTATTGTCAGGAATTTAGGAATAGCGGATAAAGTATTTGGAACTATTAGCAGTAAGTGATCTCAGCCAGGAAAGAGGAAGGTTTGTAGAGTGGGGAGATGGAGCCCTCCACCTAATGCAGTCCTAAAGATTAACACAGACTCCTCCTCCTGTGGGAATTCGAGACAGGTTGGAGTGGGGGAGATTGGGAGAGATGCAGATGGCAATGTTACTTTCATATTCTCTATTCACAAAGGAGTTCAATCCAATAACGTGATGGAGGAGTTGGCCATTAAGGTGGCTATGGAGTGGGTTTGTTCTCTTGGATGGAGGAGAATGGTGTGTGAGTCTGACTCTTAGATAGTTGTGGATATGATAAATAATCAGAGAGTGGATCAATCTAGCTGGAAAATTGCCTCTATTGTTAGAGAGATTCTTGACTTGAGTAGCTTTGTGGATGAGATCTCCTTCTATCATATTCCTAGGGAATGGAATGGAGTGGCTGATGTCTTGGCCAAATGGGCATTAGAGAGGGGTGTTGGTTGGGATATTTATGATAGGGATGATCTTCTTGCTGATCTTGGTGGGACCTTCGAGAAATTAGTGGAAAAGGATAGAACTTAATCGGTGTTGGGTTGGTGTTTTGGTTGTTTGGGCCTGAGGCCTTCTGTAATCTGGCTTTAATTGAATAAATTTTTACCTCCTTTTCCAAAAAAAAAAAATAGCAACAATGTGTCTAGAAAAATGTGAATGAGGGCAGGCACTACAAAGCATCTTGGTTTAAAGACTATCTTGATTTTCTTATTTTAGGTCATATTCTGGTGACTGGATGTCAATTTGATGATATTTTGTCCTTTTGTCATTGTCATGGTCTCTGTCTATTGATGGCTTGATGTCTAATTGTTGTTGATTTGATGTTTGATCATGAATGCTGTTTTGATTGTCATTGATTTGATGGCTGGATTGTAATGTTGATTTGATGATTTGATTGCAATGGTTTTGTTTGGATACCTTGGTTTTGATGTTTGCAAATTTTTTGGCTGGGGTAGATCATTTTGATGTTTTATAAAATTTTGATGTCCTAGCTTGGATGTCCTAATTTCATGCAGATATACTGCCTCCTCATAAATAAAATTGGAAGAGAGTATGAAAATGTCAAAGTTGAGTAGGTTTGAATTTTATTTTTGACATGGTGGGAGATTGGTGGGAAAGATAGTTAGAATGGTTTGATACAACACCTAACTTGGTTGTGGTGATCAAAAAGTGGCTAAAAGGGGATAAATAATTTGAAAAGTTGATATAAATGCCTCTTTGGGGGGGGGGGGGGGGAGGGGGGTTAAATAGGTCAAAAATACCTTTTACCCTTGTCATTTTCACTTTTGGCTTTAGCATTTGGTAATTTGGAGCTCTAATCCAACAAAGATGGTGCTGCCATTATGCAAGCATAGACTCAAGAAGGGCCATTAGTATGAGCATCTAGCAGACTATGATGCCTTGGTATGCCGTCAAGATCCTCTTTGTTTGAGATGTAGCTTTTTTTACCTATATTTTGTGAGTTTTGTGTGGATTTGTAGGGTAGACTTGTTTATTTTGGTACTTTAGCATGTTGGCATATTCTTTTTGCACATTTGAATTGTTGTAGCACATATGTGTAGTGTTTTAGCACATGCACAGAGCATTTTAGCACATTTGGAAAATCTAGGTTTGTAATAGATTAGTGCATTTGGTAGATAATAGCGTATTTGAGAAATAGAATAGTGTATTTGTGCAAAACAACACATTCGAATAATGTAATAGTGCAAATTAAAGATGTTCTAGCATATTTAAAATAATAGTTCCTCTCTACCATAAAATAATGCTTTTGAGCATTATTGTAGCACATTCAAAGAAATAGTGCATTTGAGAAATATTTCAGCATATGCGGAGAATTTTGTAGTGCATTTACATAGAATAGCACATTCACATGATGTAATAGCTCATGTGAGATGGGATAGTGCATATAATATATATAATGGAACTTTTGAATGGTGGATTAGGGCAGTTAAATGTTGTGATGCATTTGATAGGGTGTAGATTGTTTGTTGAGTGTAAGATAATGCTAAAGATTGGAGTCTTGGTTGGTCAACTGGGGATGGGCATAGCAAGCAAACATTAGAAATTAGGTAGTCATGCAATGATATGTGTAGGATCAATCTGATGATAGATAGGTGATGTCCCAAAAAGCTAGTCCAACCCAGGATAGAGAAAGAAAAGCAATAGGTCCAATATAGAACTAGTAGCTAGATGGCTAGATGTAATTAAGAGATTGATTTTTGATGGTCACTTTGTGATGAAAACTGATGCATTGTGTTTGCTTGATGAATAATAGGTGTGTGGGTGAAAGCTCATGGTATAAGGACTCTATCTATGGCCTTTAGAGTCACTAGGTCGATTATCTGACGTGGACAAACAAGTGATTGATAGGTGTGGCTTTTCATTTTGTTTGCAGATGTCCCAGTTTTGAGTGAACAAGGGATTATTGATAGCTGTGGCTGAGTGGTGGCACTCAGACCATAACACATTCCATTTGCCAATGGGGGAGATGACAGTGACTCCCAAGGATGTGTACAATATTTTTTGTATTCAAACTATAGGGGATTTGGTGTATTATGATTAGACTGCTGGTGGGACTGCATTCTAAGACTTGTTTGAGGATGATAGTATTGATGATGATGTGTGTCCTAGTTCCAGATGTTGCAGTATAATGCATTACCAATAGTATTGGCCAGACTGATATGTGGATTTCTATTGCCAAATCACCAAGGTGAGGGTGTCTAGTTGGATGGGGTCAGTTGATTCAGGAGATGATTAACGAGCAAGAGAGATTTGCATGGGGTAGCTATATTTTGGCTCATTTATATCATGATTTACACCAAGTTGTATATTTTGGGGACTCATCATTATCAACAAGGGTCATTTTGCTATAGGTATGGACATGGGAGCATCTACCCATTACACATCCAGTGTGTGTATGATAGTGGCCATAGGGCATGCCATAAATGTATTCTTATTCAAGTCCCATCATGCAGCCCCATTTGGGCAAGATAGAGTATTGGCATCGGATACTAGATGATATTGATGAGGTCATATGGAGACCTTATAGGTTTACATAGGCATGGGTAGAGGACGATGATGAGATGGTGTATTTCTTTAGTTTGAGGTTTTTTCTTAGTTAGATCCTTCTGTACTAGAGTGGTCTTGCTTTAGGTGAGTGGTGAGGCAGTTTGGTCAGTGGTAGGGCATGCCATAGGGGATTGCACATTATGCTCGGGTTCATTCAGAGAGGGTAGTGTGGGGACTGACTCTAGAGTACAAGGTGTGTCTGGAGGCCTTTTTATAGATGATAGACACACCATAGCCTTGGGCCTTACAAGATGGAGTAGCAGATGCTGGGATGGAGGAGGATTATGCACGGTGGTTTCAAGATCATCCCTTCTTGAGATACATAGATTCGATCAAGATGATGCCAGGTATTGATGAGCCATCAAGTGAGGGAGAGGATGATAATGATGAGGGTGGTCCATGGAGAAGTAGAGGGAGGCAATGAGCTAGGGTCAGAGTGGACAGAGTATGAGAGAGACAAGGTTGAGTAGCCATGTTGTTACCATAGAGGGGAGTGGCACGAGGCCTAGTGTAGGGACCAGGGGGTGGAGGGAGAGTTAGAGGTATCTATGTTTGAGGTGGTGCATGAGTGAGAGGAGGGATGGTTGGATAGTGTGATGGTACAAAGCAGAGGAGGGCGAGGTTTCTAGAGGATGTATAGTTTTTCTACCGATAGAGACCATGAGTGTAGGGGCCTATTAGAGATCCACTAGGTGCATAGTCGTAGGTGCAGTAGTAGGTACCACTAGAGGCACATCCACCAGAGAGGTTTGGGGGATCGATTGATTTAGAGACTTAGGTGAGTTCCATAGAGGCTTAGATGGGTGAGGTGTTGAGTACCTTGTAGACGCTCATAGCAGTGATTACACTAGGACCAGCACCACCATCACAACCACCAAGGATAGATGGGGCATCTTCTAGTTAGATGGTTGAGATTGGACCCATTGCACCATCAATAGATGCGATAGAGCAGTCACAACGAGAGGATATGGGTGCCCCCAGTGACCAAGGATCGTTTGATTAGGCAGCCTTAGAGGGATGAGTTTATATGATTGTACTGTGGCCTCATTCTTCATTGTGTATGATTATTCTCATGATGTTTACTGGACATTTATGCTGATGTACTTATTTGATCCTCAATTGACATACTTGCATGTTATATGATCATGTGATTTTCATGTTGATGTATGTTATCTATTCTTCATGTGATTGTATCCTTCTACAGGACTGTTTGATTGTCATGTGGATTTATGAGATATCTAAGCTTCATTAATGTTTTAGATGTGTGCACTTATTATGGCATGGACTTATGTTGTCATGTGATGATTATGTTGACAGTGGATGCAGATGTGTATATATATGTGAATGATTAATGTAGATGAATCATGATTTAGAGTAGATGGTAGTTTATTGATGATGTAATGAAAATGCGATGTGGTAATATGAATGTAATAAAATGAAATGAAATGACATGAAATGAAAGGACCTGAAATGAAATAAGATGTGATAACATGACATGTAATGTAATGCAATGAATTGAATAGTGACATGAGATGTAATGAAATGAAATAAAATGTGATATAATGAAATATAACATGATGTACTGAAAATGATTGGCAATGCAATATAATGCAATGAAAGGAGTAATGATAATGCAATGAAATGAGTAATGAAAAATGCAATGAAATGAGTGATGAACTAAAATGTGAAATGAAAATGCAATGAAATGAAATGAGGTGAATTGAAATGTGATATGTAATGAAATGAACTAAAATGAGTAATGAAGTGAGATGAAAATGGAATGAACTACATAATGAAATGAGATGAGTACAGAATGAAATAAGATGGGTAATGGAATGGGAGGGAATATGAAATGAAATGAAAATAAAATGAAAATGAAATGGATCATGTAATTAAATGAAATGAAAATGAAAAATGCAATGGGATATGGAATGAAAGGAAATAAGATAGGTAATGAGATGGAAGATGGGATAAAATGAAACGATATGAGATGGGAAGTGAAAATGAAATGGATGATGAAATGGATTATGAAATGGATTATGAAGTGAAATGAAAAGGAAATGATAATGAAAATGAAAATGTAATGCGATATATAATGAAATGCAATGAGTAATGAAATATGAAATGAAAATGAAAGGATGTTGATTGTGGAAATGAAATGATATGGAGGAGGGGATGAGAAGAAATGGCATGAAATGAAACAATGATAAATATGTTATGAAATGAAATAAGAGGAGTAATGAAATGAAAATGAAGTGGAATTTGAAATGAAATTGTTTGAGATTCAAAGGCTTTGAGTTGGTATGTCAATATTTGTGATTCAAAAGCCACTAAATGAATGGATGAAATGAAAGAGATGGAGAATGAGAAAAGGTGATGCAATGAAGGAAAATGGAAAGTGGTTAAATGAGATTGTTTGAGATTCAAAATCTATGCAAGGTAGAAAATGAGGTGGTGCAATCTGATGGTGAATTTATGACATGTAATGCTAGCATGGATGAGGTGAATAAACAAAGTCCATGAGTATTTATAAGCTTTATTTGAGGGTGATGGTGATGATGTTGCACTTTTTGTTGATAACCAATTGTGAAATTACTGAGTAACGTTGGTGAATTGTAACCTAATTGTGTACCAACCATATGCATGACAAGGAACTAGAGACAAAAATGCAAACTAGATGAATGCAACTAACTGTCACTTTTTCAAAGAGAGGCAAACTAATTGTCATCATAGAGCATGTGATAGAAGTGACTAAGTACAACCACTACTAGCTCAACTATAGTGATATGAATACTTTGTCATGATGAGAAGTACCAACAAAGAGGAACAATGTACAAGAAATCATGACAATCACTAAGAAACAAAAGCTATAGCTGTAGATTAAAAAAGTAGGCACGAGAACTAGTCACATGTTAGATAAAAGACCTCAACTACGGTAATACACAAAATTGGTTGAGGTACACATGGTGTTCCATCCGAGTGGAGGCTCTTATAAGTGGACACCAATAATGTGTGAAATTGAAGGATCATAGGAATTAAGCAGTGAAAAACCAACAAAATATCATTACTTTATCTCATTAACCTCTAGTCAAACACATCATCAAGATACTAAAAGTGCATGATAGCATAGAAAACCATTATGTGTGGGCCAGACATTCTTCCAGTTGTGTGCAATAGTATCACATTGTTTTGTTTGTTTTGTTTAGGTCTACTAGAGAGTAACTTATTGTATCAGGTGGATGAGAAGGCGTGGGATGTGCTAGCAGTGATTTAGTAGCAGATTCTAGTGATCAGTGTGCATCGACAGAACTTTGGGTCGTGGAATGTCAGAGCTAAAGGTCAAACATACTAGTTACTAGTGTGGCAGGGTATAAAGGAGGATACAATGAAGACTAGTGTAGAATGAGGCTTAGGTGAATGATGGTTATAAGAAGGTGGATAGTATGATAATGAATCAAGGTAAAGTGGAGAGTAGAACATGAGTATTGGAGATAGTGAGAAGTTGTGGGTATCATGCAAGGGAAAGTATGTCGAGCTTACCAGATTAGTCATAGCAAGAGGGTGACACTAACTAGGGAAGGTGGAGGATGCAAGGGTGGAGAGCGAAATGCATTAGGCAAACTCCTGAGGAGTGGGTGGATCAATCAAAATTCCAAGTGTTACTTTTGGGGCCGGGTGAGATAAGCCAGCCAAGAAAAAGGTTAGTACAACCCAAAGAGGTGGGAATGGAGGTGGAAGAAATGCCCTTGTCAGATTTAATGATGTTATCTAGGAAAGTAGTGCAACAGGCATTGCAGGAGGCAGTAGATGATGGGCTAATGATGTAGGTGGAGGATAGACTGTTTGAAAAGATGAAGAGTATTTTGGGAGTGAAGGAGGAAGTGGGGGAAATAAAGTCTCCTAAAAAGTTTGTGGGAGAAATTGTGAAGGATGTGGGGGGTGTTAGTGGTGGTGAAGTACTAAGTGGAACATGACAGTGGATTAGCCTCGAGACACCTAGATGAGGTTCAACAAAAGAGGGAGTAAGCATTGTAAATGTGGGTGAGCTATAGCTAGAGGTAGGAGATAGTGATCAAGCATCATGGGACATGGAAGGATTACAAAAAAATGTTGGTGATAAAGAGAGTGCAAGCGGAGAATGCAAAATAGGAGGTCACATTTTTTCTAGGATTGATGGACAAGGCTTGGGAGGAGGGAGCACAAACAAAGGCAAAGCAACTAGAAGCAATGATAGACATAGAGTAGGTGTGGGTGCAATTGCTAGAGATGGAGTTGCATGTGGAAGATGCATAAGTGGAGGGGAGCGATGTAGGAATGTTGGCCAAATAATCAAAGTCCCAAAAATTGCAAGAATCAATGAAGATGGCACAAGTAGGTTTGGAGAGTGCGCAAAATTGTAGTCTGAGTCATTTAGGGAGGCAATTGTGAAGTCAAACTCCTTAGCATTAAAGTTTTGGAAGTAGTTAGCATTAAGTGAGGGGAAGGTGAGGCAACTACAATAGTGTTTGGGCAAGGCAAAAGTGGATTTGAAGCATTGGTGAATGATGATCGATCAAATGCAATAGGAGCAGGATGCGGCTTAATGAGCTATCAGTGCATAGGGGGTAAGTACGCTAGTGGAGAATGTGTTTGTGGAAATGCACCGGATGGCCAAGGTACACTGGGAAGCCGCTTATTGAATGAGACATTACTATCAGGCATTCCCACCTGAAGATCGACAAGAGATGTAGTTTATAGATAAAGAATTTACAACTTTGTTAAATGTGCAATTACATGGCAGAAGGTTTCCAATTCCTATGGAAGCAGTATGGACACGTCGAGGGTTGACATTGGGAGCCTCTTCATCTGGAGCTAGGCTAGAAGAGACACCATTAATTAGACACCCTATTATGTCACCTCCCCTAGGAGGCCAAAATAAATAGTCCACTAGACATTATTGGGATGTAACTTAGTTAATGCTATCATAGGGGAATAAAAGGTTGATGTTGATTCTAATGCATTGTCATGTGTATTTTTGATATTTTTGAAATATAGTTGGATGTTTTTGTGATTTTCTTGGATATTTAAATATTTTTTTGTTTTTCTCAAATATTTAAATGTTCTTGTGATATTCTCAAATATTGAAATGTTTTTGTAATTATTTGGCAAATATTTGGATGTTTTTGTGTTTTTTGGATAAATATTGGAATGGTTTAACTCTCATAAAAATAGGAACAATACCATCTATAGAGTGAGGATAACCATGATGAGTTAGTAGGAATATTTTTGTGTATATGAAGAAGGAGTACAAACAGTAATAATGCCAATAGGAAGATGTTTCTCTAGGTGTGTGACAAGATAGGCATTCTGAAGGCCTATGAAAAGGTGTTTGGGGCCCAAAAGAGGACACGTGGGTCTCAAGTATGCAAAATAGGGCCTTGAAAAGACATTTTTATCCAGAGAAAGGCATGCTGGGGGCCTAGAAGACATCGAGGGTCTTGAAAAATGGCAAAACAAGGCCTATAGAAAGGCATTTGGGTCAAAAAGCCATTTGAGGGGCCTTAAAAAAAAGCACTTTGGGCCTAAAAAGGCATTGGAAGAGTCCAAAAAGGATGCTTGGGCTTTGAAAAAGGTGCTAGAGGGGCTTAAAAAAGGTGCTTTGGTCCTAAATAGGCACTGGAGGGGTCCAAAAAGGACACTTGGGCCTTGGAAAAGGCACTAGAAGGGCTTAAAAAAGGCGCTTTGGTCCTAAAAAGGTGTTGGATGGGTCCAAAAGGATGCTTGGGCCTTGAAAAAGGCACTAGAAGGGCCTAAAAAGGTGTTGGAGGGGTCCAAAATGATGCTTGGGCCTTGAAAAAGGTGTTAAGAGGGGTCTAAAAGGATGCTTGGGCCTTGAAAAAGGAGCTAGAAGGGCCTAAAATAGGAACTTTGGGCCTAAAAAAAGGCACTGGAGGGGTCGAAAAAGGATGCTTGGGCCTTGAAAAAGGCACTAGAGGGGGAAGCTGAGCTCACAGACTTACGCCTACTTATTCTGTGCCTCTGGTTGAGCGAGGATGAAAGAGTCTGATGGATATATAGGCTTTCAAGATAGGATTGACATATTTGTTGAAGTAGACTAGACTAATCGTGGCCACTACAACTTAAATAAGACTAATGATTCATGGGGAATTGTAGCTCTTGACAAGAGGAGGAAAACAAGGGCACCTCTTGCGCTATCTGAGTTGTGCCAGATTTTCCAAAGTCCAACATAATGTTTTAGGACATTATAACGCTTCTTAATATTAATGGGGCATGTTAGGAGTTGATGCCTTTTTATATAGCCAGATTGAGAAATTGATAGAAATTTTGGGGTAGGAATTGGCCCCCATTTTGAATGCCTTGGGCTAGTTGTGAATTTTCAAATAATTTTTGAATTTTTTTTTTGAACATTTTGGATAATTTTTCAATTTTTTTTTTTGACATTTTTGGACAATTTTTGAAAATTTTAGGTGTTTTTGGATGATTTTTGGGATTGTGGGGGTGAAGCAAAGGATGTGAGTGAGATTTGGTGGAATATGGGGGGTGACCAGGACCATGTGAGGTACCTAAAGAGGCAGTGAAGGAGTTTATGATGCTGAATGGCTTGACTGAGGGCTATGACAAGTATGGGAGATCATTGGGCAAGGTTGATTGTAGAGATGTACATTGATTTTCTTGCAATTCATGTCTATGGTATCTTAATACGTGATCAAACTCTTTGTGTTACTAAATTTGTGGCGCTCCCCATTGTTGCTATCATACTAGCTATTTCCACTGACATGTACATTCACTCAAGAAAAAGGGCTTTGATTTGCTCTTGTTATTGTTATTATTATTGTTGTTATGAGCTTGGTTTCCCTTGCCTTACTGTTGCTACCATACTGATTATTTTTGCTACAATGAATCCACTCTTGATGCCAAAAGATCTCAGAACTATAACCCACAACTATTTCTCAAGGGGGTATGTGTGAAATTAATTCTAGATCGAATACTAGCCTAATAGATTATGCTAGCTTCTAACCCTCAGATAAGCAATTAATTTTCTACCAAATACCTCCAAATAATTCAATTGTAAATGCTACCTCTTTCTCTTATTCTCATCTTCTATTAATTGCAATGGGAAACTACAAAGAACCAAAATTTGTCTTAGAGATAGTAAATCAACCATTCAACTACAACCCTTTTCAGCATTGAAGGCCTTGTGTTGCTTAGGAAAGTCTAAAAGTGCTATCTCTTGCCCCTTTTCAAACCAAAAGTGACATTCTCACTTCTTTTGTACCAATTTTTTTTGTTTTTTTTATTTTTTGGTATTTTTGATGTTTTTCTCAAATCTTTTAGACATAAAATCATTTCAGATGGATGCTATTGATAGGTTCTGCTAATTTTGTACCATCACAATCTAAAATTCGGTAAGTATCACTCCCAAGGGATTCTGTGATAAGGTAAGGACCAATCCAATTGGCCTCCCATTTCCCTTTCTTTTATCTTATTGCTTGGTTCTTGGGGTTTTCTCTAAGCACTAGGTCACCAGTCTAAAAACATGAGGTTTGAACTTTTTGTTATAATGCTTTAATAATATATTTTGATTCACTTTGAGATGGTCATGGGCTATACACTAATGTTCCTCTAAAAATGCTAGCTATTCTAGATGGGCCACTTTTTAATCCTCATATGATAGGACATCTTGAAGAGTAACTCTCAAGGATGGGATCTCAACTTCTATATGGAGAATAGCCTCATAGCCATAAACAAGTGAGAAGGGTGTCATGCTAGTAGGCATCCTAACACTTGTCTTGTAGGCCCAAAGCGTGGAGTTCAATTGTAAATGCCAATCCTTACTAGTATCATTGACTTTTTTCTTGAGGATGTTGATGATAGTTTTGTTGGTAGCTTTGGCTTGGCCATTGCCTTGGGGATAATAAATAGATGAAGAATGGTGTATAATGTGATTTTTTAACATAATTCATCAATTATTTGGTTTTTAAAATACAAGGAATTATCTATTAGAATTGCATGAGATATGCCAAACTAACAAATGATATGGTTGAGAATGAAAGAGGAAATCTATTTTTCCATAGAGTCTGCAAGTGGTGCCACTTCGACCCACTTGGTGAAGTATTCAATGGCGGTGATAATCCATTTATTCCCACTGGAGGAGGGTGAATGGATGGCTCCAATCAAATCAAAACCCCATTGATAAAAAGGCCATGACATGGCCAACAGATTAAGCTCTTGGGCTGGCACATGAACAAGGTTACCATGGATTTGGCATTTTTTATAAGTTTTGACAAAATCAATAGAATTCTTTTCCATGGTTGACCAAAACTAGCCCATTCTAAGAATCTTCTTTAGCTAATGTGAACCCACTGGAGTGTGACCCACAAATCCTTGCATGGACTTCTTACAGAGCAACTCTAGACTCATCCTTTTCAAGATAGCTAAGTAAAGTACTATTAAGACCTTTCCTATACATCGTATCAGCCACTAAGGTGTAACGGGAGGCTTGGCAAATGAAATTTCATTTTTGGTTATGTGAGAGGTTAGACAAGATGGTGTTATCATGGAGGTAAGTGGTAATGAGACAATACCAAAGGGAATCAAGGGTGTTTAGATGGAAAATGATAAGGGAATTAGGTTGAGTAAATGCAGGTTGAACCACCTCTTCCACTAGGAACTCAGACCACTTGTGTTGATCCAAGAACTGAAGTAAGGAAGCCAAGATGGCCATAGCATGGGAATTTTTTTGAAAGTAATGTGAACAAAACATGCCTTAAGTGCATCGACTATATGTTTATAAGGTAATAATTTTTCATCTTTTGTCTGATAAGCATCTGTAAGTTAATTGATGACTAATTGGGAATCTCCATAAACTTCTAGCACTGTCAATTTCCATTCCAAAGCTAGCTTGAGACCCAAGACCAAAGCTTCATATTCGGCCATGTTGTTGGTGCAAGGGAAGAGTAATTTGTAAGATTTGGGGATGGTAACACCAAGTGGCATGATGAAAAAATATCGGCGCTCGACCTATGGTGTGTGTAGGAACCATCAAAGTAAAATTTCCATCTCACTAGCTCTACTTGAAGGATGTGCATATCAGGGAAGTTAGTTAAGATAGAATTGGAACTTTCTATAGGTGCATCTACTAATTTATCAGTGATGGCCTATCCTTTTATTGCCTTCCTGTCTACATACTCAATGTCAAACTCACTTAGGATCATTACCCATTTAGCTAGTCTACCCGTTAATGCTATCTTGCTAAGAAGGTATTTGAGAGGATCAATCTTGGAGATGAGCCTGACTTTGTGTAGCAAGAGATAATGATGTAGCTTTAGGAAGCAAAAACTATGGCCAGGCAAGCCTTTTCAATGAAGGAATAATTAAGCTCATATTTGACTAAGGTGCGACTGATGTAGTAAATGGCTTGTTCTTTTCCTTGGTCATTTTCTTGCACCAAGATGGCTCTAATTGACTTATCTATTATAGAAATATGCAATAGAAATGGTTTTTGTAATACTAGAGGTACCAACACAAGAAGATTCATCAAATAGGTTCTAAATATTTCAAAATCCTTCTGACATTGATCATCCCACTTAAAATTTATGTCTTTATGTAGCAAGTGTATGAAAGGTATAAAATTTTCCACCAACTAAGAAATGAACTAGCGTACTGATTGAAGCCTACCTTGAAGAGAGCATAGCTGATTTAGGTTCTTTGGAGGTTACATACTAACTATGGCTTGTACCTTCTCAAGTTCAACTTCTATCCCTTTAGCTGAGATAATATATCCTAGGAGCTTGCTTGATTTGATGCCAAAATTGCATTTCTTGGGATTGAACCTGACCTTGAACGCTTCTAGGTAGGTGAATATTTTGGCCAATATGGGAAGATGCTCTTCCTAACTATGGGATTTTTCAAGAATGCCATCCATGTAATCTTCCATGAAGATATGAATCATATCATGAAAAATAGTGGTCATGGCTTGTCGATAGGTTGCCCTAGCATTCCTTGACCCAAAGGGCATTACATTCCATCAAAATGTGCCACATGCACAAGTAAAAGCTATTTTCTCTTGATCTTCTGGTGCTATTTTGATTTGATTGTATCTTGAAAACCCATCCATAAGTGAAAACATGGACTGGCCTACCATGAGATTGACTATGGTGTCAATGTTAGGGAGAGGAAAGTCATCTTTAGGGCATGGTTTGTTTAAATCATGGAAGTCGATACAGATGTGTATGCTACCATTCTTCTTTGATATTGGGACAATGTTGGAGATCCATGATGCATATGCTAGGGGCCAAATGAAATTGGTATTAATTAATTTTTCTAATTTTGCTTTCACTAACAGGGCTATATGCAGATGCATATTTATGAGTTTCTATTTTATTGGCTTAACCTCTAGAAAGATGTTAAGATGCTGGAGGATTAAGGTTGGGTCTAAGTCGGGCATGTTCACATAAGACCATGTGAAGTTTATTTGTGTTGGTGTAAATTAATACTTTACTATTTACACTTACTTAAGTTTACTTAGGTTAATGCATTATTTAATTATATTGCATTATTTTATTATTTTTATTTATGAGACACTTAGGAGTTTGTGCAACCTTGTGAGTTGTCATGTTGACAACACATGAGTATGCACCTCTATTTGAGCACATGGTGTCTACAACACTGTTTTGCATGTCCCACCCTTGCAGGCTTATCCTCTCATCACTGCACTTACTTTCATGCTTAATGGAGGATAATCCATATCTGGTGGACATGTGCTTGGTTGTATGACACTTCATGGTGCTAACTTCTATGCATTCTAGAAGCTCTCCTGTAGCCCTTATAATCAGGCACTCCTAGTGTACTCTTAGCATAAAGTTATTGAATACATTGTTATTCTAATCATACTCTCTTCATTTTGGTCTACAATTGTGCTTGTGTTTGAGTTCTTAGTTCTTGGGTGAATTTTTCCCTTAGGCAAATTCTTACATGGTATTAGTGCTTGGAGACTTTCTCTTCACAAGTCATTTGAGATCTCTTGCATGCTTCATCACCTCAGCCTAAATTTAGAGTGCTGTAGAAATTGGGAGCATCCAGCATCAGATCTGACCTCTCCATTGTGTTCAAAATGTTGAACTGATGAAATTTGACTATAGGCACGCTTACCTTGGCCCATAGTCAACCGTGAGGCAAATTGTTTTTGCAAATCGAAACCTGAAGGCCCAATTTGCGGTACGGGTATGATCTCTTGCAGATCTTATTAATTATTTTTAGATCTATCATTTTTATTTTCTCTCTCATATTTTTCGTCAATATTTTTAGAAATTTCAAAATTAGTCTATTTGTCTGAGAAATTTTTTTTGCAGTACGGGCTATCAGATCCTGTACTACACATTTGGTGGTATTTTAATTCACAAGTTTATTTTTAATCTGTGGGCTTCATTATTTAAATATGACGTGATTTCAAATATCGACGGACAGTCATTATCCGACCGGCTAGCCCACTGCACATAATTCTGGCAACCTTTTTCAGTCTGCAAAATCCATCGACGGAGGCCACATCATCATCCACTAGTGAATATTTATACCACCGATCGGCCAAACATGGAAGCAATCCACAGTCTCGACCGACAAGCTTCATTTTCATTCATTGGCGGCACCTATCTTTACGATCTGCTTTGATCGAGCAGCAAGTTTGTTTTAAACTCTGCAGAGTTTCAATACCCCATGCGTGTGAGATTTTGTTTACACCATTCAACCACCCTTTCCAGCTTGGCTACAACAGATTTTGTCGACCGCTGTTAAACTGCTCGCCCATTGTGATAGCGCCACGCGACAGTCCTTAACTCAGCACCAACTTAGCACCCCGTCAACCCTCTTGTGGTCACACAGTCAGCATTGACTACCGAATCACTCATTGAAATGTCACCATCTACCGAAAGCATACAATTTGCCCAACTAGCAATCCATGTAGATTTTTTTCGTACGATCCGTATAGTACAAAACTTCGAATCAGCTGCCATGTCATCTTGTGGCTCTTTTTTTGTTGATGTCGTCATTTTACGGGCCTAAAATTGATGCCCGTCTGAATGTCATTCCCAGGCATTTTACAACTACATTGACGGCTATTTGACCGTCAAATTTAACTTCACAGTTTCTCCTCTAGACCCCTCTCTAGATTGCTTTTCAGTTTAGCAGCCTAACTTTGCGAGCTCCTATCTTAGACATTCAAACTCCGATTCAGGTGCAATTTTTTTTTGAAATTAGGTAGAATTTCTTGAATTTTCTAGTGGTGGTGGTGTTTTCTAGTTTTGGTGCACAGATTTTGTAGAATTTTCATTTTTTGGTGACTGTACCTGCATAATCCTACCTTTTGCAACTTCAGAAGCTCCGTATAGGCACATTTGGTCACTTTTTCAGGTTCTATTTTTTTGAAAGTGCATTTTTTTTCATCTACTTTCTAGATCTAAAGTTAGATTCTAGAGTTGTGTGGACCAATTTCTCACTTTCAGAATTAGGCCTTCTTTGGCATTGTAAAGCTTTGATTCTTTTTTAGAATTATTGTAAAACTAAGCTATAGTGCTTAAGTGACAGATTTTAGCTTCATAAGGTAGTTGTAAAAGAAAAATTAGAAAGTCCACTTTGTTCATTTTGACAAGTGGCTCATTGTAAACGTACTACTTATAAAGTGCCAAAGCATCTTTTTTGGGGGGGCCTTTTGATTGAGTGAAAAGGGGGGGAGTGTACTGTGTTTTTGTGTCTCTATTTTGTGCTCTTTTTCTTTCTGCATCATGGGTTTTAAATGTCCTCCTTTAACTTCACGCAACTATTCTACATGGAAATATATTGCATGGAGTAGATTAATGGAAAAAGGATATAGTTTGTATGTTGATGGTACAATTACCAAACCTACTGATGCTAAAGAACTCATTGATTGGACATGTCAAGACTGACAAGCTTTAGGTGTAATTAGGAGTTGTGTACATGGGGATCTTCTCTTTCACATTAAAAATTGTTCAGAATCTAAAGAAGCTTGGGACAAACTTGAACAGTTGTATGGTAAAGTGGATGAAGAAAAGGGATTTTAGATTGAAGATGATCTACTTCTCTTGGATCCTAAAAATTATGACATAATTCAGGATTATATCATCAAAGTCAATGATTATAGGGCACTTCTTAAAGATTGTGGAAATCCCATGAAGGATGACAGGTTAATTCATCACATCCTCAAGAAGCTACCTTCTAAGTATGCCAATTTTGTTTCGAGTTTTAATACTCACAGATTAACCATGGGATCTTCTTACCAGAAACCTTCCTTTGATGGATTTGTAGACATGCTGATTGTTGAACAATCTCACTTGGTGGATTTTTTCCTTCTCAAGTCATCTAAGAACAAAGCCTTGGTGGCTAGTGATGATTGCAAATCAAGTCAAGGGGAAAAAAGAAACAAGAAGAAGAAGCAGTGGAAGCAAAAAACACAATCTGAGACACAACATGACTCCTCTCAACAAGGTAGTTCTTCTTCAAATAAGAAAGGAACTAATGAAAAGAAGGACAAACTCTTTTGTGCATATTGCAAAAAGCCAAATCATGATGAGCATCATTGCAAAACAAAAATAATCGATGAGTTAGAAAATCTACTCAAGAAGAATAAGATTCAAGTGCCAGGTACTTCCAAGGATTCTACTCCTAACTCTTCAAAGGGTAAAGGTCAACCACTTATGGCAAACTCAAATTCTTCTTCGGAATGGATACTTGACTCAAGTGCCTCTTACCACATGGGTTCTTCAAGGGAAGACTTTTATTCATTGAAGTAGTCAAAGGTACCACACATCTTTGTGGGAGATGATGCAAAA
Source organism: Cupressus sempervirens (assembly GCA_028749045.1). Taxonomy (NCBI): domain Eukaryota; kingdom Viridiplantae; phylum Streptophyta; class Pinopsida; order Cupressales; family Cupressaceae; genus Cupressus; species Cupressus sempervirens. Next base: position 183,438,432 of record CM053791.1, on the reverse strand, counting down.
ATGGAAGTTGAAGGGAAAGGACATGTAGAAATGGAAGATGGGGAATTCAAAGATGTTCTCTATGTTCCAAATCTAAGCTCCAATCTACTATCAGTCTACCAAATCACTCACCTAGGAGATGGTCATAAGGTTGAGTTCCTTCCTAATTCAGTGATGGTGCGCAGTCTAAAAGATGATTCATTGGTAGCAGTTGGGAAAGTCAATGATAACAGGAGGCTTTATTCCTTTTCCCATTTTGTGCCTAAGAGTTCTTCTCAAGCCTTGTTAACTCACTCACATTCAAACAACAACTTATGGCATGAGCAGTTTGGTCACCTTGACTCTCGCTCTCTTCAGCAAATTTGCACACAACACATGGTCAAAGGTCTACCCAACATCATCTTTTCTAAGGGGGAGTATTCATCTTGTTTAGTGGATATGCATCTCAAGGAGAAGTATGATAAAGGGAAGTCTTCTTGAGCTCCAGTTGTTCTTCAGCTTGTTCACATGGTATTAGCAGGACCATTTGCAGTGACTTCAGTCAGCCAAGGCCGCTACATACTCACATTTGTTGATGACTTTTCAAGATTCAGTTGGGTCTTCTTCCTTCATCACATGAATGAAGTAGTTCATAAACTTCAAGAATTCAAGGCTCATGCTGAACACAAGTCAAGGAAAGCCATCAAAATATTAAGAGTGGACAATGAGAATAGATATGTTGATAGGAGACTTAAGAACTTTTGCAAAATTGAGGGAATTGATCTTTAGAACTCACCAACATTCAGTCTGCACAAGACAGATGTTGTAACTATGAGGATTAGGACTCTCAAGAACATGGAAAGTTGCATGATAAAGGCCAAGTCTCTCGATCCTACACTTGAAGTTGAAGCCATTAGCAGTGCTACTCACATAATTAATAGGTCTCCTCATCGAACCTTAGATGGAAAGACTCCTTTTGAGGCATGGTGCAACAAACAACTAGTTGTGAGTAACCTTAGAGTCTTCAGTTGTCCAGCATGGGCAAACAAATCTTCTAGGGGTTGCAAGGTATAGACATCTCAGCCTTGTACTTTCATTGGTTATGAAGATGATGTTAAGGCTTACAGACTTATGGATCCAGAGACACACACGATTTTTGTGGAGAAGAATGTTCACTTTGAGGAAAGTTCACCAAGCTTATCCTCTACTCCTCTCCACACATCATACACAGTGGAAACTGATAGTGACACCAGCGATAGTGCTTCAATAGGTTCAGATATGTGGGGTTCTGTCGACAGTTGCAGTGAGAGGTCACATCAGTCCATTCCACATGCTTATATTGCCATAGTAAAAGGTCCATATCATCATGGTACATCTCATCTTCCAGCTCCAGCTTCAGTTGACTTGGGAGACAGACTTGAGGACTTACATCTTCTCATTGATGATGATTCTTCTAGAGTTGTTGCAAGGTCTCACTCTGATCCTCATGTCCATTCTCTACATGATCAATCTGCACAGGTTGGCGTGATTGTGGATCTTTATGAATAACAATTAGTGGAGGGCTCTTTGTTAGTAGAGGAGACAGATGGTTCAGTGGAATAGGTTTAACATACATCCTTGCTAAATTTGCATTCATTCTTTTTAGCATAGTTGGAAGGGGTAAACTTCAGCATTAGTACAGGGATACTTGAGCAGGTTTCAGGGCCACCATACATCTTCAGGAGTGTACCTTTGCCATTGTTTCTTCCTAAGGGGAGGAACACCATTCTGCATTCTTGGACCAAGTTCTTCATTGGAGTAGCTTTCACTTGTTGGCATTCTTCTTTTAGGGGGGGGATCCTCTTCTGTCTCTCTTCCTTCACTTATTCTCTTTTGTATATATAGGATGTATGTCGTCATGGGGGGGTCTTGATTACTCCATCCATCGATGCATCCTTCCTTATCTCTCTTTTTGGGGGAGGGTTTTTCCCATGAGGTTTTCTCTCTTTCCCTGCTTTATGAGAGAATGCATTTCATTATGTACTTGGGTACCTAACATGGCCAAGTAGCCAGGACCCATTTTGCATCTTCATCCTAGTTCATAAGCTTAAGCGTATTCCCCTAACTTGCACTTAAGGGGGTGTGTTGGTGTAAATTAGTACTTTACTATTTACACTTACTTAAGTTTACTTAGGTTAATGCATTATTTAATTATATTGCATTATTTTATTATTTTTATTTATGAGACACTTAGGAGTTTGTGCAACCTTGTGAGTTGTCATGTTGACAACACAGGAGTACGCACCTCTATTTGAGCACATGGTGTCTACAATAATATTTTGCATGTCCCACCCTTGTAGGCTTATCCTCTCATCACCGCACTTACTTTCATGCTTAATGGAGGATAATCCATATCTAGTGGACATGTGCTTGGTTGTATGACACTTCATGGTGCTAACTTCTATGCATTCTAGAAGCTCTCTTGTAGCCTTTATAATTAGGCACTCCTAGTGTACTCTTAGCATCAAGTTATTGAATACATTATTATTCTGATCATACTCTCTTCATTTGGGTCTACAGTTGTGCTTGAGTTTGAGTTCTTAGTTCTTGGGTGAATTTTTCCCTTTGGAAAATTCTTACAATTTGTCTTCCTTCAAAGAATTTGATTATTTCCTTCCTTTCTTCTAGACTCAAAGATTGTGCTCTATAAATGACCTTTGGTTCTTGTTTTATGCTGATGTTGACCGATTTTGTAGGCTCAATCAAAATAGAAGATCACTCCTCAGAATGTTCAGGTAAGGTATCAATTACCCCATCCACAGGTGCCATAGTTGGTTTTCACCTTGATATATGTCACTTCTATTTGTTTCCATTTTTTAATCAAGATTAGCCACAACTTGGTGGTGGTCAATAAGGTTTTAGGATGCTTGCCTTGCTCTAGTGTGACTAAGGTGATTGATACCCGACATGACCATATGTTCTTCTATTCTTTGTCGATGAAATGGTTCAACTACACTAAGGTAGATGAAAAATTAATGGTCAGTGTCAAAATGAGGGAGGTTATGGGGTTTAGTTGTATCCCAGTTAATGAGCTCGGGATGGACTAGGGAAAGTGATTCATAGTATGGGAAGGGTTTGACAGGGTTTAGAGACATAACTTCATTAGATGGTTCATACACTGTATACGTCAGATCTATGACATGGGCTTCTTCTAGAGTGTTGGAGAAAGTAGAGCTTGTGAGAGGCTCATAGTAATCATCTTTGACTTCTACTAGAAAGAAGTTAGGGAATAAAGTTTGAAAGTGAAACCCTTCAATGTGTTTGTCATCTTCTAAGCCACCCTAATGTGTTCTATTTCTTGGTGAAGTGGTTCTTAGACTTTGAGTTGTTCTTTGTGTAGCCAAACTATCAGGGGTGGGTATGTGAACAACATCACATTCTTTGTCATGGAGAGATTTCTCAAATAATGACTCAAATTCCCATTTAGTAGAATCATCATTGTCTTCATTATTGGAGGTATCTTAGAATGTGAACTTGAGAGAACCAAAGTCTTATTTATGTCATTAGTTGTTACTGAGGTATAATTGTGCTTTGCTTTGGGTACCCACACCAAGGTAGAAGAGGTTTATGTCTTGTCTTGTCCATCATACCCTATCCCTATTTTAGATTTATTGGACCTAAACTATTCCATCAAAGGTTCAATGATTCCTTTCCCTTTCCCTAAGGGACCATCTCTCATGTATCCCATCTTTTTCATTAGATCAAAGCCTTTCCTATGTAGGTGGGAGGAGATGTCAATGTTCTTTTGACTTATGTCTACCACTAATTTTGGAGATGTGCCACTTGCTTTGACAAAATGTGCGTGATATGGTTTGGTGGAAGTTAGTTTTGCATGAGACCTTAGAGAAAGTGGGAGATCAAATAGGGAGACTGAGTACTTTTCTACCCCTTTATGGTGCAACTTACATTTTCTATCAAATTCCTTCATCAATTTATCCATTTCTTTATAGTGTAGTTGTTTGGGATCTTTTGATGATGATGACGGGGAAGTAACAGAAGGACCCAAACAAGCCATTTTCTCTTTACCCTTAGTTGATGTTGTTAAGTGGTTACTCATTTGGTTAGTTGAGTGTGAAGTGCCTATAATTGTGAACTGACTACTGGCATTTGTCAGTGTATCAACTTCTTCTCTATTATGAGGGGCAAGTGAGTTACAATACTATGCAAAGTGTTGATCTCTAGGTATGGTTATCTCTCGACCCATGTATGGAAATTTGAGGCACTGGTGTTAGGTGGAGGGAATGACTTGCATGTCATGTATCCATGGTCTTCCTAGTAGGATGTTATAGGTTAATTTTAGGTCTAAGACTTGACTAATAATTTCTTTCATGACCTGCCCTACTCTTATTGGTAATATGACCATGCCTTTGGATGACCTTTCTTCATCATCATAGGCCTTGATGGTATCTTTTTTCTTGGGTCAACAACATCCTCTACATACCCAAGGGTTTAGCCCCACCATCAACCAATGCCCTCTTAACTCGGTTCCTATGGATGAATACTTCTATGTGCAAAGGAGAGTTTTGTGCATGTATGACAAACATGTCATCTTGAGCTGAAAAAGACACGTAGTGAGGAGCAACTAAATTACTGAACATGTTTTGGAATATACTCACATCTAGATCATTTGGCACTAAGGCTTTAGTGAGTATCTCTTTGTGCTCTAGGGATATTTGCAGTAGTTTGAAAATGGAGATGTGGGTTAGAGTCTTGAGCAATTGGTTAACCAAGTTATATTTGGGCATGGAGGAACTTGGAGCTACTTGGTTAGGATTTGTTACTAGTTTTGGTAGGATAATTTTGGAGGCTTGACCTCAGGTGATGACATTTGAGGACTTTAAATTTTTTTTATCTTTAATTATGATGACATTTATGGTGTCATGAAATCCAAAAATCATGTCGATGGTATTATCATTGTGGTGCGCATAATTAACCTTGGTTTGTGGAGGTGCATTTTGATTGGCCTTGGAAGACTCCCCCTTTTCATGACTTATGAAGGGTTTTTAAAGGTTATATGATTCTCATTATTACTAAGATTTTTTACTTCAATGGTTCTATCATTTATTAATTTTTGGATGACCCCCTTAAGGGCGAAACAATTATTTGTCAAATGTTCTTGATTACGATGATAAGCACAAGTGTGTTTCTCATTCCACCATTTTGGCTTGACTTGGAGTTCATATGGTTTAGCCTCCGGTAACATGATGAGGTCATCAGCCAAGAATGTTTGTAAAGAACTTTTGTAGGATTCCCCTATGGGTGTATACTCCTTTGGTATATCAAAAGATTGCTACCTTCGTGGTGGAGGAGCTTGAATGTAGGCAACTTGTTGGTTAGATATAGAGGGAGTTTTTGTGTTATGTTGGTAAAATGGACAGGCATTATTTTGTTGAGATGTGATGCTAGGACCCGGTTGATTTAAAGGGGGTTGAGTTTGAGTTTTCACATGATTGGCTTCAACTACCCCATCATTTGAGACATTTTTATTATTGTTTCTCCACCACAATTTTTGTTTGTCTGTGGATCGATCAGAGGAATTGTGCATTTGGTGGAATTGTTGGAGAAACCTTTACCATCTTTAGATAATTTGATTATGTCATTGTTTACCAAGGTTTCTTCCATCTTAGCTGCATTTTCTAAAGTGGTTTAAAAATATTTGGGCCCTTGGAGTTTGAGCCAATAATTCATTGGTTTGGAGAGACTGTTGATGAAGATATCTGTCTTCTCCTTATTTGTTATGTCTCTATGTATTTAGCAAACATGTGTCTCCACCGTTGTAGGAAGGTCTTGAATGACTCACTTGGGAGTTGTATCATGTTACAAACATCAATCATCGTAACCTCTCTTTCAATTTTATAAAAATATTGGGTGATAAAGATGGAGGCCAATTGATATAAGGTTTTAATATTGGAGGGTAGCTTGGAGAACCACTCCATGGGTTGCCCCCCAAGGCTCCTAGGAAATAGATTCATCAAGTATGTTGTGTCATGGAAAAACTCCATGCTTAGCATATAGAATTGCCTCAAGTGATCCTATGGGTTTGATGTGCCAAAATATTTGTCATACTTTGGTATCTGCACATTGGAAAGAAAAGATGTGAAGGTAATGTTTGTATCAAACAGTAGGGGACACACCTTTTCAAGGCTAAACTCCGCGGGTTGTGTTTTTCATCTTTTCATCTTTTCCATTTCTAATTGTAGGTCTTGAAATTTTTGTGTGACAACATCTAAAGGTTATTCTTCTTCATCTCATTTCAAATTGGTCACATCAAAGTTGGATGGCAATTTTGCACCTTGTTGTGCTAATGCAAGTATGTATCATTCTTTCTGTTTTTCCAGAATCTTGTCCATGATGTGAACAAGTTTGAGATTTTGCTAAAAATATTTGATCTTAGATTCAATGCTTCTATCATCCCACATGTGAAATGAGCCCATTGTGGCTAATGATTCTAAATTTTGATCAAATAAGGGTGACTCAAGAGTAACTTCATTTTGCGCACAATCCATTGTTGTAGTAGATTTTGGGAGGTTTAGAGATTCTATGCATTTGACTGTTCTACTTGCTATCCTGACACTTACTCATATGGGTGATAGTTTCAATTTTGTTGGTACATTTTTTTTGTGTAGTGGCATGGAAAGTGAGTTGGATCCTTTTAGTTTTTAAGCATTTGTCAAGAAGTGAAAGTTTTCATTGATCATGATTGTTCATAACAACAAGCTAATTTGTATAAGGTGTTTGCCAATGTTGATAGGATGAGGTCCACTTTTGTGAAGTTAGGTATAGATGTGTGTTTTTGAATGTTCCTAGCTTGATGTGCAAAGTGAGGTAATGGTAATTGTTGGGTTGATGATGATGTAGCTTTGCTTGTTTCAAAAGATCTTTTTAGCCAGATTAAGAAATTTTTAGGCTTTGTAAAATATGAGCACAAAGAAGGGTATCCAAATTTATTGTTTGTTCATAAGCATCATGTTCATAGATAGTTTTTGCTTCATGTTTTTTCTTAGATGCATCACAAGAATGTTCAGATGCACTCTTTTAAAAGTCAAATGCACTATTTCTTTGTTTAGATTTGCTATTTCAATTTTTAGATGCACTATTTTAACTTTCATGTGCACTATTTTTTGACTTAGATGTATTGTTTTAAGTCTTAGATGCACCGTTTCAAAGGTATATGTATTATAAAAGTAGTTAGAAGCATTATAGGAATGTTTAGAAGCATTGTTTTATGCAGTGTATGTGCAATTTCAAGGATTGTTCAACAATGTCTTTGTTTCACACTTGATTCCTCAATACTGATTTGAGGTTTGTGTTTTTGGAAGGTTTGTGATCCGCATTGGTGTTCATTATTAAGTTTGAAAGCATTTGAAAGCACAATAGTAGTGAGATCAGAATAAAATGAAAAATCACACGCACCTAGAAACCAGAAAAAATGGCTTCCTAGCAAGGTTATCTAAGGCCGGTGACTAGTGGGTCTTAGTGTTCCAACTGCATTTAGATTTACCTCTCCTATAATAGAGAGCTTCCCACAACCACCAGGGAGGTTTGGTGCAATGCCTTGTAGGACTACTAGAGGAAGGCTATCTGCTGAACATGGGTGGCTTGCATTTGATTAAGAATACAAGATTGGGGGCAATCCCTCTCACTAGCCCTACTAGGGCAACTCGAGAGGTAGCACTTCTATGGCTAGATTACCCTACCTAGTGAAAAGTGAGAAATGGAAGTCAATAGATAGGTCTACAAATATGATCACTTGAGAGAGTGAGAGCATATCCCTGCTACTTTTGTTCTCCAAACATGTCAGACAGAAAGGATTTATTTCCAACCCTTATACTATTGAAAATAGGGGGTCTCCTAATTAGACTATGTGTGGGTTCTTTTCCTTGTTCAACTATAACTGATCTTTATAGAAGGTCAGACATTCTAATCAACTCAAAGGATTTGAGAGCATAGGCCTACTTCTTTATCATATCAGTGAGATTGAATGTTTTAATTAAACTATGTTTGAAAGCTTAGAAATGCGACACTTTAAATTGACAAGAGCAGTGGTCCACCTACTTGATTGAAAGCTAGAAAGGGCTATGAGCATTTATGAGGGTCTTCATTCCTGTTGTGTGTTGTCTATAATTTGAAAGCTTATTTGTTGATGTAGAAGGGACTTGTAAGAATTTTTTTTTTGGATCTGGGAGTTAGATTTAGGAAACTGCAATTTTCATCAAATGCGCTACAAAAATGCTTGTATGCGTCACAGGAAACCTCAAATGCACTATTCTATCATGAAGCTGTGCTAAAAGAAAGTCAATTGTGCTATGATATGCTTCATATGCTCTACAGAAATGATTAAATGTGTTATAGAACTCTTCAAAAGTGTTATAAGAATATGCAGATGCATTACAAGATAATGCAAATGTGTTATAGAATGATGTATAAGTGCTACAACAAGATTGGATGTGCAAAAATAGAGTTCATAAGTATTAGAATATTGCTTAGAAGTGTTGAAATGAAGTGCATAAGCATCAAAAGACCCAGATCCAGCTCTTCTATGCTTGGGAAAGACTTTGGAATGTTGTTCTTGTTGATATGAGGCCTCCTAGACGTAGTAGAACCTATATTTGATTAGATCTGCACAAAAGAATAGCAAGGAAAACATAGATCTATACTAAAAATGAAGGATTAGATTGAAAAAATTGAAAGTAGAGAGGCTTTTAGTTCAACCCCATGATGGGTGCCATTTTGTACATGGTAAGAATGCTTATTCATGAAACTTTAACATAGAAAGAAAACAGACTGATGACAAACTATACTAGACCCAATATATCATCAGCAACAAGTAATCTCTACAAGTGTCTCATGTCTCCCTAACTACAACCGCTAAAATAGCTCTCAGACCAACATCTTAGTGACAGTTCTAGAATGGGATATTACAAAAAATGCAGATCTATAATGAAACATTCAAGATCTATGACTAAAATGTAAATTATATGTGAAATACAACTCCTAGAAATGCTCTTGAAATGATCATGCTATGAACTAAATGTGCAATAAATGACACAAGATGATGCCAACAATGCTATGAAATTGCTACAATGAAAATGCTAAATAATGAGTCTAAATATGCCTATAGTGTAGATGCATAAAAACTTGGGTCCCTTGTCTCTTAGATTTCCCTCCTATTTATAGGATTTCAGAAGGGGTTGAGGTAAGAGCTGGGATTTTCACTTTTGACTAGGGGTGAAAGTGAAACTCAAAAATCTCACAAGAGACGAAGAGGAAGAGTCCAATAGACTTGGTTTTGAGGATAATATGAAGATTTTCAAATTCTTTTAAATGGTAAAAGGGAGATTTCCATCTTGTGAGGATAAAATGATTTCATTGATTTACTAAATGATTTATTTTCAACACTTTGTCTTTTTCTTTCCTCCCTTTTTGAATTTTATTTTGTGATTTTGAATTATTTTCTTCCTCTTTTAAAGTTGATTTAGGTCTTGTTGATTTGATAGGTGATTATTGACCTGATGTGGTTTTTGATTTAAAAGTCTATTGTGTTTCTTCTGCTTCTCTTTAATTTAATCCTAATTGATTGAGATTGCACGATTTAAGTCTTTGCAAAATTTTGGGTTTCTACAGTAAGATCTTGAGGGAATTTTGATAGTGGTAATCCTCATGAAGTCGAGTTAACTAATGACATGGATATATCTCCTATATTCAATGTTTCTAATTTGTATAAGTATCATGAGTTAGATGATGAAGTTGTTGTATCAGATGATTATCCTAACAAGTAGATTGATAATGTTGAACAAGTAGTGAATCAACGAGTTGGTAAAAGAACAAGAGGAAAAGATTATTACAAGTATTTGGTGAAGTGGAAGAACAGACCAATTGAAGATACTACATGGATATCTCAATCTGATTTGGATTCAACTCAGGTTGTGACACTCACATGATTTAACAGAATCAGGTTGTCTAATGTAGGAGCATCTCGGGTTGCATTCCTATCTTGCATGTTTTTATTATTTCATTGTTGTTGCTAAGCTCTTTTTTGTTTTTGAGCTCTTGGTTGGTCCCAAGTTCTTTGTTGTTATTGAGCTCATAGTTGGTGCCAAGTTCTTAGTTATTGTCAAGTGCTTGTTGGTGTCGAGTTTGTGTTGGTGCCAAGTTCTTGTTAGTATAGAGTTCATGTATATGTTGAGTGTTGTTGAGTGATAGTATTTTTTTGGCCCTTCTTTAGCTGAGATGTTTGTGTCTAGTTCTAGTTTGAGTTGACCTTGCATGTATTTAATTTCATGTTTTCATTTAATATTTTCTAAGAACCAACTTGTGGCTGTGCATGTATTTAAAGGGGTCTTGGGTAGAGTCTTAGGCATTATAATAGAGGTAGTAGTTTTATAAGGAAGAGTTAGTAAAGGTTGGAATGTGAAGATCATCATTGAAGATACAAGTTTAAATTGTAATGTTGGCGGTAACCCAAAAGGCCTTACAACTAGGCATGTATGTTGATGACTTGTTAAATTAGTAAAGTATTTTTGTCTTAAATCTCTTTGGTTTCCATTTTTTGTGTTTTTTTCTGCTGCATTTACTCTTGTAGGTGAATTTGGTAGTTGGGTATGCCTTTGGCCCTAGTTTCCATTGTTTCTCCCTATATCAATTAGTAATAATATAAAAAGGTCAATCTACAAACATAAGGGATACTAGCTAAAACCAATTCAAGAATAATAATGTGTCTTCTATAGTTAGAATAATCCAAGCCCAATTCTTACCTAGGGGCAAGATACCCAAAGAGAAAGAGTGGATAGAACAACCCATAAGCCAAACTAAAGACATAGAAAGAGCCTATGTAGAATTAGAGCCTCATATTAGGGAGGTGGTATCACTTAGGGAATTTTGTGAAGATAAGATAAGGGAGATATCCAGGAAACATGTAAATAAAGATCTTAAGCATAAAGAAAATAAGGTGGATATTCCAAAATTTGATAGAACATAAATTATCACAACATATGATTTGCTACAAACTTCAAAAAATTACTTGATCTTTAAATCCATAATTGAAGAAGACACATTCCAATTTTCTATTCTCCATCTAGTAGGTATAGCACACGAGTCGTACCATGGGATAAACACTTGTGGTCACCACAACATGACCTTATATAAGGAATTCACACACAAATTTATGACAAGTTTTGATAGAAAATATCTCCAAGAAGATTTCAAAAGACTAACACATATTAAACAACATGGGATAGTCAAGAGTTTCATTAATGAGTTTGGAAGCATATCAATGCGACTGACAAGACTAGACTAAGATAAACTCACCTATCCATTTATAGAGGAATTGAAGGACCTACTTAAAGAACTAGTACCCACTCTAAAACAAGAATATCTTGAAGATGCTTTTGAAATAGCCTTGAATTTAGAAACCTCATCAAATAATAAAATAACTAGTGAGCACACCAGGCCATCCTACAAAAGAGGAAAATTCTATGAAAGAGATAACTTTGGTAAAAGAGAGGAATTCCACAAAGGTTCACTTTTAGAAAAAGAAAAGGAAATGCTAATAAGGAAAAATTAATTCTACAAATGTAAAGGACTATGGGAGAAGGGACATGATTATAGTAAAAAAGAACATGCTTTACATGTAAAGAAGATTGGACACTTGGGCATAATTGTGGAAAAAGAAGAAGGATACATAATATAGAAACCATCTATGATGAAGATGAAGAAAAAAAAAACAAGAGATTAAGGAAAGAAATGGGAGAAGAGGAGGGATAATTTGGGGTGATATATACTTTCACTAAAACATCTAGGCACTGAGTGATGAGTATTAAGCGCACACTCCAAGGGAAAAAAAGATATAACTTTAATCGACAGTGGAACCTCTCATAATTTTATTGATAAGAAGCTTGTAAAAAAAGGATTTGAGAATCAAGATTTTTAAGGGGTTTACAAATCTCCAAGCCACATGATCCCTATTCAAATACATGAAAATAATTCCTCAATAGGAATTTCTGTTGGGTAAACATCACGTTAAAGACAACTTGCATGTGGTACCAATAAATAGAGACATAATCTTAGGATCCCCTTGGATTTTCTACCTGGAATGCTTCAAATTTGGTCTCTTTAATTCAAAATCTAACTTATGCATGAAGGCCAAGAGATAACTTTTGAAGGAAATCTTGATGGATCCCCACAAGAGTTTCATGTATAAATGTTGAAAGAATCATTAGGCATGGGTGAGGAGAATGAGCTTCTCAATGTTTAGTCTTGCATAAATCTACTACAAAGGAACCCTCTACACATATTGATTTTCAACCCATCATAAAAAATCATAGAAATGTATTTGATGATAATCCACCAACTTTACCCCCCAAACGGGGTTTTGAACATATCATTGAACTAGAAGGAGTAGAACTAGTAATTACTTCCCCATATAGACACTCTAAAAAATGTAAAGATAAATTAAAAAATAATTAAAGAATTCCTTGTTATGGACCATGACCAACCTAGCTCTAGCCCATTTGCCTTATCAGTGGTACTAGTCAAAAGGAAGGATGGAACAATGTGAATGTGTATAGACTACATAGAATTGAATAAGAAAAGCATAAAAATCACTACCCCATTCTAAGAGTGGATAAGTTTATTGATGAACTTCATAGGGCTAAGTACTTCTCTAAAATTGATCTAAGATTGGGTTATCACCAAATAAGAATGAGAGATCAAGATATACCAAAAAAAACTCTCAGGTGTCACTACGAGCATTTTGAGTTCCTAGTCTTACCAGTCAACCTTACTTATGCACCAACCACTTTTTGACATGCATGAATCATACTTTCCAGAAGAAACTAAGAATTTTTTTACTTATATTCTTTGATAACATCTTGATCTTGATTTTTATCAAGACATGGGAAGAGAATCTACAACACATCAAGAAATTTCTAAGCATTTTAGAGTCAAAATCCATATTTGTGAAGGCTTCAAAATGTGGATTTGGACTAGAGGAGATTCTCTATTTAGGTCACAAGATAAATGTAGGAGTCAGTGTAGATGAAGAGAAAATCAAGGAAATAAAAGAATGGCAAACATCTAAAGCCCTAACATAACTTCGAGGTTTTGTAGGTTAGTGTAGTTACTACATATGCTTTATTAAAGGGGTCTCAAAGATAACAAACCCACTTACAGACCTAACAAAAAGGGAATTATTTGATGAAATGAAGTGAGCCATAAATCATTTGAAAAATGAAGCTATGAGCTCATGCATAGTTCTAGCCATTCTAGATTTTTCTTAACTATTTGAGATATAATGTGATGCACTGGGAGAAGGAATTGAAGTAATACTTATGCAAAAAAAACATCCAATTGCCTTTGAAAGCCAAAAATTGAATGAAATTGAAAGACACTGTGCTATTTATGATAATGATGTATTATCAATCATGGATTCTTTATCAAAGTTTGGACAACACTTAGTGTGTGGGAAATTCAACATCAAAACCAATTATAATAGCTTAAGGTTCTTTATGAACCAGAAAGATCTCATTGGTTTAGTAGAACTCAATCTTACGACTTTGATATTGAATATGTCAAGGGAACAAATAATGTTGTTGCAGATGCCTTGTCACAACAATATCACATAAGCACAATAACAATCCTTAATTAAGTTTGGAAGAGAGACATTGTGACTAAATACACTAAAGTCCCAAAAACTAAGGAAATCATGGAAGGAAAATTACCAAGCAATGAATATAAGATAGTTAAAAACTCATTCTATACAGGGACATGATACTTCTTGTAGTAAATTTGAAGGTTAAAAGTGAAATTGTGAAGGAGTATCATGTAGCCCCTTATACAAACATCTAGGATCTTACAAGACTTGTAACAAGATATAAGAAAGACATTCTTGGAAAGGTCTTTAGAATAAAGTATGTCCAAGAGTGTATGACTTGCTAGAAGAACAAGACAAAACAAAACCACTTATCAAGATTATTACAACCATTACCCATTCCAAATTAAAAATGGGAAAGAATCTCAATAGAATTCATTATAGGTCTACCAAAAGTACAAGAAAAAGATTGTATCTTTGTGGTAGTGGATAGGTTAACTAAATATGCACATTTTATTTCCATATCCACCCACCATAAAGCACCTGAAACAACAGATGTATTCTTCAAGAAGATCTTCAAGTTGCATGGATTACCAAAAGACATTGTTAGTGATAGGGATAATAGTTTTCTTAGCTTATTTTGGATAGATATTTTTTGATTAAATAGAACTAATTTAACTCCTAGAACAAGTTATCACCCTTAGACAGATAGTCAAACTGAGATTGTCAACAAGTGGATAGAGGAATATCTTAGAATCTATGTAACATGATGACATAAGGTATGATTCAAATGGTTACATCTAGGAGAATATTATTATAATACAAATAATCAAATTTCCAATAGAATGAGCTCATTTAGAGCATTTTATGGATACGAGGATACTACATTTGGAGACTTGGTCACTCAAGAAAGTAGGGCACCTAGAGACAAAGATTTAATTAAGCAACATGTTGATATCATCAATACCCTTAAAGATAATTTACACCATGTTCATAATAAAAAAAAGATGCATGTTGATTGGGAAAATGTGGAAAGATCATTTGAGGTTGATGATTTAGTAATCTTAATATTATGACCTCATAAGCAATCAACTCTTAAAGAAAATTGAGCATAAAGTTTAAAGCCACATTTCTATGGACCCTACAAAATATTAAGGAAGATATGAGAAGTATCTTATGAGATAGACCTACATGAGGCTAGAAGAATTCAAAACATTTTTCATGTGTTTATACTTAAGAAGGTTTTGAGAGAATAATTAGACCTTGTGCTGAGTTGTCACCACTTGATGATGAAGGGAAACTCATGCTAGAGCCTGAAGCTATCCTTGATAGAATAAAATAGAGATTAAGGACAATAAATATTCTAGAGTACTTGATAAAATGGAAAAATTTACTAGAAGAGGATGCTACATGGATGAACAAAGAAATAATGTCTCATCCAAAGTTGCTTGAGGACAAGAAAATTCAAAAGGGGTGGACTATTGTACACCTTGAATTATATATATATATATATATATATATATATATATATATATATATATAATTTGAGACTACATGCATTTGATTCTTATATTAATTATTTTAGTGTCCCCAAAAATGATTATTGTATTTGATCTATAATTCATTTTAGTCATATAACGTATTGTATTAACATAATCATTGTATACAATTTAATATTAGATGTATTTTATTCTTATAAGAATAAAATGTATTTGATTGAATTTATGTTATTAATTATTGATTTCAAAATGAGAGTTAAATATTATTATTTAAAAGCCAAAACTATACAAACCAAATAATAATATTGTTTCTAGCCAAATCAATTATAAATCAATAAAGCTAATTATAGAAAATTTAATATAAAAGATACCAGTAAGAGAACACATTATGTTATTTGTAATTAATAAAATGGTATAAGGCAAAAAGCATTATCTAAAAAAAATATAATCAAAATACCATAGGGTGAATATGATATAGGTACCAAGTCAGATAAAGACATGATGCTTCCTTGGGTCAAGTAACCGAAGGGATGTGGTTTACCATATCCATGTCACCTTATTTATAGGGGATGGGATTATTACAACAAAACTATCAAAAGTTCATCATTACTTACCATCAACAAAGAAAAGATCACAATTCGATAGAAGATACACAATACAGAATTAAGGACATCGAACGAGTCATGTGCCTAAGTTGACCAAGACTAAGAAATTATTATTAGCATGAATGTTGATTATATTCTAATGTAGTACAAGGTAGGAGAATCCTTATAGGAGATGTCCTAGCTCTTGTCAAATGACTGCACAATGAAAGAATAAATAATAACACATATATTTAGATCCAAAATAAAGTCAATTTTCATAATATAATCATAAGATTTGCATCCAACATGCCCGACTGTAAGGCCTTTTGGGTTATGGCCAAACATAAGCAATTACAATAGTAATTCTGCAAGATTCTCAAGATCCAATCCCAACTCTAGCTAGTCTAGATCTACACTTTGGTAGAAACCTCCATGGAAGATCTCAACTTGTGGTCGCAAACCAACCAAGCAATCTCCTTGTTTTCCAAGCCCCAACTACTAGCCCTTCTCAAAATTTATGTAAGATCCAAGTGTAAATTGCCTCACATTTTGTGCTCTATCCACACACTCTAAAAATCTCATCTCACTCAGCTACTCCATCTTCCATGGCCTTCTCCAAGCTGGATGATCAATAAAAATCTTGTTGCAAACTGCCTCACATTTGGCATTCTATCCACAAACTTAGGAAAAACTCGCTCACTTACATACTCTATCTTCCATGCTCTTCTCCAAGATGGATGATGAATAATGACAAGAAAAGGTCCTCTACTTATACCAAACCAAGCCATAAGTTGACCACTAGCAAGTTACATTAAATAAACACTCAAGCCACAAGTCGTCTTAGCAAGTTTATTAAATAAACCCTCACATTAAACAAACCATCTAGCCACAAGTTGCATTTAATAATGCCACCTATTAAACTCCTTTTTCTCTTTTCTCCATTTTAAAAATTTATTTTATTTTTTCCTTCTAATTTTTGTCACTTTCTCTCTCTTCCACAATTTTTTTCTCTTTTTTTTTGAAAAACAAACAAAAACCAAAACTATTTTTCCACTTTATTTTCTAATGCAAGATGCTCTTACATCAGAATTTTTTTTTTTTTTTTGTGGAGGAAAGAGAAAATGACAAAAATTAGAAGAATTTAAAAAAAAAAATTTAAAAATGGAGAAAAGTGCTAAAAGGAATTTAATATGTGGCATTATTGAATGTAACTTGTGGCTAGAGGGTTTATTTAATATAACTTGCTAAGCCGACTTGTGGCTTGAGGGTTTATTTAATATAACTTGCTAGTGGCCAACTTGTGGCTTGGTTTGGTATAAGTAGAGGGCCTTATCTTGTCATTATTCATCATCCATCTTGGAGAAGAGAATGGAAGATGGAGTAGCTAAGTGAGCTAGTTTTTCCTGAGTCTATGGATAGAGCACTGAATGTGAAGCAATTTACAACAACATTGTCATTGATCATCCAGCTTGAAGAAGAGCATGGAAGATGGAGTAGCTGAGTGAGACAAGATTTCCAAAGTGTGTAGATAGAGTGTCAAATGTGTGGAAGTTTACACTTAGATCTTGGATAAAGTTTGAGAAGGGCTAGTAGCTGTGGCTTAGGAAATAAGGAGATTTCTTAGTGGGATTGCGACCACAAGTTGAGATCTTCCTTGGAGGTTTCTACCAAAGTGTGGATCTAGACTAGCTAGAGTTGGGATTGGATCCTAAGGGATCTTGTAGAATTACTATTGTAATTGCTTATGTATTTGGTCATAACCTAGAAGGCCTTACAACTAGGCATGTTGGATGTAAATCTTATGATTATATTATGAGAATTGACATTATTCTAGATCTAAATATCCATGTTATTATTTATTCTTCTACTATGTGGTTATTTTTTGGGGGCTAGGACATCTCCTTTGGGGATTCTCCTACCTTGCACTACATCATATTCCTATGGGGGAGTATCCTAGCATTACTAGAGATTTTTGGAGATTTTTAGTATGACCATGTGTTACATTCATGACTATGTTTTTCATTAATGTCTACATACAAATGATTGTGTGTAGATTGACAAAGCAACATATAGAGATTGAAATTGTGAGGTTCAAGGATTGAAGATGAGCATAAGCACAATTAAGGACATGTTCTATAGAATGTCATGATTATGTGGCTAAGAACACATGTGAAAATATGCAAACATTTTCTAGTCATTTGAGATTTATTAAAGACAATGTTCTAGAAGAGTTATAGAGAAGTAGTTTCTATTAATTGGATTATATCTTCCAACAAAGATAGAATGTAGTTAAGCATAACTGGACAAAGGAATTTGACTTTACGATAATGGTGTGGTTGGTCATGCCAAGTCTAAGGTTGCACGTGTAAAGGATTATGAAGACTATAAGCTAACAATGTTATGTAATTGTGAAAAGATGTAATTGTTAACATTTTTCATGTTCATTCTTTATGGTGCCAGTTAGAGGCTAAGTTACTAGGTGTATTGGTTGTCTATGATACCCTAATTTGTGATGTTGTGTGATCTTGATTAGATTTTTTTGTTCATTTTGCATGGAATGGAAAAGCTACATGTATAACCAACTGAAGTAAAAGAAAAATGCTAACAAGGAATGATGAACAAGAGATATTTAACTAGAAAAATGTGTATATATTTATGAAATATTAAGTATAAGTAAAGTACATAATATAATCATCAATAAAATGCATGGGCTCACATAGGTCATGAGAATAACCAACCATAATTGAATATCATAAGAACAAGTACATGCATACATAAAATAGGAGAAGTGTAGAGTATTAGATATTTCTTGTGAGCCCTTGAAGAATTTGACCCTTTGTTTTGTTCCCTACATCTTTTTAGTGTCCAAATGCTACAAAACCTATATGAGTTTCAAAAGAGAAGGGGGGGCTAGATCTTGAAAATATCTAAGAAATTCTTGATATCATACAATTTAGTCCTACACAATCATGCACATAGATATTAATTTCTACAATATGCAATATCTATCTAGCTATACTCAAGATAGGTGTAAAATGATCAAAGAAACCATGCAAAATGAGAAATATGTACCTTGTTTTTATCTTACAATGTTTGTTACATGTACATGTACAAGATGCTCATTATTTTTTCTAATGAAATAAATGCCCTTTCCTATAATATCCAATAGCGTGAGAGGGTAGCTCTTTTGAACTCTCCTTTGTGTTGGGATATTCTGAGAAAGAGCACTTACAAAGGTTTCATTGTTATAGCCAAGAGATAGTCACACCAGAGGCAAAAAATTAGGCCTAAGGGGATCACTTTTATAGAAAAGAATTATTTCATAATGCATTTTAGAAGTAGTACACAATCACACACATAGCTACAAGAACTTTTATGACAATAGGAACTACTTAACAAGATGAAAACTACACAAGGGAGATGCTATAGGAAGAAAAATGAATCATACAAATATAGACAAGCTAAGTGCAAGAGAAACATTGGCATTATAAGAAAACTGCTACAGGAAGAAAATAATACAAAAATGCAACCATTACCATGGAACCAACACATTAGAAGTATGGACCATACAAGTTTCAACATGCAATTATGGTAATCACATAAGACAATCAATGAGAGGTATGTATATACTAAAATAGAATTAGATTAATATGAAGATCTGATATGCCTATATCAAAAAAAACAAAGAGGGTAGTGCCTAAGACAATGAAAGCATGATCTTCCATTTTCAATGCAACATGGAGGATGGTAATAAAAGTAGAGCACTATTATATAGGCCACACCTCCACTCCATTAACTAAAATTAAAGTAGCATGAAAGTAAGACATCTATAATTATGACCTACATGTAAGCAATATTTGTATAGCTCTACAATAGACATCATAGGTTATGCAAACCCCTTTGAATATGGATTCAAGGAAGGAAAGTTACATATATAGCCCCGACATACACATAATAAAGATAGAAAAACCATATCAAACATGATGCCCTACCCATATTATGAAGCCACAAGCTCTAGCATTCAAACCCTCATTTCTAGATATTTAAGAAAGTCACCTAAATGATAAAATGTATTTCTTCCTGAGTCATACAATCTAAAATAAATGGATATGTAGCCACAACTTTATCAAGATCTGTTCACAAAAAGAAATGAAGAAAATACATGAAAATAACTTGCAAGCCATGACCCTTATGAAATGCATGGTCAAACATAATTGGAACTAAAAGAAAAATTAGAATAGATCATGCAACCCATGGCCTGCATTCAAAGCAGTGACATGAACATAAAAATAATTCATGAGAATGAAAGAAATAAATAGCTTGATATGCAAGTCAAACCATAGATAAAAACAATAAAACCCTTACAATTTTTTTATTCAATCAAATGGAGAGAAGGAAAAAAAGAGGTCTACCTTTATGCATTCGAAGTTCCTGCCATTTCCCAAAGTGACGAGATAGAAAAAAACTAAGTCATCCCACTTCAACAATGGGAAATTCCCCTAAATTTTTGAGTTATAGTGTACAACTTGATCCAAACCATTAGTTCTTCAAAGCTTATGTTTTTCAAATTCATGGGTTGGGTTTCATATTTTCAATATTAATGTATGAATAATGCATTAACTTATTAAGAGAAGGGGAAACCTTTTTAGTGTGCATAATGAGGAGAGTTTTATTTTTCAAGTGTTATAAAGGGGAGTTATTTGTATGCAAGGTGTGTGTTTTAATACGTCAAGGTCTAAGTATGTGTATGGAAGGGCTTAATTTTGCATTTGATATTAAATGTAAATATTTAAATGGATGATGTAATTATAAATCATTCCATTTAAATATGATTTAAAATTGAAAAGATTATTGAATTGACTAGATTTGGTTGTGCTTAATTCATGAGGCTTTGATGATAAGTTTTTGAGATTATATTCACCTACCAATTAATTTTGGGGAGATCTTAGTTTTTCAGTTTTTAGCCGATTTAATGGAAGTCACAAATTGATTTCCAATTTAGGGAATAGTGTTGATTGTGCATTTTAGACCTATTTATACCTCATTCTTGGGCATTATTCTAGTTAGTTCTTGCATCCTATCTTATTGAAGGAGGGTTTTTTCTTTCTCTTTACAAATATAGTATTGTTTCTAGCTCATGTCCTATATTGTGATGCAGTTTTTGAACCTTTGCTCATTTAGAAAGTAATATAATAGTGATTCTCTTTGGTCATATTTTTAGTTTTTCATTGTCTTTAAGCATTTCCATCTTTGAGTTAGAGTGGTTTTTATGAATCCTTGGTTTAAAAGTTAAGTTTTTGAGAGACATTTAAGAGGTAGTTGTATGAGAAGATTAAGTATAACTTGTGTTTAATTTGGTTTAAAAGTTGTGAACAAGTTTCCTCCTTTTGAATCCCATGCCCTGTTATATTTCATGCACTTGAGGTTAGTAGGATTTTCCTATGATCAAATTGTTATAATAATTTCAAGTTGTGAGTTGTTTATTCAAAGTTGCATCACCCTCACAATTTCAATGAATAACCTTCATTTCAAGTTTAGCTTATGTTATTTGTTTCCTTTCTTCCCTTTTTCCTATCAAGTTCAAGTCCAATTTTAATAGGCAATTCATGGGAAGTTGACCCTTATACCAAAGGTTGATCTTCTTTATGGCATACCCACAAGCTAAAGATAATCCCATGTTTCTCTAGATTACTGATAAGCTAAACTTTAGCAAAAGGGTGAAATCTAAGTGACAATAGTTTTTGCAATTCTTGGTGGGACTCTCTTAAGCCAAAGGGTGGCACATAGTCTCATTATTTAGTGTGAGAAACAATGACATATTTTAATAGTGAATTTCATCATACTTGGTGACTCTCTTTGTGGTTTTGTGCAAATCAAAGTTTTTAGCTTGTGAGAAAGAACCAAACCAAGTAGAGTAAGGATCCTTTTGCACCTAGAGAGCTATCACCTCCAAGAAGAAAGCCTATGACACCCAAAAATACTCAATGTTCTATACCTTAGTTTATTACTTCTAATCATACTTCTACTTCTACTTCCAATCATACCCCTACACACACAATACTTTCTAGTCCACGACTACCACATCCCAAGTGGCCCAAGCACCCTTAAACCCTCTAATGGATAAGAATCATCCTTTTGTGGCCTTTAATAAATGAATCCAATTAAATTTATAGGAGCTTGATTATATTCTATTTGTATCCCTTAAAAGATTAACTATTTTTATCTGATAAGATCAAACTACTCCTGTTGAGCATATACAAGATATTGCCTTCCTTTGTGGTCTTCATCTTATTAGGTCTAGAATAATGTGGTCATGAGGTTTTTAGAAGAATAATTAAAAGGAAAAGAGATTTAATGGTTTAGGGGATTACAAGTTAATTCTATAGTTTTATGGGATGAATTGGGAATAGGCTTGAATAGCTAGTTTGGAGATAACTTTGATCATCTTCCTCTAGTTGAGCTTCTGAGTACCATTCAAAGGGAATTTCATGAGTATATGATGAAATTTAATCTTAGATTCCAGAGGACCTGGAATAGCATTCCAGCTGTAGTAAGATCCTCTAATCAACACATTCTTGTACTACCTAAGGACCCTCAATAGTGGCATTTCAGTCATGATTTAATCTATGGCATTTAATACTTTACTGGTAGCCTTTGAGATTTATATAAGACATGAAAATATCATCATTCAAGATGAGAAAATAGCCACAAGTCCTCGTATTCCAATTTTTCTATAATTATAACTAGTTCCTGAAGCAATTCTAGGTTTGACAACTATTCCACCTATCCCAACACTCGCAACCCCAGCTGCTAACTTTACCTCTCAAGAATCAAATCAGTCCCAAGAGCCAAGAGAGATCGAAAGGGCTTTACAAAAAGTTAGGATTGATTTTTTTATCCTTAAAAAGAAACATTTCTATCAAGCCCCCTTTCAATATTATAAACCCTCTTACCTAGTAGGCTGGCAAGGTCAAGGAAGAAACTTTAATGCTAAAGATTATTAACCGTATAACCCCAACATACCTAGTTCCTCTAAGGATTTAGTTCCTATATCCAATAATATGGATAAGGATTATGAATGGTTCTTTCTATATAAGCAATAACATAATTAGAATGCTTGTCAAAGAGGGCTATTGGGTCAAGCTCTAATGGTGCAAAGTAGTGAGATGAATCAACCAAATGTAGATCTAGATGATCAAGTAAAACAAGAACAATCCATTGTTCCAAGAGAACAAAGTGCACCTAGTACAACTTTTGTGAGTTGGCAACAAGAAGAATTTATTGGTGTGAACTCACTAGTTGTGAATAATCTAAACTATACCCTTGTTTTAGCTAATACAATATCAAAGACGAGGGCCATTGAAGTAGAATAACCAACTTCTACAAGCCAAGAAGACCCTATTGTAATTCCGAAGACTAAGAATGACCAAATTATGTCTAGGGATCAATCTTTTCCGACCAAAGAGCCTGTAAAAATAGTAGCAATATCATTGCTAACTCAAGTAGATGTCATTGTTAGTAAGGTCAACTGAGGGTGAGTTAGAGTTTGTTCAACATTGTAGATAAAATGAAGACCTTTCATGAGTGTCTCAATTTTTCTATCCACAAGATATCTATGTTATTGACTATTACATCACTGATTTTGAGTTTAAGTTCATTCAACATTGGATAAGTCAAATTTTCTCAATTCTCAATAATACACTCATTCAACCTTGCATGAGTGTCTCATTTTTTCTATCCATAAGATATCTATGTTATTGACTATTACATCCCAAATTTTGACCCATTTAAAAATAATATCATAGCCATTGCAATGGTTAGTTCAAACTTTTGAATGTCATGATCTTGTGAAATGGAAGTTATGGTTAACCATTTATCTTGTGTAAAAAGGACTTGTTAGTTTGATTCTTGGAAATATGATGAATTTTTATTTCATGTGAAAATTATTTGTCAACTGATTCATTATGTATACCTATTCACTTGTTAATGGTAGTTAGCCGTGGTTATAATTATCAGTTATTATGTTCTTGATATTTTGATTTAAATGGAGGAACATCTTATTATTATGTAAATGTTTCAATTGTGGTTGCAAGAGTAGACAAAGGGGAGAAAGCATTACTAAATATGATTCAAGGAATGGGGTCATACTTTAGTCCATCATCACACCATGAGGTATGGAATCTAACTACCATGACGAAGGATTTAATAGCTAGGAAACTAAGTACACTGTGGACATTCATGAGCTACTTGGTCAATCTCTTATACCGCTAAATATTTAATAATCATGATACTAAAAATTAACTCTCTCTTGTTTTGAGACCTCAAAAGTGATCAACATTATGAATTTTTACACACACACACACACACACACACATGATGTCACCATGATACTCTAATTATATCTATGAATTACACTTATACATGTGTATACATACATACATATACACACACACACACATAAAACACACACAACACACACACATAGATATATATATATATATATATATATATATATACAGATGTGTGCATATATAGAGATAATATGATGTTAGAAATAAATCATATGTACTCTCTAAATTGCACATGTATATAGATATATTTATACATATAGGTACAATTATAGATATAAAAAAATAGCACATTAATTATATATTTATATACATACGTATAAATATTTTCTTAAAGCATAGAAATATGTTTTTTAAAATTCCACATTGGTGAGTAGTGACCACCTCAATAATGACATCATCTTTTAAAAGTTGTCAAATCTGTGAAGCCATCTTGTAACCACACATGCGTGACCATATAATCTCCCATGACCATAGAAGGAGGGCATTAAAATCAAAGCACAATCACCCTCTTATGAGCATAATTCTTGAACCACAAGCTTACCAATTTTTCTTCCTCTTTCTATTGACATCTTGGTTTATCTACTTTGTCACATTGGTGGAGCCTTACTGCTAAATTGATTGCCACCAAAAAATTGGTATAATTATATCTTCATGATTAAATCTTCTTTCCATTCTATGTTCTTATTAGTTCCATTAAGAATCTATTCTATCAGGTATGAAGATAGTCATGTTGAAGTTTCATATATAAATGAAACACAACCATATTTTAGTATATAAGCAATTCAAATATGTTTCAAGCTCTATTATTTTATTTATATATGAATCTCATCTCTCTATATGATGATCACATAATCATAGGGATGGATTATAGTTCCCTTACCACATATTCTTGGTTATATTTTTCATGTGTATTCTTGTTTAGAATTTGAATCAAAACTTATGACATTCTGACTTACACACTAGTATTTGTTGTATACCAATTGTGGTAAGAATCAGAAAGGTGTTCGAAGAAAACATATGATAAAGATCTCATTATTAATTGTAGTCTCCTAGGATGCACTCAAGGTTAGTGAAGCCAATGTGAATGGGTGAAGAGGAGAGGAATCCTGCAAGGGAAAAATAGCTACTATCAGTATTCAAATGCATGAACATCTTAAAAAGGAGTTTCTAAATCCAAGTCATCTCCTGATTGTCTAAATTATACTTTGTTCTCAAGTTGAGCAGTGGTCATTGGGTTGTTCATTTTCCCATATAAATCCTTGTCCAAGGTAGATTAGATTCATGATTACCTAAATGGATTATAAAGAGGTCAATGGTGTCAACTGATAGAGAGAAGGTTGGTGGAGGTATATCCTCAACCTTGTCTACTGCTGATCTAACACTCTAATAGTAGTATGATTAGATGGATGGACTATAATGCACCAAACCTAGCCTAGGATAGGGAGGGCCTTTCTCATAAGAGATTGTGTGGGGATAAAATAAGGTCTATAGTTGGGAGTTTAAGCCAATGACAATGCTTCTCCTTTTCTCTAGATGTTGAGGCTTGCACAACATGTCGATAGTAATTAGTCTAGAAACATGTATGAATTATAACTTCTTCTTTACTTTTATGATATATGAAATGTATAGTTGTCAATGTAGATTTCATTACTAGTTCTTATCTTAGTGTATGATATAAGCTAGTTATGAACATTAATTTGCTATCTTTCATATGATTTAGAAATAACCATTGTTTTAATTATGAATATATGCAAATCTCAGTTGCTCATTTCAAAATGTTGTTACTTTATGTCATTTTGTTATTAATATTTGGTTATAACCCTAGGGTTATTTTTATATTTGTAAAAATGATATTTTACCTAACCCTAGGGCATGTTATCTATTTTTAGCTTAGTAAAATTGGTCTGTTACATTGACTCACTTCCTTTCTTTGCCATATGTATAAATAAAGACTTTACCACTGAGATTGATGTGTATTTTTCTACATATTGGTCCCATTTGAACTTTAGAACTAGGTATGACACAAGAGTTAAAATCAAATTTGAAGCACTTTCTAAATACCATCTTGAGCCCTTCACACCCAACACCATCAATGCTAACTTGGTATTCCATGAGCGAGATCTTGTTATCCTAGATCCTAATATCCATACAAAAAATATACTAGACATGGATTTGGATGACTGGATAGATGAGAATAAAGAAGAAGATCTCTTTAGGAATATGGAAGTGGTTGGGATGGGCATTTATATCATGCATGAGAAACAACCTTTCATTCCTAATTTAGTCAGAGGAGAGATACAAGAGTTTGAAAATCAGCATAGTGGTTTGTGGAAATTATTCTTTGATGGTGCAAGAAGAAAGGTAGGTTCTAGTGGTGGTGCAATGCTAATTTCACCCTAAGGGAAAAGGTATTACTCTACTATTTTTCTTACTTTGAGCTGTACAAATAATACAAAAGAGTACAAGGCCCTTATTCATGGCTTAGAATGGGCTAGGGAGAAAGATGGAAAGTGTTTGCAAGTTTTTAGAGATAGTGAATTGATTGTTAGTCAAGTTCACAAAATGAATAATATGAGAAATGATGTACTTAAGATGCATAAGTATAGGGTGTGGGACTTGGTAGAATCTTTTGATGCTTTTAATCTTATTTCTATGCTTATAAATTATAATAAACATGCAGATAAGTTGGCTACAATGGGATTTGAGTTTGACATTCCTAAGGAGGTCAAAAATGTGGAGGCACAACAATATGCTAAGGTGGTTGTAAGCCATTCAATTTTGGATAACTAGTTTAGTTGACAAGTCTTTGAAAGTGAGGAGAAAACTTTGAATTTTTTAGTCAAAGAAGTTGAATTTTATAGAGGAAATTAGAAGAAATTAGACCAATAATATGGTGATCAACTATTACACATGAAATCTAACAAGTTACCCAAGGGCTTGGTTACCCTTGAATCTATTTTTAATGATGATTATTATTTTAGGAGGGATAAAGAAAACATGATAGTGAAGGAAGAACACTATCACTCAGTTAAGGTACTTTGAGATAATTTTCTGAAGCTTGGCAAGGTATGCTCACAAGATGAAAACAAGCATTCATTTCCTTGTGTCATTAGTTTTCTAATGTTTTTTCATTGGAGTATCATGATTTTAAAAGATTATACCCTCAACTAGCACAACACACTATAGAGTTTCTACTTCATGTAAAACCAATCTTATAGAAGCAAAGGCCTATCTATTGTAAGCTAGAAGCACTCATGAAAGATGAACTAAGTAAGATGATTAGAGATAACATTATATTTACCATGAATCACACTTCTTAGATATCTAACTTATTTATAGTTAGAAACAAGAATGGGAAGCTAAGACTTTGTGTATAATTTAGAGACCTTAATAGGGCTTCTCTTAAGGATCACCACCATGGAATTTTTTTTTCAAATAGTTTCAAGATCTGATACGTCTTTGTTACTTGATCTAAGTCAAGGAGGAGGAATGACATAAGAGGATTGACATAAGACTGAATTCACCACTAAGTGGGGAACTATGGTACAGAGAAAACTACCTTTTGGGTTATCCAATGATGGAACAACATTCCAAAAGTCAATGGATATGGCCTTTAATGGTTTAGTAAAAAACTTTGTACTTGTTTATTTGGATAAAATTACTATTTTTGCTATGGGTAATAATGAGCATCTTGTGCATTTGAGGTATATTTTTGAAACATTCAAGGAGTATGGAGTACCCTTAAATTCTAAAAAGTGTATATTTGCTATTCATGAAGGAAAATTCCTTGGGTATGTTGTTTCCAAATATGGCACTACCATTGATCCTGAAAGAGTAGAGGCCATTCTAGCATTACCTTTGCAAGCAAACAAGAAAGTACTATAGAGTTTCCAAGGAAGGATTAAATTTATTAGAAGGTTCATTCCTAATTTTGTAACATTACTAAGGCCTATGAATTAGATGCTTAAGAAGAATGCATCCTTGATATGGACTAAAGAAGCTTAATATTGTTTTGAAGAGATAAAAAAAGCTATATCTACAATACTTACTATTATCAATCCTAATTGTTTTTAGGGATTTTATCTTGTATGCCTTTGTAATTAAAATTTTTATTTCTACATTGTTGGTTTAGAAGAATGAAAAAAATCAAGAGCAGCCCATAGCCTTCTACAACCAAGGTTTGGGCGGGTCTGAGAAAAAGGTATATTTTTGCTGAAAACATGTTTTGGCTATTATTAGAAGTCTGAAAAGATTTGGATATTTGATTTCACATAATACTATTCATCTTATGGTTGCACATCCTTGTATTAAAGATTTTCTATTGAGCAAGGATCATAACCATAAAAGCGCTGATTGGATCACAAAAGTTATTAAGTATGATGTTTAGATTAAGATTACTAAGATGATGAGGAAAAAAGGTTCACGTCAATAAATAGTTAGGAAACCTATTAATGGTGAGCTAGAAGATCTGAATGTTTTCCTAATTAATGGTGATGCATGGCTTAATGAAGTGACAATAAATACCTCTAGCTGGCTAGCATAAATGAAACATTATTTGTTCACTAGATAATGTCCCCAAGATTTGAACAATGAAATGGGGAGGTATTACCAGTTACAAGCCATTCCATTTTTAGTGATTGATGAGGTTTTGTATAGAAAACATTATAATGGAGTGTTATTGAGATATGTAGAACTAGAACAAATTGAAATGATATTGAAGGAATTTCATGATGGAGTGGCTGGTGGACATTTTTCTCCTAGGAGTACAACTCTTAAGATCATGAGAGATGGATACTTTTGGATTGATCTCTGCAAAGATGCATTCAAATGGCTAAGAAAATGCAAGAAATGAGCCCTATTTACTAGTAAGAAAAAGCTAGCAACCCTTCACCTACATTTTATTTAGGTTGAGCAACCATTTCTTAAATGGGGATTAGAGTTTATTGGTCTTATAAATGATCCTTCTCATTCTCATCACAAATGAATCTTAACAACAAATGATTATTTTACTAAGTGGATAGGAGTTTTTTCTCTTAAGGATTCTAATGAAACTTCAATCCTAAATTTTTATCAAGATATTGTAGCTAGGTTTAGTGTTTTAGGTTCTATCATCTCTGATAATGATTTGGATTTTGTTGATATGAAAATTTTAGAATCGAATTTAACTAATAACATTTATTTGAATAACTCATCTAACTATTACCTGCAGGGTAATGGTCAAGCCAAATTGACAAACAAAAATCTGATTTAGATTATAAGAAGAACAATTGAGGATAATTAGGGAGCTTGGCATAACAAGCTGAAATTTTCTCTTTGGGATGAAAAAATAAACCCTAAGAGGTCAACATATAACTCACCCTATACTCTTGTGTAAGGTAGAGAAGCAATACAATCCATTTCCATTAAGTTACCTACTTTGAGTTTGATTAAAGAGTTAGAATGAATGGAAGGACCTATGGAAGTTATACTTGTTGAACTGGTTGACTTAGAAGAAACCAAAAATAAATCATTGTAGAATTTAGAAGGTCACCAATCAAAAATAAAGAGGACATTTAACAAGAAGGAAACACCTAGAACCTTCAATGTGGGAGACTTGGTACTTATGTTGGGTGAACGTAAGAGTAAGCCTGGAAAACAAATAGAGTTTAAATCACTATGAAGTGGCCCTTTTTTGATTTTAGCATGTAAAGCACACAATAATTTCCAACTCTCTAATCTAGAAGGAGAAAATTTCTGTATCCGTATTAATGGGATCCACCTCAAACCTTGCTATTGAGGTTTTTTTCTACCCTTGTACAATATTAATTAGTTATTGTTTACAATAAGCGTGAAACACAAGTTGAGTTTTTAGTTTAGTTTGGTTTTGAGTTTTTCCTAAGTGTTCGAGCACATTTGAGTTTTAATTTGAGTTTGGTTTCAATTGTCATTAGTTTTTTATTAGTAATAAGTTTGGGATTATTGATGTCATCTTTCAAAGAACACTCAAATTAGTGTCAGTCATTGGTATCAATAAGAGGAATCCCACTCATACAAATTAGTGGCACATAGTTAGTTGGACTCTTCAGATCATATCAACAAACCCTAGATGGTTAGTTCCATTCAATCTATTTTGTTTTTGTTGCCAGTTTTGAGGTCATGTATTCCTAGTCTTATCTAGTGAAGTATTTCTAAATTAATGAACATGCTATAATTAGATAAGAATCAACAAGGCATGTAGAAAATCATGGTTTCCACTTTTGAGATAATGACTAAGTTATCAAGATTCCATGCCCAATGGATACTTTAAGGCAATTGGTCATGATGCTTAGTAGGAAAGCATTAATTAAAAGTCACTAGAAATGTTACTATTTTTCATGTTCATTCATTTTGGTGCTAGCTAGAGGCCTAGTTACTAGGTGTATTGGTTGTCTAAGATACCCTATCTTGTGATTATTATTTTATCTTGATTAGAATTTGTTGTTCATTTTGCATGGAATGGAAAAAGTGCATGTATAAACAACTATAGTAAAGAGACATGTTGAAGGGGAATGAAGAAAACAAGATATAACTAGAATATTGTATATATGTATTTCTTGAATATCAAGTATATGTTGGAAATAATCAAGACTAGCTAGGTTACTGAGAGGGGAGGGGTGAATTAGTAACCTTACAAATTTTTGACAAATTTAGAACTTAACCACATAATCCATTCACCATTAATAGATCTAATCTACTGCATGCATGAGAAATTGAAAGCACAAAACACTTTGAACACAATATTTGGTGACCCAAAAACCTTCCAAATAGAAAGTAAAACTGGGGTGGGGATGATACCCACAAAAATTCAATACTAAAATATAAATATGACCTATCAAGCCTTACAATGATCACTTCTGATGATCTACCCTATTAGGAGCAATTAAGACTGCTACGTCCACATTGTTAGAGGTTTTACAAACATACAATGGAGTATGCACTCAGTAAAGAGATTTAAGAAAAGACTATTAAGTCTACCTTGTTAAAGGATTTGAAGTTGATTCACATGTTAGGATGAAATAGTAGATTAGACTTACAACTAAATTGTTGATTTAGATCCTTGAAGTACTGATCACCTCTTTGTGATAGATGAAACTTGATTGCTCCTAATTTGACCTTGCTCTACACTTTTCTTTGTTGTTGATTCACATTCACATGATGATCATCACATTCATTTTTTACTCTTCTCAAAACATTACTACATCATGCTTGGGTATGATATAATACATTACATATATACCATCCCAATTCTCATAACTACAAGGTCGACCAAAACACAAGTTAACACCAATATTACTGAGTCGGCCCAAATGTAAAAACTCAGGTTCTGAAAGCTAACTTTGTGAACTTCTAATACCTAACATCCACTACATTACTTGAAATCATCATGCATTTGATGGAAGTAGAGGCTTGATCCATACTAATCACTCAACATAGCTTCAAACTTGGTGTATACTAGAGACTCGGTAGAAACTAAATTCCATGTTTACCTTGCTTGCACTTGGTAAAAACTACTCATCCCATCACTTGATTGACATTGGCTTCACATCATGAGAACTAATGACTCAGTAGACACTATGAAGCTCGGTAACCACTGACTACTTCATTTGAACTACTAGACTTCGTACTGCCTATATTCACTTGGTAACCACTAGAATGCTCGGCATCAACTGTGAAACTTACCACTGGAATGCTCAACAAACACTGGAGATTGAATAATGAAATCGATAACCATACAAAATCTAAATAAGTGTTGTCACTAATAACAAACACAACTTAATGCCAACAATCTCCCCCTTTAGCATTAGTGAAAAAAATAATTATTAGCCAAAACTTATGTACAGTGTCATGATGATTGATTTTTGATTTTTCAAAAATTGTCTTTGTAATTCTACTATATATACATTTGCACATATCTCCCCCATACAATGTACATATTATATCATACTGTATATGCATATTTCTTCCTCTTTATATATATGTCTCTCTCCACAAATATCTCTTTGTCCCCCTTTTTGACAATAATGCCAAAGATTTATACAAACTAATTATATAGAAACACCAAAATGTGAGAGAAACTAAAAATGTAGCTTAAGAATAAGAGCTAATGTCTTGTCCCAGTTTTCTTGCAAAATTTTGTAGGTTTGAAGTGCAACTTGGAATTCTATAGAGAGTTCAACCATATGATCTGCAATTGAAAAATTATTGTCATGGATCAATGTTTTTGAATAAGCAATATGCTTCTACATTGTATCCATGATTGGAAGGATCATATTCTGGATGACTATAAGTGCAGACCAGATCCTTGCTTCCTCTCTTAACAACTCTGCCTACATATCTGATAGGAATTTGACTTTCATGTGATGTGTAGAGCTTGAACTGAGGTCAAGCTACAACTTTTGGGCATTGGCCTTTAGATCCTCATCAATCTTACTCAATTTTCCCTTTATTTCTTTTGTGTACTTGGTAACATCACATAGCTTAGCAAAAGGAGATGTTACATTTGTGAAAGAATTTTCAAGATTTTCCAAAATTGAGGAGAGCTCTACCTGATGTATGGAAATATGCTAAGCAATGTGCTCAAGCACTTTATTGTCAAAATTTTTCTTTTCTTTTTCTATAAGCTTGTCCTAGCCATTGGAATCCTAATTTAATTTATTTACTACTTCTTCTAACTATAAAAAAATATGTTGAGAGGAATCAACATCCACACCTATGGCCTCTATCAAGATATTTTTGGCACTCTCTATGATTTTGAATTCTCTATCTCTTTTTTCTCTAAGCTGCTTTTGCTTAGTCTTCTTCTCAAGTAGTTGACTTACTAATCTCATCTACTCTATAGTGGCATTATCAAAATCTAACTTTGGAATTTCAATCACCTTGTCTAAATCTATATCTTCCTCAATTTATTTTACACTAATCAAAATTTTAAGTGGTGTCTTTCAACTTTTGACATTACTACTTTGGATTTGGAAATAGAAACAATAGCAAAAATAGTAGGGCTTGCAGTAAAAACTTGTATGGTGTCTACTGATGGAATGCTAACTGGAGCACTAAAAGAATCCAAAATTGATGTACTACCCAAAATTTAGACAATTACAGGTGGAATGATAATAGAAGTACTTACAATAGAAGCACTTATTGGAGCATCCAAAACTGAAGTAGACAAAACTGTAGAACTAGATGTTGCACTTACTATTGATGTCCCTGACTTAGGAGCTGAAGAAGAGGAGGGCTATAGCTTGGTGGATGAAGTGGTAGACACTTCCATTAAAGATACTTGGAGCTAAGAGGGAGTAAAAAGTGATTGGGAAGATGATATATCTATTGTGTTCACAATCACACTTGTTGAAGCTGTCTCCATGCCTGATGATGTTGTTGTTATTACTAGAGAGTGAGGAAGGGAGGCTATGATAGGCACTCCTATCCTGACTGGATCATTTTCTTCTTCTTCTTCTTCTTCCTTATCTTCCTCTTTAGCTTCTTCCTCTTTTTCTTCTTTACCATCCTTTATCAACTCTTGATATTCTTCAGCATCAATGGTGACACAAGGAGTATTATCTTCTTCATTGTCTCATCATTGTCACTATCATCATCATCATCATCATTGATTTCTACTAGGTCTGTGCATATGATAAACATTTTTCCACATAGATGTAGCATCCTTGACTACATGCTCAATATCTTTTACCAAAATTAAATAAGTATGAAATCTAATGGTCATCTTATCTTCATTTTTCTTCATTGCTTCCTTTACCTCAGCATTGGTAAGGCTTAGTAACAACCGTCTCAAAGATTGTTAAATTATGTCCTTGGAAATTTGCATGGCTAATTCCAATCTTGGATTTAGCCTTACTAATAAATCATTAGAAATCTAAGGTGCAATTTGATTAGGGGAATATTTCCATTTTCCTATCTTTGTCAGAACCAACTCCTCAATCTGCATCTTCTCTACATCTTTTTTTGGTTTCATATTTCAATGCTTTTAAATTTGTAATACCTGAACCTTCTTCCAATTTCTTCAATCTTTCCTAGAAGGTGAGAGGGGGCTTACTAAATAAAAATTCACTACCTCCTTTCTTCTTGGATCTTCTAGTGAATACAGCTGTGGAGGGCTTGGGTGGCTTGGTGATGATTACCTTGCCTTTCTTTCTCATAGGCTCTTGTTCTTTTTCTAATTCTTCTTCTTCATTCTCATATTCTTCATCTTCACCTTTTCCCTCTATAATCAAAAGAGGGGCACTTGCTATTTTTAGTTTGGATATCCTCCTCTTACCTTTATTCACTACTTGTGGAAGCTTAATTTCAAGTTCTATTCTAGCTTTTGCTTCATCATATGTTCCAAAGATAGGTGCCTTTGGATCTATAGGCTCATTTAATAGAGCTTCAATTATTTCCTTTGTTTCATCAATATTAACCTCATAAGGAAGAGGTTTCACCCATACTATTCTAGGCCTTACTACCTAAATGTATACTTTGTCTCAATCAACCATGAAATAGACATCATCCTTATAGTCTTCAACCAATTTTTGGGGAATCCAAAATCTGTTATTCATCTTTTCCTTAAAAGCTTCAAAATTGTTCTCCGTGATATTGTCAAAATTCTCACCCATTTCAGCTATGAACTCATTAATCTGATACAAAATTGGAGTGTCCTTTCTCCATACCACTATGCCTTTGGAGGGGAAATTTTTTTGAACATAAAAGAACAAACAATTCAATAGAGAACCAAATTTACATGGGTTATTCTTCAAAGTCCTTATGCTTTCCATGTTCTTATTCAATTGTTTCAACACTAAATTTTTTGCCATATTCCAAATTTGTCTTAACAACTTTGTATGCTAGGTCAAAAACTTCACACGATAGACTATTTAGTCCACTAGAGGTATATATCTCATGCTGAATAATATGAATGCCAAATATGAGTTCCACATTAGATACATTGCTAATTTTCAATCCTCTACCATCCCACTCGGATAGGGTTTTCTTCTAAAGCTCATCTCGACCTAGGGCTTTTGTAACTTTAACCTTGTTGATCATAGGGAGACCTGTAATATGATGAATCATCTTCTTCATAATCAAAACTGGTTGCTCTATTCGTAATTGACCATTATGGACTCAACTAAAGATATACCTAATCCATTTGATTTGGAAGTTTCCTAGTAGGTGTGGAATATGGGTTAAGCCTTTCTCCTCTAGGTGTTTATGCTTGGGCTTAAGAGTTCCACCCACATATAGCTCACCCAGGGCACTATCCATTTCTAGGGTTCCTATCTCTTATATAACACATTTGAAATGAGTTTGAATATCATTGATAAGGAGTACCTTTGGTGGAATTTGTGATTGAGCTCTGTAGGGGTCGAGGGATTTTGTAATTGCTAGCACCAATTTGAAATTTAGAGCTTTCCATTCAACACCTCACACCAACATCTCTAATCCTTTCTTTTCCTTGCTATTGTTCCTGGTGGATGCTATGATCACTTGATAGATTGAGAAAATTTCTCAAAAACTTTGGCTGAAAATTATGTTGAAGATCACTGGAATGCTCTACAAATTTCTCTGCTCTAAATATACTAAAATCATGGTGAAAATGAAGTGAAAATTCAACTTTTTGATGAAAATTTCCCCATCAATGCTTAGTACAATGAGAGCCATAATGACATAGTGCGCGATAGGCTATCATCCACTATCTATGTAGATTACTTGGTAGAACCTTGTAACTTAGCAACCAAAACTTTGTTACTCCCGACCTAGCTTGGTATGACCTAACCTTGCTCCATGAATATTGATGTTGACCTTCTATGATCCTTCTATATCTAAAATACTGATTTGGATCTTTCCTTACTTTCAATTGGAACTATTTAAGATGTGACTTTGAGAATACAGTTCTAGTTCTTTCTCAAGAACTTAAAGAGAAATGGTGGACTCACCCACATCTTGAGTGACTAGACCATCATCACTTGAACTAGCTTGCTTGGTAGATTTGGGAATCCACTACTGTCTCATCTACTTCTTGATGTTATCAGCTTTTTCTTTCTTTTCATCTTCAAATCTACCTATATTGATGCAATTCTTAGCTATATGACCAAGTTTAGCACATGTGTAACATCTTATTGTAGTATCCTTTCTTCTCAAGTGATGCCTAGCACAATTTATGCCAATGTGTCTATATTCTCCACAATAATGACATCTACACCAAGTATTGTAGTCCCAACCAAATATTTCCTTTATAAATTGTTTAGCTAGATTGAATGGTTTAGATCTATATTTAGATGCCTTGTGACCATTTTTCTTGAATTTGTGACATTTACCTTCAAATTTTGGTTTCTCCTTGCATTCATTGGCTTTATGACTATGCTGACTACAATTATAGCATTTTCCATTGAATTTTGCCTTTCCATTACTCCAAAATTTATTTGATGTATGGCCTATCTTACCACAGTAATTGAAAGTAGTTCTTTAATTCCTTTGAGCACATTGTTTGGAGGATTCACCTTCTTCTTTGTATTCAAGTCCTACTTTGCCCTTTTTCCTATAAAGATTCTATTCATTTTTTTGATTCAATTAGTCCATGTCTACTTGGGATTTCATTATTCTTTCATTTAGTTGCTTCTCAGAATTTAGATCCACTTTCAACCTTTCATTGATTTTCCTTTCAGTGCTTAAATCATTCCTTAACCTTTCATTTTCAGATCTCAAACTCATGATTTCCTTATTTGCATTAGAGAGATGATTAATAAGACTTTCTTTCTAAAGGGATTAATTTTGAGCTTCATTGTTCCTTGCCTCCAAGTCTTCATTTGCCTTATTTCTCTGTTTCAAAATTTCACACAATCTTATTTTCTAAATTTCCTATTCTCTTTTCAAATTTCTTACCTCTTCTTGTAGGGAGCCATTCTTTTGTAAGAGTTCTTTGATTGCATCACTTGCTTCATCTAAATTTCTTGAAAGGAAAAAGTCTTCAATCTTCTCTTCAACATACTGGTGGTCATTCATCTATTTTGCAAGTTCCTTCCTTCTTTTTAGGGATTGGGAAAGAAGCTCTTTTGCCTCCTTGAGTTGAGCTATGGCTATCTCTAGATCTACCTTCTCATTGTCAATAGCTTCATCAAGTTGGAATATCTCCATTGTCCTTGATCTTTGCTTAAACTATCAAACTTTATCTTGAGAACCACAAATCTGTAATACCAATTGTTGGAAATAATCAAGACTAGCTAGGTTACTAAGAGGGGAGGGGTGAATAAGTAACCTTAAAACTTTTTGAAAAATTCAACACTTAACTAAATAATCCATTCACCATTAATAGATCTAATCTACTACATGCATGAGAAACTAAAAGCACAAAACACTTTGAACATAATATTTGGTGACCCAAAAACCTTCCAAATAGAAAATAAAATTGGGGTGGGGATGATACCCACAAAACTTCAATACTATAGTATAAAGTTGGCTCGTTAAGGCTTACGATGATCACTCCTGATAATTTTCCCTCTTAGGAGAAATTAAGACTGCCAGATCCACTTTGTTAGAGATTTTACAAACATACAATGAAGTATGCACTCGGTAAAGAGATTTAAGAAAAGACTATTAAGTCTACCTTGTTAAAGTATTTGAAGCTGATTCACCTATTAGGATGAAATAGTAGATCTAACTTACAACTAAATTGCTGATTTAGATCCTTGAAGTATTGATCACCTCTTTGTGATAGATGAAATTTGACTATTCCTGATTTGACCTTGCTATACACTTTGCTCTGCTGTTGATTCACATTGGCATTTTGATCATCACATTCACTTATTACTCTTCTCAAAAAATTACTACATCATCCTTGGGAATGATACAATACATTGCATATATATCATCCCAATTCTCATGATTATAAGGTCAATCAAAACACAAGTTAACACTAATATTACTGAGTCGGCCCAAATGTAGAAACTCAGGTTTTGAAAGCTGACTTGGTGAACTTCTAATACCCAATGTCCATTGCATTACTTAGCATCAGCATGCATAGGGTAGAAGTAGAGTCTTAGCCCATACTAATCACTCAATGTAGCTTCAAACTCTATGTGCACTAGAGACTCAATAGATATAGTGTCACTTGGTAGAAACTAAATTCCATGTTTACCTTGCTTGTACTCAGTAAACACTACTCATCCCATCACTCGGTTGACACTAGATTCACATCATAGGAACTAATGACTTAGTAGACACTATGAAGCTCAGTAACCATAGACTGCTCAGTCTGAACAACTAGATTTCACAGTACATGTATTCACTTGGTAACCACTAGAATGCTCAGTATGAACTGTGAAACTTGGTAATCACTGGAATGCTTGACAAATATGGGATGCTAAATGATGAAATTAGTAACCATAGAAAATTTTAATAAGTGTTGTCACTAATAAAAAACACAACTTAATGCCAATAGTATACATAATGTAAAGTGCATAAAATGATCATCAAGAGAATTCATGGGCTCACAAAGGCCATGAGCATAGCCAATCATATATTGAATATCGTAAGATCTAGTACATGCATACATAAAAATAGGAGAAGTGTAGGGTACTAGAGATTGCTTGTGTAGATCTTGAACAATTTGACCCTTTTTTTTTGTTCCCTACATCTTTCTAGTGTCCAAGTGCTATAAAACTTGCATGGGTTTTAGAAGAGTAGGGGGGAGGGGGGTGGGTTAGATCTTGAAAATATCTACGCAAGCTTGGTATCATAAAATTTAATCCTATAGTCATACACACATATATTTATTCCTACAGTATGCAATATCTAGCTGGCTATACCCAAGACATGTGCAAAAGGAGAAATAAGTATAATATTTTTTTATCTAACAATGTTTGTTCCATGAGTAGGTATAAGATAATGGTTATTGTTTCTAATGTAATAAATGACCTCATTTAGAGTATCTATCAACATGGGAGGGCAGCTCTTTTGAGCTCTCTTTGTGTTAGGATATTATGGAAATGAATACTTATAGAGGTTTTAATGTTGCAACAAAGAGACAATCACACTAGAGGTAGAGAAGCATGCCTAAAGTGATCACTATTATAGTGAGAAATTATTTCATCATG
Source organism: Cupressus sempervirens (assembly GCA_028749045.1). Lineage (NCBI taxonomy): Eukaryota > Viridiplantae > Streptophyta > Pinopsida > Cupressales > Cupressaceae > Cupressus > Cupressus sempervirens. Next base: position 183,399,312 of record CM053791.1, on the reverse strand, counting down.
CACTTAAAAGTATTGCTCCAGCACACACAAAGCTAAAGGAATTTCCATGGAGACAAGAGCTACTTAAAAGGCTGAAAATTGTATAAGGGAAATGCTATAAGAAGAAGAATGAATATAAAAAAACATATAAGGTAAGTGTGATAGGAGCTTTGGCATCATAAGAAGACTACTACATGAAAAAAAAAAAGTAAAGATGCAACCATCACAATGGAAGCAACACATTAGAATTATGCATCATACAAGTTCTAGGATGTAGTTATGGTAATCATATAAGATAATCAATAAGAGGTACGCATATAATAAACTATAATCAGATTACTTTGAAGATTTAATATGCCTACATAAAAAATTCAAAGAAGTTGGTTCTTGAGACAATAAGGGCATAATCTTCCATTTTCACTACAACATGGAGGAGGGTAATAATAGTAGAACACTATTATGCAAGAAAGTAAGACATCTATAGTTACAACCTACATGAAAGCAACAATTGCATAGCTTTGCAATAAAGATAGAAGAACCATTTCAAACATGATGCCCTACCCATATTATGCACTTGCAGGCTCTAATATTCAAACCCTCATTCATTGATATTAAGGAAAGTGACAAAAATGATAAAACACATTTCTTCCTTAAGCATAGAGTCTAAAATGAATGGATATGTAGCTACAAATTTATCAAGATCCGATCACAACAAGAAATGAAGAAAATACATGAAAATATATTGGAGGCTACGACCCTTATCAAATAAAAGGTTGAACATAATGGAACTTAAAAGAAAAACCATAATAGATCATGCATCTTGTAGCTTCTAGTCAAAGAAGTGATAGAAATAATTCATGATAATGAAAGCAATAAACAACTTGATGTGAATATTCAACCATAGAGAAAAATAAATAAAACCCTTGCTTTTTGGCTGATTGGTCAAATGGAGAGAAGGACAATTAGAGGCCTACATCTATGCATTCAAAGTTCCTGCTATTTCCAAAAGTGATGCTATAGAAAGATGATTAATCCTAGTACAAAATGGAAACATCTCCCAAATCTTTGAGTTCTAGCATACAACTTAAGCTAGGGCACGAGTTCTTCAAATATTATGTTTTTCAAATTCATGGATCGGGTTTCATATTTTCAATATTAATGTATGAATAATGCATTGATGTATTAAGAGAGGAGGAGACATTTTTAGTGTGCATAATGCAGAGAGTTTTATTTTTTGTTAGTGTTAGAAAGGGGGATTATTTGTATGGAAGGTGGGTGTTTTAATAAGTCAAGGTCTAAGTATGTGTATGGAAGGGTTTAATTTTTCATTTGATATTAAATGAAAATATTTAAATGGATGATGTCATTATAAATCATTTTATTTAAACATGATTTAAAATTGAAAATATTGTGGAATTTATTAGATTTGGTTTGTGCTCAATTCATGGGGCCTTTATGATGAGTTCCCTATTGGAAATCTGATTGAAAAGATCATTGATGAAGAAGGAAGATTGATTTTTGTTAAAAGAATGTTTTTCAATCATTATTTTGTCATTGATGTCAAACCTCCTATTTGTAAGAATGACAATTACTTATAAGATCCAAGTACTATCACTTAGTTGATTGATGAAGAATTTGATCAATAAGATGTAACAAAAGCACCTAAGGGAAAGGTTGAGTTATGATATTGTAATGAAGTGCAAGGATCAACTAAGACAATGGTTAAATGATGTACTAATAACATACTCATAGATACAGAGGTTGGCCACACCTAGAAATATGAGAAGTATAAGTTAGAACAAGGTTGATTGCAAAGCTTAACTAAGTTCATCAGTGGGTGTCAAGAAAGTTAGTTGAAGTTGAGCAAATTATAAATTGGAGCCAAGTAGATGCAAAATCTAGTGTGTGCCAAGTGAACTTCAAGTGTTGAGTGAAGTTCAAGTTCCAAGCAAAGTAATAGGTGCCAAGTGAACTCCAAGTGCTGAGCATCAATAAAACATAGTTGATACTAAGTAACACAGTATGTGTTGAGCATAGGGATTTCAATAGTGCTGAGCTTTTGCATTATTGGAAATATCAAAGATTTTCCAAATCTGAGCCGACAAAGTTGTTACCTTGAATTTTGTGAACCAACTGGAGGATAAGGATGATGAGCTGGTGGCACAAAATTTTATGTAAACCATTTTTGAGAAAATTGAAGAGGATTCTTCATGATGTTTCTAGAAGAAACAAAATATGGGTTGGATTCAATGAATCCTACCTAATCCATACGAATTGAAATCAAAAGAGGGAAGAATCAAGAAGGAAAGGAACTCCAGGACTTCTATTTAAAGAGTCACATACCAAGAAGCAAGAGCTACTGGTGTTGCAAAATTGTGAAGTGGTTAGAAGAGTGTCAAGGAGAAGACATCTAGGAGAAAGAAGAATAGAGCACAGAGACTTTGATTTGATAAGTGGTCAAAGAGAGATGATTACACTAGTACATTGAGCATGGAAACTCAAGGATACCAACCTTAAAAGGAGGGAAAGTTTTTAGAATTGCAAAGACTGAAAGCTAGGCAATGTTATGAGCTAAGAAGTGATTTATAGATATGCAAGTTGAGTTGTATTCTGTAATCAGGTCAAAACTCCTTATTGTTACTCTCTAGCAATTGTATCAATGAGGGTAGAAGGAAATCCTATGGACTTAGGTTGGTCTAACAACCATTTTAAAATCCTTTAATAGGGTGACATTCCAAGTGAATGTTCTAAAATCCTCTAACTAGGCCCACTTCTAATAGGGTGGTTAAATCCTTTAACCAGGTCACATTTAATAGTGTGTTGTAAGCCTTTAAAAGGGTAGGCCTTTCATAGGGCATCACTTAGAAGAGTGAGAATTGAGTAGCATGTTACTCATGGTTTTTCTCAAATTGGTTTTCCACGTAAATCACTATGTTATGTGTTGATCTTTTATGTGTTATGCTTGCATGTTGATTTATGGTAACTTGTTGAATAGGGAAGTTAAATTGAGTAGCATGTTACTGGTGGTTTTCCCAAATTGGGTTTCCACGTAAATCACTATGTTATGTGTTGATCTTTTATGTGTTATGCTTGCATGTTGATTTATAGTAACTTTATGAATAGGGAAGTTAAAGCTTGGATGATTGAATAAGTTTGATGGGCTTATTACACTTACTAAAATGTTTTGAATTAGACATATGGACCTTGGATAATTGATTCACCCTTCACCACCTGCCCTTCTCAGTTATTCTAAAGCATTTCTAACAATTGGTATCAGAGCCATCTACTGATATAGTTTCTAGGTACTAGAAGCAAGAAGATCAAGATGTCCACGAGAGAAGTTCCCAAGCTAAACAAAGACAACTTCCTTGCATTCCAAAGTTTGATGAAATTGCACCTTGGATCAATAGGTGATTATGCAAAAACCTCAATTGGAATAGAACATGTAGACCCAACTAGACCACTTGTTGCAAATGATTTGAACAAAATGAAGGAGCACAATCAGGCAATGCTGAAGATTGCCTCTGTACTTAGTTATGATGAATTTGATGATATCAAGGAATGTGACACTGCATTCAAGATGTGGAAAGCTCTAATAGATATTTATGGAGGAGATCAGAATGTTCAAACAGCAACAAGAGAAAATCTTAGAGGAAATTTTAATGACATGAAAATAGAGGAAGGTGAGAATGCTAGTAAATATGGATCTAGAATGAAAGAAGTGGTAAGTGCAATAAGAAGTCTAGGTGGTCAATTGGAAGAAGATATTGTAAATAGCAAATACTTGAGAACCCTACTCCCTATCTATGCTATTAGAATTTTGGCCATCTAAGAACTAAGGTGTGTACAAGGAAACACGATAACATTTGAAGGAATAGTAGGAAGACTTAATGCATTTGAACTATCAAATTTTGACAACTACAAACCTGAGAACCTTGAATCTACTTTCAAAGACAAGTTAAAATTGAAGGACACTAAGGAGGTGACATCAAACAAGAAGAGAAGAAAAGGAAAACATGCATCCAGTGATAGCAACACATATGAGGAAGATGTGGAATAGTTGGAAGCACTACTAGCTAGGAGATTCCATAGAGGCAAATGTAAGTTGCCTATCATTTTTTTTTACTGCAATAAAGTAGGTCACATTGCTGCAAGATGTACATAGAAAAAGAACTAAAAAGAAGGAAACAAGTAGAAGAACAAAAGAGAAGATGATAGCAGAGATTACAAGGACAAAGGGAAAAGATGCTACATTGTTGAAGAAGATTCTGATGAGAATGATGATGAAGTAGTTTATGTAGCCATGAAGGATGAATCAGATGAAGATAAAGCAACAAAACTGGTAACTTGTGTTAGATTTGGTAATGATAGGAGATAAAATTAAGTTCATTACCTTTACTCAGTATGATGGAAATAGTGTTAGATTTGGTAATGATGCTCCATGTCAAATTAAAGGAAAAAGGTTCAATTAAACTTACAGATAAAATCTCATGTGATAATGCATACTATGTTGAAGGATTGAACTACAATTTGTTGAGCATATCACAATTAGGAAATGTAGGTTGCAAAGTAGAATCTAGAAACAAATTTGACAAGATCTATGACACTAATGGAAATATGATAGGAAAATGTGAGAAAACTAGGAGTAACTTTTTTTACCTAGATATGGAAGATGTAACTTGTCTTGTTGTTAGACTTGACAATGTGTGGTTATGACATAAAAGGTCGTGTTATGTTAATTTTGATAATCTGATTAACATCAGCAATAAAAAGAAAGTTAGAGGATTTCCTAGACTGAAGAAGCCTGAAAACACAATGTGAAAACAATATCAACTAGGGAAGATGACTAAATCTAGTTTCAAAAGAAAAACATACACTTCCAAAGAAATACTAGAGCTAGTCCATACAAACTTATGTGGTCCAATAGAAGTGCACAGTTACCTAGGAGATAGATACATAATGCTATTTGTAGATGACTACTCCAGGATGATGACTGATATATTCTTGAAGAAAAAATATGATTCATTTCAAATGTTCAAGTGGTATTTGGCTAGAGTTGAGAAGGAAATAGGTAAGAGTCTGAAATGCCTAAGATTAGACAGAGGAGGTGAGTTTACATCAAAGGAATTTGAGATATTCTACAATGACAAAGGTATCAAAAGGCAAACAACAGCACCAAGAACTCCCCAACAAAATGGTATTGCTAAAAGGAGGAATAGGTTAGTGATAGACTATGCCAGAACCTTGATGATGGAGAAAAATGTTGCTCTAAAATACTAGAGAGAAGTTGTAAGTACTGTTGTTTACACCTTGAATAGATTCCAAGTCAAAAAAGGTACAAATGTGACACCTTTTGAACTATGGTATGATCACTCACCTAATGTGAAACATTTCAAAGTCTTTGGTTGTAGATGCTATATTCTTAAAGATACTAGAAATGGAAAGTTTGATGCAAAAAGTGATGAAGGCATATTCCTTGGGTACTACACTAGAAGCAAAGTATATAAGTGTTTAAATAGTAACACTAAAAAAATTGTAGAAAGTGCAAATGTAAATTTTGATGAGCATGAAGAAGTCCAAGTTGATGAATCCAAGTAATCAGAGGATTATAGATCTGAAGAAATGACTGCTGAAGATAATTTTGACAATCAAATTGGAAATTAGCAACAAATTTTAGTATCAGTTGAGTCATAGACAGTGAATGTCAAGCTGCATTCAAAAGCCAAGTTGCAGAATGAAGAAAATGCACATTCTAACTCTAAAAATAGTATACTAGAAAGAAATGATGAAGTACTAGATGAAGAAGAACAAAATGACTCTGAAGTTGAAGGATCAAACATGGAAAGAAGGATAAAACATATGTAAGAAGATATCATCCTGCTAATCAAATTATTGGTGACAAGGATGCAAGACCAATGACAAGAAATAGACTAAGAAATGAATCATGTCTGCTAAGCAAGGTTGAACCAAAAATAGTGAAGGATACACTACAAGATGATGATTGGTATAAAGCTATGGAAGAGGAGATAGATCATATTGAGAAGAACAAAACCTAGACCCTAGTTCCTAGACCAGCTAATAAGGATGTAATTGTTACCAAATGGGTGTTTAGGAACAAACTTGATGAGAATGGTGAGGTAACTATAAACAAAGCTAGATTGGTTTGCAAAGGCTATGCACAAGAAGAAGGACTAGATTATGGAGAAACATTTTAACGTGTTGTAAGAAAGAAAGGAGTAAGAACATTGCTTGCATATGCTACTTACAAAGGTTTCAAAGTCTGTCGAATGGATGTGAAGTCTACTTTTCTAAATGGTATAATGGAAGGTGAACTCTACATAGAACAACTAGAAGCATTTTTTGATGATAACAACAAGGATATGGTTTACAAATTGCATAAGGCACTTTATGGTTTGAAGCAAGCACCTAGAGCATGGTATGAGAGACTGCAAAAATATCTTGTGAAGGTAGGATTTGAGAGAATAGATGACAACAACAACCTGTATATCAAGGCTAAAAAGGGTAAAGACATTTTGATATCTCAAATATTTGTTGATGATATAATATTTGGAGGAAAATACCCTCTATGCAAAGATTTGTTTGATCAAATGAAGCATGAGTTTGAGATGTCAATGTTTGGAGAAATCAAATTCTTTGTTGGATTGCAAGTACATCAATTGAAGCATGGCATATTTGTGACCCAATAAAAATACATCAAGGAGATACTCAAAACATGTTGATTGAAAGACTCAAAACTACTAAGCACATCAATGGCAATAGGACACAAGTTATCCAAGAATGATGAGTCAGCTAAAGTGAATCAGACAATGTATAGATCAATGATTGGAAAGTTGCAATATGTTGTACATAGTAGACTAGACATTGCATTAGCTATTGGAATAGTGGTAAGATTTTTTGCAAATCCAAGAGCAAATCATCTGATGGTAGCAAAGAGAATATTGAGGTACCTAAAAGGAATTAATGACTTTGGTTTGTATTACAAGGGAAGTAAAAAGTTTGAGCTAAGAGCCTATGCTAATGCAGATTGGGGAGGTAATATTCATGACAAAAAAAGCACCAGTGGAGGAGCACTTTTCTTGGGAAAAAGATTGATTACATGGACCAACAGAAAGAAAATTTGTACCTCACAGTCCATTACAGAAGCTGAATATGTTGTAGTTTCTATAAATTGCACCAATATTGTATGGATCAAACATTTGTTGCAAGGTATGAAGGAAGAAGTGAATGAGCTAGAGATACTTTATTGTGATAAAACAAGTGCTATCAATATATCAAAGAATCTTTTAATGCATGCCAAAACCAAGCATATTGTAGTCAAGTATCACTATGTAAGAGAATTGGTAGAAGACAAACAAGTGAAGATGGAATATGTTAGCTCAAAGGAATAGATTGCTGACATCTTCACAAAAGCACTACCTAAAGATTCTTTTGAGTATCTTAGAGGTAAGTTAGGGGTGATACCCCTTGCCAAGGCTACCTGAAGAATGAGCTGATTGTTGAGATTTTACACATTGATGTAGAGGATGTTTACTTTAGGATCATGCTTGAAGTAATTGTAGTGATGAAGTTATAAATTAGTCACAAGGAAGGTGATAGAGGGAGAAAGTGAAAGAACCTGCAAAAGCTACACTTACATATTAAGATGCTGAAATAGTATGTCTTTGGCATTATTTTCAAAGAGGGAGAAATAGAAAAAACATAAAAATAATCAACAACTGATGAGAAGATAAAGAACAAAGAAAGAGGGAGAAAATGTAGAAACTGATCAAATGAAGATTGAGGGAGAAGTAATAATAAACTGATCAATAGTTGAGGGAGAAGGTGAAGAAGCTAATCAAAATGTTTTAAAAGAATGTTTTTCAATCATTATTTTTTCATTGATTTCAAACCTTCTATTTGTATGAATGGAAATTTCTTATAAAATTTGAGTACTATCACTTAGTTGATTGATAAAGAGGATTTGATCAACAAGATGTAACAAAAACACCTAAGGGAAAGGTTGAGTTATGATATTGTACTAAAGTGCAAGGATCAACTAAGACAATGGGTAAATGATGTATTAATAATATACTCAAAGATGCAGAGGTTGGCCACACCTAGAAATATTAGAAGTATAATTTAGAACAAGCTTGATTGCAAAGCTTAACTAAGTTCATCAGTGGGTGCCAAGAAAATTCTTAGTTGGAGCCAAGCAGATGCAAAATCTAGTGTGTGCTGAGTGAACTTCAAGTGCTAAGTGAAGTTCAAGTGCCAAGCATCAGAAAATCTTAGTAGGTGCCAAGTGAACTCCAGGTGCCGAGCATCAGTAAAACATAGTTGACATCGAGTAACACAGTATGTGCCGAGCATCAGGATTTCAATAGTGCCAAGCTCTTAAATTATTGGAAATGTCAAGGATTTTCCCAATCTAAGCTGAAAAAGTTGTTACCTTGAATTTTTTGAACTAGTTGGAAGATAAGGATGATGAGCTGGTGGCACAGAATTTTATGTAAACCATTTTTGAGAAAATTCAAGAGGATTCCTCATGATGTTTCTAGAAGAAACAAAATATGGGTTAGATTTAATGAATCCTACCTAATCCATACAAATTGAAATTAAAAGTTGGAAGAATTGAGTGGAAAAGGAACTCCAAGAATTGTATTTAAGGAGTCATAGACCAAGAAGCAAGAGTTGATGGTGTGCCAAAATTGTGAAGTAGTTAAAAAGGTGTCAAGGAGAAGACATCTAGAAGAAGGAAGAATAGAGCATAGAGACTCTTCTTTAATAAGTGGTTAGAGAGAGATGATTATGTTGGTACAATGAGCATGGAGACTCAGGGAGACCAAGCTTGAAAGGAGGATAAGCTATCAGGGTTATAGAGATTGAAAGCTAGGCAATGTTATGAGCTAAGAAGTGATCTGAGATCTGCAAGTTGTGTTGTATTCTATAATTAGGTCAAAACCCCTGATTGTTACTCTCTAGAAATTGTATCAATTAGGGTAGAAGGAAATCCTATGGACTTAGGTTGGTCTAATAGCCATTTGTAAATCATTTAATAGGGTGACATTCTGAGTGAATGTTCTAAAGTCCTCTAACTAGTCCCACTTCTAACATGGTGGTTAAATCCTTTAACTAGGTCACATTAATAGTGTTTTGTAAGCCTTTAATAGGGTAGGCCTTTCACATGACATCACTTTAGAAGAGTGAGAATTGAGTAGCATGTTAATGGTGGTTTTTCCCAAATTGGATTTACACGTAAATCATTGTGTTATGTGTTGATATTTTATGTGTTATGCTTGCATGTCGATTTACAATAACTTGCTGAACAGGGAATTTAAAGCTTTGATGATTGAATAAGTTTGATGGGCTTACTACATTTAGTAACCAACCCCCCCCTCTCCCCATCCTAACACCCCTTCCCCAACCTAACATTCCCAAGGTTATATTCATTTACTAATTAATTTTGGGGAGATGTCAGTTTTTAGTTTTTAGCTAATTTGATGGAAACCACATATTGATTTTCAATTTAGGGGATAGTAAAGATTGTGGGTTTTTGATGGCGACACAACCCAAGAACAAAATGGACACAACAGAAAAGGGAAAATTATATTAACTCAAAAAATAAGCTAGTACAAACAGTACAAGAAAATAATCTTCAAAACATGCCCTAAGGGCTTACAATAGCATAAATATGGAGATAATTTCTCCTTTTAGTACCTCCTCTCAAACTCCACTCCGAACTGCCTTTTACAATACCATAAATCTCCTTAAATAGACCCCAGAGGGTTAAGGACTAGGAGCACATTCTAGAAAGTGCTAGTAGGCACCCACTGACCAAATAGAAGGTTCCAAAAGCTACATTAGAAGTTGGTGCAAATCTAGAAGAATCCAGAAATGGTAAATGAACTTTCGGGAGGCATAACTTTTGAACCGTAGCTTTGATTGACGAACCGTTTACATTTCTGGAATGCTCTTGAAGCACTCTATAGCCCTATGGATAAGCTTTTCTCGTCCCCCATTTTTTGGCCCTTTTTGAGGTCATTTAATGCTCCTAACCTAACTTTGAAGCATTCTTAGGAGGCCTCCAAAACCCAAAAAATTGCAATAACTTTCAAACCGTGGGGCCTTTTGACCTGATTCTTTTTTTGGAATGCTCTAAATCACAATTACATTCATCTGACCAATTCACACCTTCTAGGTCACCAAAATGATGGCTAAATTGCATGCTCCTATTTTTTTCAAGATTTTCTAGCACACTGATAGTTGAACTGTGAGAGTTGGAACCTTTGTTTGACCCAAATGGGTGTCCAAAAATGAAAACACTTGAAACAAAAACTAAGTCTAAGTACATTTTTTTGGGTGACACAGGATTTCCCTTATACCTTTGGATGCTCTTGCATCAGTTTTGGACCTATTTATACCTTATTCCTTGGAATTATTCTAGTTAGTTCATGCACCCTATCTTATTGAAGGAGGGTTTGTTCTATCTCCTTGAAAAGATAATATTTTTTGTAGCTCATGTCCTATATTGTGATGTAATTTTTGAGCCTTTTCTCATTCTAAAAGTAATATTATAGTGATTCTCTTTGGTCCTATTGTTAGTTTTTCATTTTCTTTTAGCATTTCTAGCTTGGAGTTAGTGTGGTTTCTATGAATCGTTGGCTTCAAAGTTAAGTGTTTGAGAGACATTTGCAAGATAGTTTTATGAGAAGATTAAGTGTGACTTGTGTGTAACCTATTTTTAAAAGTTGTGAAAAAATTTCTTCCTTTTGAATCCCACACCTTGTTGTATCTCATGCACTTGAGGTTAATAAGGTTTTCTACAATCAAACTATTAGAATAATTCCAAGTTGTGAGTTTTTTATTAAAATTTGCATCACCCTCATAGTTTTAGTGAATCAACTTCATTTCAAGTTTAATTTATGTTATTTTTTTCCTCTCTTCCCCTTTTCCTACCAAGTCCAAGTCCAATTTTAATAGGCAATTCAAGGGAATCCAACCCTTTATACCAAAGTTTGATACTCTTTATGGCATACACACGAGCCTTGGATCGTCCCATGTTTCACTAGATCACTGAATGTTAAATTGCAACACAAGGATGCAATCTAAGTGACAACAATAATGTAATGTGGATTGTATTATCTTAGCATGGTCCTATATTAATTTTAAATTGAGAAAGTCACAATGCTAAATCAATAATTATTTTAAGGGATTGATATAAAGGAAAGTTGTGTTCTTGGTTGTAAGTGTGATACTAATTATGAAAGTGATTTTGGTTGTAAGAGAAGTATGTGTGATGTGAGTGAGGAAACTTGGATGTACGATATAATGAACTTGATATTGAATATATTGAGATTAGAGAAGTGTTTTGTATAAGGCATGATGAGCTAAATGAGACTATATTTCCAAAAGAGTTATAGTGAATAGTTGTTTTGGTATTATTCTGCAAAGAATAGTACAAATACTAGTTGGACAGTGAGTTCGGTAGTCTTGCCCCTGAAGTTGTTTGGATAGTGGGTCATTCTTCCTTCTAAAACTCCTAAAAAGGTTGAAATCTTCTCACTAGGATTCAAAGTCTCCTAAGGGACTAACATGTATTGAATATATTTTATTGACTCTTAACATGGTCCATTGTCTTGCAAATAACTTATATATTAGTATATCATTTTGTGGGTACCATCTCCATGCTAGTTTTCCCTCTAATCAATGGTTTTTGTAGTTAAAAAATATGGTGTTATTATGCATGGTGATCTTTTTGTGGTTGTTGCACTTATTGACTACATGTTTTAGATTTAATAAGGTTGATAAAATTTATTTTATTTGGATAACTAATTCACCTACCTATATTAGTTATCTTAGTGGACATTACTTTCTAAAAATTAGTATTAGAGCATCAAGTCCTTGAAAGAAAATCTTAACAAGTTAAGGATATCTATGGCGAGTCATTTTAGAAAAGATAGTGTGAATTTTGATGGAACCAACTATGATAGTTGGTAAGAGAAGATGAAAACACATTTGCTATGCATGGGTACATGATATTGGCTAATCACTAAGAGAAATAAAGAACTAGTTGAACAAGAAAAGCCTAAGGAGTGTTACTAAACATTAGAGAAAATTGTTTATGTGCAATATTCTTGCAAGGGAAGCACTTTTTTAATCCCTTCCTAAAAATGAGTATAGTCAAGTAAAATCTTTTAATTTGTCACATGAAATTTGGAAAGATTTGGAATCTATTTATGAGGGTGATAAGAATGATAAGAAGTTTAGATTGAAAAATTGGATATGATTATTTCAAGAAGATAAAATGATGGAACATGAATCTATAAGAAGTTACTTTGATAGAATATTAGAGATCATTGTAGGAATTAAGGTTTGTGATGGAAAAAAGATGAAGATGAAAATGTTAACACCTACATATAAGTAGATAACACAGATGATTAAATAAGTTATACCTGCACATAAAATTGTTGACAATTGGCTAATGAGGATATGTACTTGTTTTCATTTATGGAAACACATGATGTACATGCTTACAAGAAACCTCATAAATAAAGATACTTAGCTTTTGGCACATAAAATTATCTAAGTATGAACTTGGTATACAAAGTGTATTGTAACCTATTGTTGACATCATATTATGACTAGAGAAGTTAGATGGAGATATTATAAATGTTGACAATGATGTGTATAACCTTGGAAGATGGTATAGACTGTATAGAAAAGAGATATTCATGTTTCAATGAAACATGGCAACAAAATTAAAGGAAAGGAATTATTTTGTTCACAAAATAATTACTTGTCCAATTAGGGCCAACATCCTATATGTTTACTCTAAGTTCAAAAAGTTATTATGGTCTTAGATAGCCTAGCAAATTTTTTTGTAAAGGCATAGTATTTACGAAAATAACATCTTGTGAATTCAAGTGTGCAATATTGAAGTGTAATTGTGATGTAAGTTGTGTGAGTATTGTGATATGTGAACTTATAGTGAAAGTGATATATGCAAAGTTTGTGAAGCTATTTTGTGATCCGAGATCAAACTAAGAAAGAATCTATATTCTAGAAATTTGATTAATTATTTGGGTAGTGAGCTCTTCTTATAATTGGAAGTGCATGTTTGGCCAGTGGGCTCATCTTGCATTTACTATACTACAACTCGTAACAAGGTCAAAATCTTCTAATAGGGATTCAAAATCTCCTAACAAGGACTCCTTGTAGTAATTTTTCTTATAGAATCCTAACAGGTCCCATCCTCTAACAAGGAACTTATATATTAGTATATTATCTAGTGGGTATCATTCCCACTGGGGTTTTCCCTTGGCCAAGGTTTCACTAGTTAACAAAATATGGTGTTATGATTTATCTTTGTGCATGGTTATTGTTACTATTCAACATTAATTTATTACTTTATTATATATAGTTTAAAGTATAAAATAATATCCAGTTGGTGGAAAAAGTTTGTAGATTACTAATTCACCCCCCCTGTTAGTAATTCCTATTTTTAATAATTGGTATCAGAGCACAATTACTTAGAAGAGGCTTAATAGCTTGAGTAAGATCCTTATGGATATGAAATAGTTGATGAAGAGTATTGAAGAGGCTCTTGAACAAATTTATCTACTTACTAAAGAAAGAGATGAGCTGAAGGACAATTATGAAGTCTCTAATGTATATATTGGACAATTGAAGGAAAAGATTGAACATCTCAAATCCAAGCCTAAATCTACTGAATATAAAACTAGTGATGATGATTGTTCAAAGATGAAGATAGAGTATAAGATCTTGAAGCATGAATGTTAGATTACCAATCTGAAGTTGACTTTGAGGAGTGATCCTAGAAAAGTTGAAACTGCTTTGAAGACTAAGAATGTAGATCTTAGAGCAAGTCTAGCAAAGAAGACATCTGAATTTGAAACATTGAAAGAAGATCATGAAGAACTTCATAAGTACAATACTATTGTGAAAGGTGAATTAACTCACCCCAAGCAAAAAGTTTAGAAGCTTTATTCTAGAAAAGAAAAGCTTGATGATTCAATATCAATACAGAGACCTACTTATGATAATACTAGTCTTGGTTATCTATTTAACATTTCTGAGAAGAAACTTGAGATTAGATTAGATCAGATCTAAAAGAAAAAGATAAATATGATGATAAAATTGAATCTAGTTAATCTTATGATAAACCTAAAGAAGTTGGACAACAGAAGGAAGTTGAAATTTTGGATGAACCAAAGCAAGTGGAGTCTCCTAAGGAAACCCAGTATGAATTTAGATGTAAGTGTTTTTTATATAATAAAATAGGTCATATGAAAAGAGATTGTACAAACAAGTCATTTAACCATGTTAAAGATTTTTATTGTCATAATTTTCATGGTATGGGTCATAAAGCAATTGATTGTAGGAAATCTAAGTATGATAATGATAGAAGGAATAGTAGAATGTCTAAAAATACTAGTTCTGCAAATAGAAGAAGATCTAATGAGATCACATCAAGAGAATGAAGACCTTATGAGGAAAAAAGATAGATCATGTGTTATAAGTATAACAACTCTAGACACATAGCTCAGAACTATCATGCACATTATGAACAATAGAATCCTATTGTGGTTTCATAATGCTGCCCCATTTTGCTTAGAAATGGGGACCCCCTACTTTATTTTTCATCTTTTTGGATCCCTAGTTTAGGGTTTGAGTCCATTTTAGGGGTTTTTCCTAATGTCTTTAGCTAATCTAGGTCTCTACCTAAGAACCTAGATCCTGGAAGCCAGGATTATAGAAGAGAAAGTCATATTTACATATCTAAGATGTGCATTAGTGGGCCTAGTGCACCTCACTAGGAGTGCTAGTGCACTATGTCAAAGAGGAAAAGCACTTAACTCTTGCAAGTGCATAGAAAAGTAGTTTCCTAGCTCCAAGAGGCAGACTAGGTGTGTATATTCACCCTTTTTGCATCCTAAACAAACAGACATAAGAAAAAAATAATGTTAAGACTACAAAATGAGATGCACAGTAACACACCTAGTGAGGTGCACAATAGTGCACCTCATTTTGATTGAGGATATTTTTTTCTTAAAATAAGCTTTAAAAGAGAAATGTAAGTGGTATTCACTAAAGTTTAAATCTAAGAAATGACACCAATGCCTTGGCCACATAGTCTAAGCATGGTTAGGGTACAAAAAAAAAAAAAAAAGAAGAAAAATGGTGTTAAGGATGAAAGATTCTACAAAGTTTGAGAAAGGTAATCTAAGGATATGCATTCCAAATAAGCTATCTGGTATCAAAACAATTGCTTTATCGAAGAATCAAATGGTGACATTGTGAGCTACATGAGGAAAATATTCATAAGAATACCTAGGACTTCAAATGAAAAGTGATAACCCATTAGGAGCCCTTAGAACTGATTTTCTCATCTAGTCAGACAAGGGATTGATAAACAACTTTCATTAAGCTTTTTGATGAATGGACTGTAAGTGGTGGGAGATTGTTTCCAAGTTGTCTGAAACTTTTGATTGATTGCATCCTAAGATGTTGAAGGAAATGGATACACTGAACAAACACTGACACTAGTACAAAAGCAACAATATGTGACTAAAAAAACCACTAAAATTTGTATATATGTGACTAAAATCAGTCACGTGATTAATAGTAGTTAATATCCAGTCATTTATAACACTACTAAATTTACTACTAAACAATTTTAGTCATTTATTTGATCCCTGATTTTGATCACCGATTTAGTCACATATTTAATGGTATATTTATTAGTATATTTAATCACATATTTAGTCATATATTTGACAGTTGATTTAGTCACATATATAGTGGTATATTTAGTAGGATATTTAATCACATATTTAGTATATTTACTGACATATTTAGTAGTGTATTTAGTAGCATATTTAATAGTATATTTGGCTAGATATTTCATAGCATACTCAATAGCATATTTAGTCACATATTTGGTAGTGTACTTAGTAGCATATTAAATAGTATATTTGGTCACATATTTAGTAGCATATTCAATACCATATTTAATCACATATTTGGTAGTGTATTTAGTAGCATATTCAATAGCATATTTAGTCACATATTTGGTAGTGTATTTGTTCATACTAGAGCACAATGGAATTGAACCACCATCCTCCTACTTCTAAAGCAGGCACTCTTCCTTTGAGCTAGCACCCTTAAAAGAAAATATAATAAATTATTATTTGTTTAATTTGATTTTCAATATAGTACCAAAGGTTATGGACCTATATTTCTTGAAATAGAGGCAACATGGCAAAATCTAATCAAGTTGATAGTTTAAAGGCTCCTTTTATTTCAAAAAATAATTCTAGTTTGTCAAACTTAAATCAACCAAAGGAAAAGGGAACTTGAGTAATGGATTTTAAATTTAAAAATCTATTGTTTAAATTTTATTTAAATTCATATTTCAAAGTTGCTACATTAGAAAATAACTTTAAACAAAAATAGCTTAGAGAAACCACCAAGATGTAAACACCAAACTTGTGGAGAACCCTTTCTTTTAGAAAACCACAACGTATAATACCTTTCATTAAGGAAATGGTCACCAACTTAGATCACATAAGTGAACACCAAATCCAATCTACTAAGACACAAAACTAAAATTGAGCACCAACTCAACAATAAAACATTTATATATAAGAGATGAGGTCCAACATCAAGTAAAAATCATAAATATAATAGAATTCTAGTATTCATTTACTCCTAGTTGATTGCTCCAATGGAATACATTTTTTTAAATAGTAGAGTTAAAATTGGGAAAGAAAATGTCGAAAGTTTTACATCACAAAATGCTTTGGTCTTTCATCATTTTTTGCATGACCACCTTGTTTAAATCTCTTTTGTGACCTAATTGGCAGTGCCCTTATATATTTTTTCTTAAGAGGTTGTATTGTACATTTGATTTGTTTTTGTATTCATTGGGCCTAAGTTTATACTCTTTTCAACTTTCTTTATAATCGAAGCATCCCCATTGTGTTTGAGGAACTCTAGTTTCTTATTATTTTCTATATATGCACAAATGATTATATATTAAAGTTGAAAATCTCATTCACAACTTATTTGACTTGGTTTTCCCCTTTGTTGTCGATATTTTATATCATTCTAAGAACTGGCCAATAATCCTACCAACTTCAAGGTAACAAAAGTTTGCACACATGTGAGCTTTTGGGTTCAAACATGTGAAACTTGGGGATGAGATCCCCTATTTTTAGCATCACCCACTCATAGCTCCATGTGAAAATCTTTTCATGTAGAGCCAAAGCACATCTAATGTTAATGCCAACAGTCACATTACAAAGTTTACCAACATTAATTTTAATAAAAACATTAAATTATTTTTAATCAATTTTTGTTTAAAAACAAACATTACAAATTATTTTATTTTTGTTTACTATTTATATATTTTAAAAATTTGGGGTAACCCATCTAAAGCAATAATTGTAAAATACTTTCATTGATGAGGCAACTGCCAAGATGCCATTGGGCCATTATGCTTGTAAGCTTTGTGCTCAGAAGTTGTAATTGTTGAGTGTTTGGAAACTTAAAAGGTTGTTTAGCAATCTAATAATTATGTGGATACAATATTATATTTGTAAATAATTTAATTATATAAAGAGTTGGTGTCATTAATTTTTTTGTCAATTTTTTTTTCCTTGCTTAGCTTCATATAAATTTATCAAGAACACACTTGAATTCAAACCTTGTGACTTTTGGGAAATGCAAAGCTAAGCTAGTGGGACCAAGATTTAATTTGTTGTAAAAATAAGAATAATCTGACTGGCCTACATGGTCTGAAGCATTTAATGAATGAGATCTTGATAAATTTAGACATGTAACATGAAATAATAAACAAAGGAAAGTATAGTATAAGGTTGTTTATTGTTAGATACCTTTTCTTCATCCCATTTGTGTTCCTTTTTCTTGACCTTTTCTTGAAGGTGTGCAATGTACTCATCAAATATCTCCCGATGAAAGCTTTCATCACTAATTTCCCTAAATATTCATGCCCAAATTTATTTATAACTACTTATAGTGGATACACATAAGAACTAGATTTTATCACTTGCACTAGATTATTCCTTAAATGGGTGCTCTTTTACTTGTACTCTTGGAAATCTTCAAGAAAAAGTATAATTCCTCCTATTTTGAGGAAGCATCAATTTCTTGAAATAAAAAAATTATATAATCAATCATCAAAGAAGTAAATAAAAATTTAGTCAAGACACTTTTTTTATGTATAGGACAACACAAAAATGTACCTTAGATGTACAAAGAGTAAAATAAAAATAGAATATATTTGTTAGAGTATTTTTTTTCAAAGTAAGAATCAAAACCTTTAAGGAATAAAGTAAATCCATGACATCATCCGCTAGTCTTTGCCTCTTTTTTGCTTGCTTTTCTTCTTTCTCCCTTGTCCATTCAAAAACTTCTTCAAACACAAGCTATAAGAAAAACACAAGATGCCAATTAGACCAAAATGTTATATATATATATATATCCACAATCTAAAAATATCCTAGAAAATATCCACAATCTAAAAATGAGAGTAGGATGTTATGGATTTACAATGGTGATTCTTCCCAGCACAAAACAATTTCAAAGAGGACATGAATTTAGAAACTTGGTCTTTTGGTGTGTAGTTCTTACTCATGCTAAGAAGAATTTTTGAGTAAAGGTCCTCTGATTTTGTTGTAAAATGATCCAAAAAACCTAGCATTGTACTATTATTGACTTGTACATGTAAAGCATTGAAATAAATGGTTTTTGTATGTAGGCCTAAGCCTGTGCAAGTCAACAAAATTAGAGAAAAGCCTAAAGAAATATAGACATAGAAAAAGTGATCTTGTAACTAGGGTCCATTTTTTACTGACTATACATAATATTGAAATGCAAGTAAAATGAGTTCAACACATTTTGATTTCAATTAAAGCTTATCTAATAGTTAGGTGCATGATAGTGATTGCATGTTGTGTCACTTTCTACAATTTGCATTGCATGGTCCATATGTTTCTCCATACAAAGGACTATGCAAAGATGTTGTATAGGCTCCAGTGTTGAGCTTCTTGATTGTTTGCTATTCCAGGACACATAATAAGATTGGTGCATGGTTTTTTTAACACCATTTAGTGAATCCAAGATGTCCCAAAATTCCAAAAGACCCCAAGTGAGAGAAATACAAAATTCCTGTCATTCCCATAGGGAAGAAATTTTGTTATTTGTAGTTTTAATTTCCATCAAAAAATTAGACTTTCAGGTATATCAAATCAACAATACAAATCTAAATAGCTAAAAAGAAACATTAATAGGTGCAGGAAATTTCCCCCTATGAGAATGTTAACTTGTCAACTAACAAAAGAATATCTAACAATTATAACCTTAAAAAGTTAGACAAAATATAGAATACTCAAAAAATCTTAAATAAGGTAAGATTAGTGAACAAAATGTCTCTTTTGTATCTAAGTCAAGCATTGCTATGAGATCTACCACTACTTTTAGATATTCTTTATCAACTTGAACAGTAACTAGAGACAAATTAGATTGCAACTATTCTTCTGCTAAGTCACCCACCAAGAAAATAGGCTTATTACATAGCTTCATATCACTACTAACATTGCTCATGATAACCTATCAACAAAGAAAGGCACTCACTATGCAATCTCATTTATTTGTAGGAAAACTTCAAAACTATTATTTTTTACCTTAATTATATGAGCTCAACCTTCAAAGTAAAACACTGCCTATGCATCTAGATTGCTTCTAATTAAAGCTAAAACTAGATAAGAGTTTTAACTGCTTCTTCAGAAAAGCTTGAGTTCACTAGCTAAATGAATTTGGGTAATGCCTTTAGCTCAAATATCTAAAATCAATTCAGATTTATTAGCTAAAGCTTCAGAGAATAGATGCAAAAAATATAAACTGAAGATATAAAATATTCAAAGAATGATTCCCTTTCCAGACTAACTTCTTTAATATATCCAAGAAAACCAACAAGATCATTCCCTAAAGTTCTCAACTACAACATCATTAACATTATTAAAATTAAAGAGAAGGAAACTAAAATAATCCTTTTTTTTTAACAATGGGATTATAATGACTAGCTTTTCCAAGAACCCATGTAGCAATTATTTGTAGTTCTTGTTCTTCTCTATTGAGTTCTTCAATAACAACAAAAAGGCCTCCAAGTTTACTCAAATCTACATAGATAGGAAACAACATTTAGGAATCCAAAAAGCTAAAATCTACAGTTCAATATTATTTGAAGACTATTTAAAATGACTTAAATGAATAAGAATTAAGTAACTCTAAATTAGGATTTAGAAATATCCAAAATCCATCAACAAGAGAGAAGGACAAATGCAATTTATAGTCTAATAGAAAAATGTGGCTCAAAATTTTCTTGTTCTGAGATTATCAATATCATTTATCTTCAAGAATAAGATACAAAACAATATGACATAAAGTTACACATGGTCAATGATATCACTGACAATTGATTAAGAACAAATTGTGCTCACAACTATTTTCAGATTATAAAAAAGTTTGCATTCTTGTTGTTTTAGAGAGGATAGTTTGGATTAACAAATATGTTGTCTATTCTCCTCTCAAATAGTCTGAAATAGATGAGATGTTCTAAGAAAACTTCTACATGGAAAACATATGTGGAGATTGAATGAGTTTCCTTTGATTGCATAGAACATTTGGCATGTTCCAAAGGAAAAATATTGTCTCAGTATCATAGATATTTGAAAACAAGGGAAGTCATAGAGAAAAATGGACAGTAAGGCCAATGCCTAAAAATTTTGCATGAAAAACTCTAATCCAACAACACACTCAATATATTGGGGATCCATTCAAAATATGTGGTATGGCCAAAAATGCATAAGATTATAATATTGTAGGATTTGTAATGCTGAAGACAATTTAGACAAATTATACTTGTAAATGATCATATTCATTAGCTATATGTGCTATAGAATGCCTAGAACATGCAATGAAGGCCTACTTAGAACATTTTACTGCACTCACCAAGTATTCAACAAATACCTCACATAAGAGTTTGAATCCAAGCAAAACAAAATGAAGCTTGCTAGCTTATTCACCCGACTCGATGTTTTTTGTCCCAAACTTGTGAATCTGTTCTTCTTACCAATTCCACATAGATGTGTGACTCCAAATTTCAAGATTCACTACACAAAAAGCACTCACTAAAAAGTAAAAATGGCATCAAGCAACATATTTGAAAGATTTTAAATTTCTTCAAAAGGATCTGCAAGCACCACAATGGAGATTTGGTAGGAAATGTTACACTTGTTATTTCTTTTCCTTTTCTTTCCTCTTTCTCCATTTTGACTGGCTCTCCATACATCTTTTCAATTTTATTTTTATCTAATTAAAAATAACATGTATAGAACAAGAGAAAAAATGTGGAAAACATGGAGATGAGAATAAAATCTCTTACTATCCTCTTAAGTTTTCCCTCCTTTTCTAGTTCCATTTAATTATCTCTTTATCTTTAATCTCAAATATCCACCTTTCAGTTTCTTCCCTCTTTTTTTAATGTTCAATTTTCCTTTTTTGGATTTTCTAAAATACTTCCTATCTTTAACTTTTCCCCCCCATTTATATTATGATAGTGGAAAACTGCCCTAGTGTGAACCACAATAAAAAGACCCAAGTTATAAGCATGACATTCATGGTGATAGCGATAGAGGAGGTAGTCTATTATTATTGCAAAGTCAAACATAATGGAAGAGACATTAATTGCTAAAAGATTTGCATAGCCCATATCCTTGGCCAATATGTTTCTTTGTGTGCACACATCCCTGCCTAAAGTTGTGTGAGAGGTGCAAGCTCAAGTAGAAAGATTTTAGGAACAAGATAATATTAGAAAGAGGAAAAGTGGGGCCATGTGGCAAGAAGGTATTTATTAGACTTCAAATCCTATGAAGTTTTGATTGATGTCTAAAGTTAAAAAAACCCAAAATGTGTTTACAATTGAGACCTCCAAAACTGCACAATGGGACCTCAATAACACACAATCTATCAAAACCCTTCTTTTGTGCCACTTTCTAAACTCTTCTAAACCCTATCACCTAAATCATGGTTTCTAATCATCCTAAAGAAATTTTGACAAGCATTAGAATTTATAGAGAATGCTTTTTTGTAATTCCTTAAGACCTATTTGTTTCATGGAATTACAAAATCCTTGGAATCCTAAACACTGGAATTTTCCAACTCGTGAAGTTTTATATGGCTAGAATAGTTTGATTCACTTGGAAGATGAGTACCTAGAAGATTAAGAAGCTCATCCTATCATTAACTACAAAACCTGCCCCCTGACATTTATTATCCAATCCCCTAGCATTCACATCCACATCAGAGTGTTTTGTCTAATCATGGTGGGTAACAAAAACATGGAACAAAAAATGGCGGTGTCACAGATAGTTAACCCCCATATTTCTACCTCCTCAAAGGCCCCCATCACCCCTTGAGATACCCAACAAATATGTCTCACCTTCACCCTCACTCTCTTTGAGGTCTACAAATGGTCATTCTTAGAAAAACATGCAAGTCCCCTCTATGATTCCTCTCTAAAAAAACTCAGCTTTATGTCCTATTGTGGAGCTCACAAATGACATAAAATTGCAAGCCTCCTCTTGTATCCTTCTCCCCATTTTATCATCTCATCCAACATTTATTGAAAGTGGATCCTCCTAGAAGAATCCTAATCCCAAACCCTAGTCCAATAATGAAGTAGAAAAGAAAATTTCTACCAAGGATCTATCCTTATTGATAGTGGCTAAAAATTGTAATTAATCAATCCCAAATCACCTATTCATCCTCCAATTTTGAAAATGGGAATTAAAATGTTTGATGCAGTACTTCTTTTCCTTGCCAATTTGCCATGTTTGCATTCTTTCCTTGAATTTTCCTTGAACATACTTCTTTATTTCCCTGTTGATGCTTGGGAACTCTCTGATTCTAATACCCTACTTATTGAACCATTTGATCTTTTGGTTCATCAGTGTGCTCTTTCTTCTATCTATTTTCTCCCCTTTTCTCTATCTAATTTCTTCTCTACAGCCATTTTTGGGCAATGATGCAACTCCATGTTCTCTAGTCTTCTTAAATAGATTAGCTTTTCATACCTATCTTCCACTTCAATAAGTTGGTTTGAAATTAGTGTGGTGGTGAATTAGTTAGTTTCTCTTTGATTGTCATTCTTCACATAGGACAGTTGAAGACCACCAGTTATGGCAAAGCCATGCTAGATTGATAGACTACCACTAACTTGTAGCCATTAGGAATTTACTATGGGAGCCAAGGTTTTAAAGAATCAAAAGTAATGAGAATGTGGAGTTAAGATTTTTAGATCTATCTTTGAGGAAAAACAATTGGTTGAAGCTTAATCTTTCACTGTGGAAGTGTATGCAAAGTGTGTGCACACCCTAGATTATCTTAGGAGGTTGTTGGTCCCAATAGTTAATATGAGAATTAAAGTTGACTTTGTTGCTAGACTGGTACACGTAGTTCCATTGTTGTTGTTGGAAATATACTTACAATCCTTAGCCTAATCAGAGTATACAAGATTTTGAAAGCTCTTGTTACTTTGAATCGAACATTTGGAAATATTTATAATTGCCACAAATAGTGGATTACTAAAACTGTTGTAACTTTGAATCAAGCATGTGTCTTTATGTTTCTATCTTATAACTATTAAACTATGTTAATCACTTGTGGCTTCAAAGACTTGAACACATTATCATGGTTTATTCATATTATGATAGTCTTTGGATTCTCTAGCCTGCAACTGAATTTAAGACTTTTTACTTTAGTGAATTATTTCCAAAATTACAATGTACACATGCATGTAGAGTTATGTTTAGGGTGTTGACCCATAGCTAACTGCAAGAATTTCTAATTAATGAGAAGCAATTATGGCTTTAAGGCTTCTAGGACAAGTATTTGTCTAAATGCTTCAAAAGGTTGCATTAAATATTTGTATTTTAGTAGTATTAAATAAGGTTAAGATCTATAAACTCTTATCTTCAAAAGTTTGTGATAAACCCATGAAAGGCTTCTAGGACAAGCAGTTGTAAATCTTTTTTGGAAAGAATTCTTTTAATAATTATATATTTAATAAAAAGTGATAATATTTAATACAATTCTTTCCCAATAAAGCCCTACCTTGGTAAGAGTGTTATGATTTTCCAATCCTGTGATTTAAAGAAAAATAGATTTTTACTTTTCTTTGTTATCCTTACTCAGTTAATGCTTAATAAGAAGGAACATTATCTATTCTAGTTCTCTGCAAATATTTATTGCTATTATTTAGTCAGTCACCATTCCTCTTCATTTATGAGCAAAAAAACTCTTTAAACACTTAATCTTCCAATTGGAAAGAATACAAGCCAACTATTTGACAAATAACTAAGAGTGAAAATTTGAACAAGAATCCATGGATCAAAATTTTTTTCTTCAAGGATAGAGGTATTCCATGTGCACAAGAGCCTTCTGAATTCTTCCATATGTAGATGCAGATTCCCCTTACAACATGAACTTCCTTAAATCCTCAAATCATTTGCTAGCTATGAGATCAAAATTGAGGAAAAGAGTCTACACATCTCCTTATTGCACTAATGATAATTTTGCATGATTTGATGGTTCCATCGGTCCTCTGAAGCAAAAGATGGTCAAGAAGAAATAGAGCAGGTTGTTGTATCTAAAGCCATGAAAGACAACTTCAAGAAATCCAAGAGAACATGGAACGATTTACTTAGTGAGTTCCTTACATCCCTCATAACTCAAATTTTGGCTTCTTAATGAAGAAAGTCCCTAAAATTATTGAATTACTCATGACAATCCTCTAGTTTCTAGTAAAATGCATTAAGTAGGTCATCAGTAGTTGACATTCACATGATGCTTTGCAGGTGTTTGGGCTTTTGGAGACTGGGAAGAATTTTTTCTTGGAAATGTCAAATGAATTTGAGGAGTGCATGTCACATATTTTTGTCAATGTAAATAGAGAAAGAAAATAGTAGAACAATGTCTAAGCTGAATGCTTCATACTATAATTGATATGCATGGATACAACTCATTGCTTTCTTGCCTCAAAATGATTTACTATCTAAGAGTAGGAAAGGGCGATAGACTTTTATCCATCCTAATAATTCTTTCTTGGCCATAAATTCTCCATTAACCTTGAGTGGAAAGAAGAGAAAACAAAGCTATAGAAAACTAAAAGTCTAGGGAAAATTATAATTTTTATTTTTATTTTAGATCCATCAAATCTGTATAATTAATCTTAATCCTTGACTTTCTATAGTGGAGAACAATAGCATCACTTTGACTATCCCTTGTTTGTGGAGGTTTAATATCCAAGCCTCATAAAATGCTCCAAGTTTAGTGGAAGAGTGCCCATGGGTTTGATATTTTAGACTATCCCTGTAAAATACATTATTATTATTATTAGAATGTTGTTCTTGACATAGATAATGTAGGACACATCAAGAAAAAAATTGTATATGGCAAGGGGAGATACAACTACTTCACGCAATTGATTCCATTAATGAAGACATGAGTTCCTACCTCAATGATGCTCAGTATCTTCTTCACACTACATGTATGGACTAATCACTCCTTCCATTATCAAATTGGTAGTCAGTAATGATGATTTATAGTTAATAGAGTTTCTCAATCCATGGTGGATCTATGATCCTGGATGTAATGGTACCAATGAGAAAACACACAAAAGATATCTAGCAAAGGCTTTTACATCTCCATTTTGCCATGCTGCATACCTTAAATTCTTGTAATTGTGTCTATACCAAGAGACATAAAAAATAAAACTAGTTAATTTTATAGTAGCAAGACTTGGGATATTCAAAATGATAGAGGGTATGTTTTGTGTTTCATTTGCTTATTAAAAGAACTTTACACCCCACATATGTTTACTATATTATTGGTATTAAGCTATTTTATGATTAATGGATTCCCCTTGAATAACTATTCATGAAATAGAGATCAATGAATTGATTCAAAAACCACACTATTAAAATTGTATGGGAATTGTAGATAATAGAATAAAATAATAGAATTAGGCTCACTGGAGGTTCACTTTGATCCTGCAAACAATTTTCTCATCCTCTTTTCTATTGTAATAACCTTGATAATTCTATTTTGTGACTTGAAATATTTGAATTAGTACTAACCAACATATTATTTTCAAGGTGACACCCATCCAAAAAACTAATATGTAAATCAAACATTGACTCACCTTTTGAAAGCTCAGAAGATAGCGCATGTATTGTTGCATCTCCTTTGACTTATGTTCTTAACATCTAACAAGTGTTACCTTTTCCTCTTTGACCTTATTATTAACATCTAATGTGGAAATGTGATCAAATATATGGAAAAGCCACCTATAGCATTAAAAAAGTGGATGAAGGCACACCTTCACAAATTTTGATGAAAACACTATTTATCATGATAGTGATATGTGCTATTAAAAGAGAGTGATATATGTCAAAGTTGAAAACAAGTTTCTTTTTTTAATGTAGGCCTTATGTGGGTTGAAAAAGAAAATGCAATTATTTACTAATGTAAAAAATGAACTCTACAACCTTTGTCTAATTTCTTGCAGGTTGTGGAGAATGAAAGCTTTGGAGTAGGGTATGGATGTGTTGTGCACCAATGGTGCAATTGTGTGCTCAAATTGCTTGTATTAATGTAGCACTATAGAATATATACCAAAAATATAAGAATTATCTATGTTTTATGTGTATGTAGTCATTTAGGTTTAGAGGGTGAGGATTGTTATTTAAATCACATGAAATGGCCTTAATTGCAACCCTACAATGCATGACCTTTATCCAACAACCTTTATTTAGCTTCTTGCCTATACTGAGTAACTCAAAGGACATCCTCAGCTTAATCATCAAGATGCTAATCAAACTTGTGGTAGGTGGGGTTGAGCTTCTTGCCTACGTTGAGTATCTCATATGACATCTTAAACTTAATCATTAAGATGCTAGTCAACCTGTGGTTAGTTGCATGGGTGTGTTTATAGGTTTCTAAGTATTTGACATTGCCTAATTTGGGAAAGTGTTGTAAGGTTCAAATGCTATATAATTACATCCACAAGCACAAGAGGATTAGTGTTTAAAGGATGAGGGTTTCTATTTAAATCACACATGAAATGACTTCTATTGCATGATCCCTACGACTGATCACTATGTGCATGGCTGAGTTTCTTGCCTATGTTGAGCAACTGGAAGGACATCCTAAACATAATTAGTAAGAAGCTAATCAAAACTATGTTGTAGTTGACATGGCTGAGCTTCTTGCTTATGCTAAGTACTCAGAGGACATCCTAATCTTAATCATTAAGATGCTAATCAAACCCATGGTAGTGGGGGTTGAGCTTCTCGCTTATGTGGAGTAACTCAAAGGACATCTTTAACTTAGTAATTAAGATGCTATTCAAACCTATGGTTATTGCGTGCCATGTTTTTTAGGTTTTTGAGTATTTGGAATTGCTTAATTGGTTAGGTGATGTAAGGTTCAAATGCCAAATCATTACATCCACAAGCACAAGAGGATTCATGTTTAGAGGACGAGGGTTGATAGTTAAGTCAAACATGAAATGACCTTTATTTCATGGCCCCTATGTTGAGTAACTCATTGTGTGCATGGTTGTGGATGGCCCCTATGCTAAGTAACTCACTATGTGCATGGTTGTGCTTTTTGCCTATGATAAGTAACTCAAAGGGACATCCTAAACTTCATCAGTAAGATGTGTGATCAAATCTATCAAATCTATGGTAGTTGCAAGGGTTGACCTTCTTGTGTATGATGAGTAACTCAAATGCCATCATAAAATTCTAATAAAATTTGTGGTAGTTGTAGGGGTTGAGCTTCTTGTGTATGTTGAGTAACTCAAATGACATATTAAACTTAAATCATTAAGATGCTAATCAAATCTGTGGTAGCTGCGGGGGTGTTTTTAGGTTTTTGAGTATTTGACCAACCTTAGTTGGGCAAGTGAGGTAAGCTTAATTGATATTATTACATCCATAAGCACAAGCGACCTATGATATATTACCAAGAGATTTATTGGGCATATGAAAGTAGGGTATTTCTAGATTGAGGACATTTACATAGCAGTCCTGAGTAGGAAAAATGTTTTTTCCTCTGCTACCATAAAAGATGGAATTTTTTCACTCGATTATGCATCCATAAGCTGATTGTCACATTGCAATAAAAATAATCTCCATAACTTTTGCAAGAGGATTGGTTGAGAAAAATGTAAACACTTTTGTCATTTTAAAAAGGGAAAATGTTTTTTTGAATATTATTGGAGAATAAATGAGGTAACTCAAATTTCTAGGAAGCTAAATCTGGTTGTGTTTTTGTTTTTGGTTTTGATAATAGCAACACTTTTTCATAAACCTGTCATAGGTAATCATGCTTAGGGTCATTAATGTGCCATCTATCCATGTGATTTTTCACTCAATAAATTTCAACCTATATAAACATATACCTAGGCCAATGCACCTTATAATTGGCCTTGAACATATATCAAGATGGTTGTTGGATAGTGAATGCACATAACCTTGTATATTGAGACATATTGATTTTTGAATTGTGAATGATAATATATTGAGACACATTTTGCATGCTTTTTTCTAGTCTCATTAATAGACTATATTTCAATGATTCCTTTTTTAGTTCACGATCCACTTAATGAATATATTTCAAGTGTTGGAAGTGGTTTGATCTAAATAGGGCCTAAGGGATTATTATACGCTTATAAATCATTTGATATGATAGATGGATCCAAAACCAATCATAGGTTTTTTAGAATGCATGTAAAAGCAATTAAATAAGAGTTAGAAATTCAAATTTTAGAAATCTAATGACTAGTTCAAGATTATGAAGGAAGCTTGATTTTAGGCCTTTAATGAGTTTGTAATGAATCAAAACCTACATGGATTGGTTGGGATAATTGAGAGACACATAACATTGCATGGTCAAGGCATGGAATGAATGGGAGTGCAGATTGGATTGGAATTCAAATGTAATATAACAATTAATTTTTTGAAGGCATGGGATGAAGGGGAGTGCAGATTGGACTCAGATTCAAATGCTATAAAGTAGTTGACTTTTGCATTTTTCCTTTGTGATTTTGATTGCTCATTTGTTTCTTATGAACTTCTAATGATTAAGGAATACTAGTAGACTTTCATAGAAGCATTGCATGATTTGAAGACACTTTAGAAGAATTTTCCTTTCACTTGCTATTGATAGGGTTAAAATCATTGCATTTTAATATTTTTTTTGAGTTTTTACAGAAATCAATCATTCCATGATTGTATTGATATATTTGTCATGGAATGATAATAAAATGACATGTATGATATGATACTAATTAAGTTTTGCAAAGTAGTGTTGAAAGTTGGTGATCACTATATGTTATCTAAAATTTGAAGTTCACATGTAGTTAGGAAATTTATTATGATATGGGATCTTATAGGGGTTAAAATGTAGTACTCTAGAGTCTTAGTTGAGAGGTTATGAAAAATTATTTTTGTTGAGATAATCCTCATAAAAAGCTCTTTTTTAATAACATTTATCAATGTTCTATAAGCCAATTTTAGATCCATATGTAGATCACCAGGTATCGTGAACTATAAAAGGTTCCTTCTTTTTAATCCCTACAATTTATTATGGTAGTAAATATTCAATAAATGTAATATTTAAATTTTTTTTCATATACAGATGCATGAACCATCAAGTATGCTATTTTCTTTTGATTCAACACTTGCATATCCACAATTTCCCTAGTTAGAGTCGACACAGATGCAAATAGGATTATCTTACAATATGGAGGAACCTAGAGAACATGCCCTAAAAAAAACAATAAATAAGCACTTGGTCCCTACTAAAGGCTATGGAGAAGACAATTCTTAGGTACATTAAATAACTTTACTACAACCATGTTTTTGATAAGATAAATAGGTTTTAAGGGATCCTAAAACCCATAAGTTTTACAAAAAACAAGGCTAATAATAAGAAAAAGAAGCCCAGCAAAAATAGAGGTCCAACAGCTGAAAAAAGCTCGAAGGCCCAGCTCAAAACAAAGGCCCATAGAAAGGCCAAAAAACAAACAAACTAAAATAGACTACAGAAAGCTTTTCCAAAAGCCAGAAAGACAAAAATACAAAAGACAACAAAACTACTCTTCAGTAATCTTCTCCATTTCCTGCATAGTCTGAGCTACCTCAACTATCTTTTGTTGTTCCTTTGCCATTTGATCCTAGACCTTCTCCATGCCCTGATCCATACTGGTAAACGTATTGATTGTGGCCTTGTCATCATCCAACCTGGCCTTATCCCTGTTCTGTCCTCCCTCCTCCACTAAGAAGCCCCTATCCTTAAGTTTACCAGTAAGGGATTGGATGTTGTCATTCATCAAACTCAGGAGAGAAATCATCTGATTTGCCAGGTTGTGGTTGTAGTTTTCAAGATTTCTAAATCTCCTTTCATTTAAGCTTTCTTTGTTATCCAAGTCCTCCTGGCTATCAATACCTATCTTATTCTTAGTACTTTCCATCTGGGATACCCTTTCTCTAACTTCCTCCAGCTCATGGAAGAGCCATTTGATTGATCTGAAGTTGTTAATAATACTACTGTAGGCATTATTCAGAAGGTTCATTTTAGTCTCCCTTAAATTGTCTGAAATGGCCAGGATAGCTGGGTCTATGAGCTCATTGAGCCTAGGCTTCTCCAGGTTGTCCACCAGGATCTGAGGGTTCATAACTTCCCTAAAAATCCCCATAGTAGCAATCCTCACATTGAAATTTTTCCAGGCCTTTCTTCTATTATTGACCTAGACTTCCCCCTTGTTCTCACTAGTGATGACATTCACTTTTTCCTTCAAAGGAGGCTAAGACTGGATAGTGGCGAGGGGAAGAGGAATAGCATCCATCCTTTGATTTCTAGTCTCCTCAACTCTCACTACCTCCCTCTTCCATTTTTTCCCAGGTTTCTCCTCTTACAACTCCTCCTCCTACACTTTTTCAAAATCTTTCGTATCCATTTCCTCCTCCTGCTCAGCATAACTCTCTTTTTCTTGAGCTTTGCCGTGATCCCTAGGGCTTTTCCTACTAGGATTTGTAGCTATGGATTGTTTCCTGTCTTAACCTTTTTTCTTCTTTCCCGAGGTAACATTCTCATCCTCTGAGCTAATGCTCTCAATGTCATCAAAGTCTAAAGAAAATCTAGAGCTGCCTTTGTCAACATCCTCAACTTGAGTGGGGTTATTGCATATAGACTGAGCTTTGAAATGCTCATGGATGAGGAGCAATAATCCCTCATGCAAAGCAAGGTTAACAGTGGCTTTCTTCTTGAAACTAAAGATTGCCTTGTTCATAGAAGTAAGAAGGTAAAAGTGAATGGAAATTCTACTCTTATGGTGAAAATGATTTAAAATCACAAAATGGTGAGTTCTGACCCAATCAAACCTAGGGTCCAGGGTAACATAATCAATGAGGGCATATAAAAAATACCTCCAGAACTTCTTTATAGTCTCCATCACATAGAAAGACTCTTTCTTTTCCAGCTTGTTCATCTCTGCAAAATTTTTCACGAACTCCTTAACTGCATTGGATGAAAGTTTCTTGTCCCTGTAGAATTTGAAACCCTCCATAGGGATACCAGTGACCTCCACAACCACCTCCTCTATGATTTGGAAAGAAACCCCGTTCACCTTGACCTTGCCATTTTTCCACAAGTTCACCATGCTATTAGTGACCTCAGGGTCAAAACCATGGAGTTTCTCAAAAAAAATTGCAACCCTGCCCTTTTCTAGTTTTTTCCAGACTTTGCCCATATTCTTCCACTTCTCCACTTCACCAACTAGCTCCTTTCTGCTCCGTTCTCCAATCATGACATCCATTTTTTGTTCAACTATTCTCATGAGCCCCAATCTCTTCAATTTTTTTCCAGCCAAGATTTTGGATCTGTTTCTATTATTGGGTTTGTGATCATTCACCTCTTTGATACAATAGCAAGTGAAAATGATAATGATCCTCCAAACGTGTCAAAATGGTAGAAAAAATCCTTTGAGATTATGAAAACCAAGAAACTTATAATGGCTCATGCAAACATCCAATCTTTCTTTATTAAACATGATAACAGTCAGATTGACCCCTACTTAAGTGGATTTTCTCCAGCTCGATTAGTGATTTAGCCTCCATCAGAAAATCTTTTCCAAAATGCCAGGTCATCTCTTTTTTTGCTCCCACCCCTTTGTTAGCGAACCAATCAGCAACTGGGTTTGCCTCTCTAAACGCATGAGTGACGTGGACCTTCTCAAATTTTGTGAGGGTGGCACGTGTCTCATTAATTATATTTGCAATCGACCACGAGGGGGGGGGGAGATTCCATTAATATTGTTAATTATGTTTTTGGAGTCCCCTTCAAGCCAAAGCTTGGAAATGCCAGCTTTACCATATTGCACGTGGCTTTGGCTTCAGCCAAATGGTTGGTTTAGGTTCCAAGTGGGAGAGTAAAGGCTGCAATCCCCTCCCCAAAGCTGTTTCTTATAATTCCACCACTTCCAGAGCGGCTAGGGTTGCCCTTAGAAGTGCCATCGAAGTTGGCTTTTGACCATCCTTTTGGGGGTAGAATCCATCTGGCATCCTGTCTTTTGGGATTCTTGTCTGTTTCTTTAACCATCTTCCTGTCCCCTATATCAACTTCCCCCTCCTTCATCACTTGAAGGTTTTCTTTTATGTTTTTCAAAATCTTCCTTCCTAGAATTATTGTTGGCTCTTCTCTATCCTTGAAAATTCTGTTGTTTCTTTCCTTCCAGATGCTCTAGCAGAAGTGAGGCAAAAACTAGGCATAATTATCCTGCCGACTTGCAATTTTGTAGAGGCTTTTCCAATGACTGAAAAAGTTGATAAGGTTATTCGGTTAGCACTAGAGAATCTCCATTTCTTGATTAAGAGAACTCCACACCTCCCTAGCAAAGTCACATTGAATGAAGATATGATTTCTCGACTCAGACTGGTTTTTACAGAGCGGGCATCTGTTGGGCATAATATGGCCTCTCTTCATGAGATTATCTTGCATTAGGATTTTGTTCTGAAGGGCCAGCCAATAAAATATGTTGATCTTTGGAGTGAGGCTCATGAGATAGGCATCCGCCCAAGGGGGTTTCTCCTTTAAACCCTAGAGAGAGTTATAGCCAAAAGCTATAGAATAACTTCCATTGGGATTATCCATCCAGACCAGCTCATCCTTATTATTACTAGGGATCGAAGAGTTAAGCATAGTCATTATTGGTTTCAAATCCTCAGAAATGAGGGAAAGGTCTCTCCATTCCTGAACAACCCTATAATTGCTTACTTTAAACCCATATAGCTCCATGCGTTCTTGCACCCATCTCTCAAATACTAGGTTGTTAGAAAGTGGGCCTTGACATAACCACCTGTCAGACCAAAACTAGATATCCTCCCCATTGCCTAGTTTCCAAGAGACCCTCACCTTAGCCAGGTCCTTGGCCTTCAGGATACCATGTTAATCTTATCACATTTCCACATTTTGTTTGAAATACAATTTTTTTTTTTTTGGATTTGATTGTGTATGTTTTCTAAGCTTCAACATTTCTGATCACACTCCGTGATCAATTTTTTGGATCAAAATCTTCAATTTGGCATTGTGAAGAGTATGCAATGCTTTGATCTACTACAGAATGAAGAACCTAGGTTATATCATTTGTATTACTAGTTGTTTGGTAGTTTATTGTGTCTCCACTTTTGTTTAGAAAATTTCTTTCATGTAAAAACTATTGAGTGATTACAGAATCCATAATATTGCTACTTTCATTGAATGTATTAGTATTTTTGAACTTTCCTACACAAGGAGATGAGTTTTCCCATTGTGCATTTTACACCACATAGTCCACCATTTTACAACATTCTAATAGTCTATTGAAGGGATGCAAGGTGTTGATCTCTGCGATGGGTGATAGACAAGAATGTGTCTTGTAATGGTGGGTTGTGTGAAGGATGGAACTATGGTGGAGTTTCTTGCTGAAATGAGAGTTTCAATAGTTCTTTATTTCACTATTAGTTCTACCAATTCCAAATCAAAGATTTTAATGTAGGCAACCAATGTAATAAACAACATGTGAACTCTATTAATATTTCCACCCTGATGGCATCCTTTGCATATTAACTTTAGCCTATTGGGGTGTAAAATAGGCTAAGTGTTGTCCTTAGCTTAGATAACAGAAGGGGACATGAAAGGTGTAGTATCAAGAGCAGAAATTCTATTATAAACTCTTAATGCACATTCCTTTTCACTATATGTATAAGAAATTCATGACAACATAGTTACTTCTGCAATGTTACAATTCAAGGGATCTTTAATGCTTAAAGATTTTCTTACTATTGGTTCTAGATGACTTGCCCTGTAACTTGGAGTAGGAGGGATAGTCTACTAAATGTTTGTCATTATTATTTTAGTGGTATCAAATAAAAAACAAACCAGATCATTGCTAACAACTGTATGAGAAAATGCTTTAATTGAGACATATGTGTTTACAAAATAATGTATCTTCCATAAAATTGTATCAAGGCCTTTGGGCTTGAGAAGAGGAGTACAATTTATTGTGTTGAGTGTTTGGTTTGTTGCTTGAGCAATTTTTTAGAGAGGTTGCCGCATACTACTACAATAGCTTAAGTGTTTGACAAAATATCCTTACTAGAAGTTGTGTATATTTTGGTTCAATTCTAGACAAGAATCTTATACAACCACACATATATGATAGAGTAGGCCTTTTATTGTCTATTCATTTCATTTATAACTAATGATAGCTACGTTTACTATTTTTTTTCCTAGACCAATTTCACATCCAAGCTGACACAAATTATTGCACCAATGTATAAAGCCTAGAAAATTGCAGTGTCTGCATTTTTGCAGGGATAAAGTTTGTCAATAATAAATCCTAAACATTTGACATGTGGCCCCAATGTTAGAGTTGGCTTCTATTTGAATTGGGGGATGTAATTGGAAAGGTTAATGACAATATTGACATCATATATGCCTATGTGAAATACATACAGAGATGAGAACAACATATATATGGTTTGCTACAAATTCCAAAGTATTGAAAGACTTAGTACATTTGCATTTGGGTTATATGTCCCAATTTTAAAATGTTTTTACATGATTACATTTTGTATGGTAAGAAGTATTATTTCTATTTATTTTTTATTATATATGATTTTAGTTATGGAAACTAAGCTGTTGGAAAAATTGCATGTGTGAAACATAATGGCATCACCAAGATTGTTGTAAGTTGAGATAGAAAAGCATTTATTTAGGCCTACATTGTTCCAACCTATAAAATTAATTTATGGTTGTCTAATTATAGTGCCAAAGGTTAGGATTGTAGAGCAGACATCATGTGGAAAAGGGTGATAGAATATAATGAATGTTTGTGACATAGTTTTTAAATTAGATCGAGGATTTCTTTTGACTCCCTTAGCATACACCTTGACAACTTGTAACACTAAAATACCAAAAATTTAAGAAACAATTATAGGTCAACATTTTTGTGATGGAGGTGGAGACTTTCTCTATGCAAGAGGATGCTTGTAAGTGGTCTTCTTGTTGCAACTATTGGAGTAAGGGTTGGAAGTTTGATATGCCCCCCTTCTTCCAATCCCTTCCTTTTCTATTTCTAAAGAGGTGGGCTCTTTTATATTGAGGTGAAAAGGAGGTTCACATAGAGGGAGCAGTTAAAATTTGGGGGTGACCCTAGTCTTATGGAATATTTTGGCTACCATTTTAAAACCCAATGTTAAGGCTGAGGGAACCTTTCAAAATTCCCTTGTTTTTAAGGAAGCTTAATATTTCTATTGAATGTGTGCCCTTGTGGCCTTAACTTGTAATAGCTAGCACCCATTTTCATATGGTATTGGTAGCATTTCTGATGATACTCCTCATAATCAATAATGACATCATAGCCATAATGATGACAAAGATCATCTGGACCTTCCTTAGCTCAACTTGTATGATGAGATTCTGTGTGCATTATTTAACAAATCTACCCATGAAATAGATGTTGTTTGATCTTAAAATTATGAAATCATTATTAGGCTGGGATGATTTTTTTTTTTTGGTCATAAAAGATGTAATGGAAATCTGGCCAATATAGAGATAATACCAATTAGAGATGTCTCCTACAATGAATAAAAAATGCATATGGAAATCTAGCCAGAAGAAGCAGCCAACAACCTATTTTCTCCTGGGGCTCTACATGTAATAGTTAAAGAGGATGCAATGCTACCCCTAATTGGACATTGAAGAATTTCCCAGTCCATAGCCCTTAGATCAACATTGTTGACCAAGTCAAAGATTAGAAACCTTATTCAACATGCTTTCACTTATTTTTTCTACTTCGGCTTCTATATCATCACTCACATAGGGTATAGGAGCCCACAAAAAAGATGAAGATCATCAAACTATGGTGCAAGTTAATCAGTGATGAAGCCGACAATGAAGAAGTTCCCTCTCCACAACCCTTACAACCATAATGTCGACCTTGTGGAGATAAAAAATGTTATATTAATTGGTGGTTTTAACCCCAAAAAATTCAACTACATCTACATCGCTCACATAATTGATGGTGCCCTATGTATAAATGTCCATTTGTTCCATTTTGTATCAAGCAATTGTTTCTTGTCCAAGTCATTTAATTTGCAACCTTTTAAATCTCTGCAAAGTTAAAGTTGGAGCAAGAAAAGTTTTCTTCTCAAAGGTGTCCTCTGATTGTAAATTGTCCATTCCATTTAATGGCTTGGACAAGAAACAATTTCTTCATACAACATTAAAAAATTTGACCAAACATTGGTGGAAATTTCAACCAATTCTTGATTGTTTTCTACCAAGAATTGGTTGAAATTTCCACCAATTATAAAAAAAATTAATCAAACATTGGTGGAAATTTTTACCAATTCTTGATAGTTAACTATCAAGAATTGGTTGAAATTTACACCAATTCTAAAAAACATTCAACCAAACATTAGTGGAAATTTTGACCAACAATGACAAATCAAAGCCCAAACATCTAGTAAGGAGAGCATTAAGAATTTATTTACGATCTAGTCTAAAACAAAACTTATCTTTTCAAGAAAATCCACTATGCCAACCTTTCCTTGAAGAAAATCACTACAAACATTTTTAAGACCTTAAATAAGAGAGTTCAACTTGCAATTTGGATAGAAAACAACCATGACATGATGGAATAAGGATTGTTGTTCCTAGATAATCATGTATTTGAGTTGATTTTTTACTATAACCATTGAATGGAATGTTGAATGGTGATTTTGATAAAGATGTTGATTAAAACTTAGATGAGAAAAGAACCAAATGTAGATTGATAGAGTGATAGTTCTATACTAATACTTCCTACCCTTAATGTCATGAATATTTTCCAATGCATTTCAATTTATCTTATAATTTATGATTTCATTTCTTCTATCTAGAACTATTATATAATATGTTTTACTCCATTATCAATGTTATCATTATTTTCATGTAAGTTTACTATTTGTGTGTAATTTTTCTCTAATCTTTCTTTTGCATCATATGTTGTGGTCTTATATGACATCATCTCAATACAAGTCATATATGGTTAGAAATACGGCTAAATCTAGTTTTGGTATTTTTTGGTTATTTTTAAAATAAGATATTGCAATTTTTCTAAAAATGGATATGAAATCCTCCCAGGGAAAACAATGAACACATACAAATGCATATCCTTCACATTAACAATGACACTAGATTGAAATTTAGTAGAGTGATACACATAGATATTTTCTTTCATACATCCAATGTGTAGATCATTTGGTTAAGTTTTTCCAATGAAACATTAATGGCATAGGACTACTATAACAGTGATGAGATTGCTAAAATATGGAGGAGTCTAACTTTGCGGATTTAGTGAATATTGAAATTTGTATTAAAAAGAGTCAAAACTATGTTAGAGGTAATTAGATTTATTTTCAGTCCCGTGTTTTTTATACTCATGGCTTGATTAGGAGGTTGGATCATTGTAAATATTAATGAATTAATCACAAGCACTAAGAAAATGCATTGTATAGCCTAGATAGGGCATTAATTTAAACCATTTAAACTAAAATTAATCTAATCTAAAAGAGAAAAGGGAACCTAAGACCAGTGCTTGAGAGAGAAACAAAAACATATTAATTACCTTGAAGATTCAACCAAAGAATAATGCAGATGAATGAAATCCCTGGCCAATATATCATGAATCCTTCAATCTTGAGAAAGAAAAGGGAATAAATTGATTACCTTGAAGATTAAATTGAAATGTAGTGTAGATAAATAGAACATGTTGTCTCCCAATACTTGAACTACTCTACCCATTGAGAAATATTGTGCCTTCTACTATTGCCTCTCATTGATGTATATGTTGTTGTTGCAATATGTTGTATGTTTGGCTAAATTAATGTTCTTTGTAAATTTTAAGTTTTGGTTTGTGTCTCAGCAAACCCTTGATTGCAAGCACAGGAAGAAAAATTGGGGAAATTTGGCTTGCATGAGAAGCAAAATTGGTAAATTTTAGCTTGCGTGGGAGGTAAAATTGGAAAATTTTGGGACATTATTGGGAAACCAAGATGAATATTATTATTTTTATTTTTATTAGGATTTAATTAATTTAATAATAAGATTCATTATTTAATAACTTTTAATTGATTATTTTTTGTGATATTTCTATCAGGATTCAATTGTTTAGTTTTTGAGTCAAACTTAATTTTTGTTTTCATCAATTAATTGATTAATTTTTTTCTCATCAATTAGTTTTAATTTTGAATTAACTAGTAACTATGATAAATAATTATTAACCATATCTTTGGAGGGCCCAAGCAAGAGGACAAGATAGAGTTCGAGGAAAAAAGCTTTGATTGATGCTGCTTCTTTGGTTGCTAACTCCATCCAGAATACGACTAAGATTGGTAAGAAGGCTATGAAGATGATTATAGAATTGCAATAGTTTCTTGGGTCTTCTCTTCTGGTTGAGTTCCTGTGCAGGTCCTATTTGCTGGCTAGTTCTTCTAGTTCCTGTGTTTGGTCCTATTTTCTAGATTTTAGTTTTTTTCTTATACTTCAGGTTCCAGGTCCTTGTAAAACCTAGGTATTTTATCTGGACTTTATTAGTGGTTTTAGGTCCTTATAAAACCTAATTTTGATTCTACTTTTTAGTAGGTTTGTGGGCTCTTTCCTGTTGGTTAGCTTGTTTTTTCCTTTTTTGAGGATGTGAAAGGGTTTCGGGGTCCCTTCAAAACCTGTTTTTACGGTAATCTAAAACTATAATAAATAATTTATTTAATTTTAGGTGATCTATTTTATATAAAAAATGGTGCTTATTTTTTAGTTTATAAAAATTATTAAATAAGTTTTTGCAATCACTTCTTTGTTGAGAATTTTGTTCACAAATAATATCATTTGTTAATTGACATACTAATTATTCATCTCATGTATTATATAATTGCATGCAAAAACATCAAAGTTTAGTCTAGATAAACTTCCAAAACTCTTCATATGCACAATACACAATGAAATGATCTTATTCCTAATGTCATATGGTCAACTATTATTTTTCTTAATTTACCTTGCACACCTCCTAGACTATATAACCATTGTACACAAAGGTTTATATTAGGTATGATCACTTATATAAGGTACCCATTAATTATACATCTATGCTAAAACCTATTATATACAATTATAAATATTGATCATGGTAGGTCAAATTTGACCATGTTCTACTTGAAAGTCAATTCATTAGACATTTAACCTTGTGATTTTAATAGGTGACCAAATTAGTCACTTTTTTAATCACCTATAGCTATAAATTGCAAAGAAATAGTAATATGTGACCAAATTAGTCACTTGTTTGATCACCTATTATAAAGAAATAGTGATGTGTGATCAATTTTAGTCACAAGACTAAAATTTTAGTTGTGTGACTAGAATTTTTGATCACCTAGTCACATATCACCCAAAAATGTACTAGTGTGAACTTGAAGATTTGAGATTCTGAGGTTTTGACTATAAAGTGACTCAAAATATGCTTGGAATATTCAGGATTTAGTTGGTGTTGGACACATATCAAAGGAATGTTTGCTAATAAAAAATGCCTTTGTCATTTCTTCCTTTTTGTTAGGGCTATTTGTTGTGATTTCACAATGCATACCTCATTTTGCTTAGAAATGGGGACCCCTACTTTATTTCTCAACTTTCTAGATCCCTAGTTTGGAGCTTGAGTCTTTTTTAAAGGTTTTGCCTATCATCTTTGGCTAATATGGGTCTTTATCTAGGAACCTAGATCCCAGGATCCAGGATTTTGGAAGAGAAAGTCATGTTTACATATCTAAGATGCACATTAGTGCACCTAGCATACTTGACCTAGCATACACACCAACTTTTTTTTAAAAAAAAGTTAATAATAAAAAATTTACTAAGTTTGATAAGTTGATTCTCAAGTAAAGATATAGGTACACTAATAGGCAGATACAAAATCTCCTATCCAAACATTTAGATTATGTCTCAGTT
Source organism: Cupressus sempervirens (assembly GCA_028749045.1). NCBI lineage: Eukaryota > Viridiplantae > Streptophyta > Pinopsida > Cupressales > Cupressaceae > Cupressus > Cupressus sempervirens. The sequence continues at coordinate 183,358,647 of CM053791.1, read as the reverse complement.
TTAAAGACACCATGAAGGAAAAGATTGATAAGCTCAATCGTTCATTGTTAAATTGATTAATTAAATTAACAATTTAAGTTGAATTAATTAAGATACCTAAAACTTGAAGATTTTAATAACTTTTAAAACATTGCATGTCTATTACAATAGTTGATCTTTATGAACAATAAATTTAAGTTCCATTAACTTTGATCAATCAATAAATTTACTAGGAAAAATATCAATTAACATTATCACTAATTGAATAGAATGCTCAAATAAGTAATATCAGATTAATTATTCGAAAAGTAAAAAAAAAAAAGAGAGAGCACACTTACTAAAATAACGTTTCCCATAAAATTCATCTATAATTCTAATAAAATCACCATTCAAATATCAATTCAATTAACGCCAAATTAAAACTATAATAGCTACTAAACTATATTAAAATATATATATCTATTTAAAATATACTAACTAATTAAAATCTAAACTATATTACATTAATATAAATTTGATAATAAACTAACTTAATTCTAAAACTAACTAAATAAAATATATTAATAAACTACACTACTAATTATATAATAAATCTGAAAAAAAGCTTAAACATATAGCAAAATTAATAACACTTTAAAAAAAACTATAACTAAACTATACTTTAAACTAACCTAACAAAATAACATATAAAGCTAACACTAAAATCTAACATACAAAATAACTAACTTACTTACTGAATAGCACCTAACCCAAACTAACTCTATCTTAACCTCCCCTACACCCCCCTACACCTCCTACACCCTATGCCAAGAGGCGTGTCAGGGGGCCTCTCTTCCCAATGGCTGCACGTGCTGCCCAAAGGCCTGCGCACAGAGACCTACCCCCTTCCCCATATCTCACGCATGGAATCACATTAGAGGAGAAAGGTGGAATTAAAGTGGGGAAAAAGAAATAGAGGTTTTACTAATAAATGAAAATGCTTGCTGACCTCAGCTCTCCCCTTACCATGATTCGACCCCTGTACTTGCTGACAGGTGGTTGGGGATTTGATTTACAATTTTATTTTAATTTTTTTTTCTTTAAAGCCTTGCCTCCTAGCCTGAGTTAATGAAAAAGTTTTTTTTTTGGGTTAGGATATTTTAGGATAGTTATTACTAAAGTTTTATAGATGGAGATAGGATATTCAGGATAGTTTTATAATGTTAAGAGTCTATTTTGAATTCTTTTACACCTATTTAAAAAAAATTGATTAAATTATATTTATATGAGTCAAACAGAATATCAAAGGAATCTTCAAGAGATTCTCTGTTGCCTAACATCACTTAATTGTTTCTCCCATACAAAAGACAGAGAGTTTTTACTCGCTTAAAACTTTTTTTTTTTTTTGAAAATTTATCTAAGTATAGAATTACAAGCAATGCATGTATTTTTTTTTTTTTTGTCTAAATTTTCTAAGTATAAAATTTTAAAGTGATATATTACCAAGAGGGGATTAAATTATTTTTTTAAAGCAAATCTAAAGGACTTATTACAACTTAATACACCAAGAATTTGAATTATCCATTTTAATCAATAATGGAATAATTGATTGATTCAAATATTCATGCAAACTGAATCTACATCCATGATCATAATTTTCATTTTCAACATATATGAAAACTTGAAATTTTGCCAAATTAAACATCATCATTATTTCCATCCTATTTTCTGATATGCATCCATCTAATTTAAAATTTTGATCGAATCACATGAAAAAAAATTATACTCAGCACCAATTTTATTGGTAAACCTGATTCAAAGGCTCAGTCGGGAAGGATCCAAGAAGAAAACTCGACTTCATTGCCATTTACAAGAAAGTTTAAAATACAAATTACATAGGATATCAATCCCAAATTTCAACAATTTAATTGAATTTTCTTCATGACCCTCATCAAGGGATTTATAATGTTTTCTGCAACACATTTCTAGAACCATGGAAGGAACAGAATTCTGATCAGGTGACAACAAACATGACCAAGAACAATTCAACCATGCAATTCACACATGGTTATCACTATATGATTCATAATGAATCAACACTAGGGAAAGGTGGATTCTTCCAACCAGGAGAAGTCAAGCACAACACCAAACAGATGCCCAATCGGGGCTATAAACCAAGAACTTTTGTTCTTCCATTTGAACATACCATAATCATACAAGGTTTGTGCTGACAGGTAGGGGCCCATAACACCCTACCCTTTATCCCTTTTCTCATCCTGAGAAGAGACTCTACACTAGTTAGAGTCCAACTAAACAGACCTTTCCCAAAATTGGTCACTTCTGCCCTATCCAAGGGTGAGTAATACCAAAACTCCCATGCAAGAAAATCTCAAAATTTCAACATAAACATAAATTTTTTTATCCAAAATAATATAGTTTTCAAATCTTCCCAACATACCCACAAACATACAAACATTCAAACAACAACAAGGTAGCATAAGCATGAAACAAGAATGAAATCTAAACAAGGGAGATGCGAATTCCAACCTTCAAAAAGAGGTAATGGCAATGAACAATTTTGAGTAGAGCTTTCCCCTTCCTTTCTCCAATCTTCCAAGACTCCTCTCTAAATGTAAAGATTGGGTAACAACCTCCACTAGTCCAAGAAAGGCCTCTAAATAAGCCTCAAACTCAACCACCCAAAAGGATCAATATCTTCTCCCACCCACTTACAATTCTAGAAACTCCTAACTCAACCCACACTATGGTTAAACACTAAGTGGAGGTTGGGTGAAGCAACTCATGGTAGCCATAGTCAATTTTCGCACAAAGATAAAAAGAGACTTTTTGAGTGGCCCCAAAAGTTAATAAAAGGGGCTTAGGGGTTAGAAAAGACCCCCAACCCATACCCATACCCCTTGGGTATAATTATTACATGTTTTAAAGCCTTAGGAATAGGGTTAGAGCCAAACAAAAGCTAAGAATTAATAAGGACAAGCTAGCAACTCTAAAATGCAGATTAAGCACTAATCCAGATTAGGGATGACTAATCTCGATTAAGAGCCAAATTAGCAACTGACACTAACCTAAACCAATGTAGGTCCAAAAGTTACATAGCTAATCCCAAATCAGCACATTGAAGAGCATACACAATTCACGAGTGTCAAGCGACACTGAAAGAACATAGTTACGAACATTAACATTTACTGATCACATAAGGATACATACATACATCTCAATTTAAAATACTTGAACTCCAAACAACAAGGTTTCCAAAACTAGCACATAGAGATCAGTTATGTTCCTCCATCGGTTTGCTCGACTAAAATATCTGCACACTCATTGTACACATCATTAGTCCCAAAAATCACGTGTACATATATACGTATCAAAAATTCATATAAATTGAAACATACATCAATCAGGGTTTCTTTCATCCTACTTAATTCTTAACCATTAAAAATCCCTTAAATCAAAGTATCAATCCTACATTTACCAATTTCATCAACATACATATACATAAAACATTAAATGACAAACATCAATATATCTGAAAGTAACATCACATAACATGAAATGATATAATATGTTCTAAGTATTAGATAATGTCTCGAATCTCGAGTCGTGATATCAAAATGATAAAGTAATAACTAAGGCTATAAAGGGTCAGGGTGAGGCCTCACATCCTCCCCCACTAGGCATGAACTTCCTCCTGGAGTTCATCAAAAGACAAGGGTATTGAGATTGTATCCGTGCTGCATCCTCCCAAGAAATCGTGACCTCATCGTAACATTCCCACTAGACCCTAACTTGGTCCAGCTCTCAACCTCGAGGAGCTAGGGTCTGTCGGGCAATAATATGGATAGTCTCTAGTGCTAACTGATTGACCAACTCCATCTGTAGCCTAAATAACTGTAGCCTGATGCTCAATCTAGCAGTTTTCAACCACTGCAAAAACTTTGTGGGACCTGCCCATGTCTCCAACTGTCGGCTCTGAAAAAGCCCCTCTTTGACCACTGGATGACTGTCCCTATAGACACTCTCTAGCTATATAACCCATGCCACCACAAGTATAGCATGGCCGTCAGGTATAAGATCATGTATCCTATGATCCTGACTGCTATGGGCCTCCTAACCTGCTAGACCCACTGTATCCACCCCTGGAAGACTGCTGAGCCTGCACTAACTGTAACTGTGGGGTATGTACTTTCTGGTCCTACTGTAACTGCAACTGCTTGGGCTTAGAATCCTGGTAACCCTATGAGAGTTCCTACTGCTGCTGAAATTGTTGGCCCATAGAGGACCCTGGTGTATAGTTCTGATTCCCTTTACTAGGGGGTCTCTGTGGAGTAGAGTTTTAGTTTTGAGATCAATACCGTGATTCCTGTCTACCCCAAGTATCCTCTACCACTAGTGCTATCTCCACTACCTGTCTGAAGGTGGTAGGGAAGGCCATCCAAACTGGACCCTGAAGTGCAAAATTCAAACCCATGATAAAGCAATTTACCCGTAGTTTCTCATCCTTCATGTATTCCACATAAGGAAGGAGCTCAAGAAACCTGCTCTCATATAGTGCCACTGTAAGACCTCTCTAATAAAGAGAATGGAACTCCTCTATCTGTTTCTGTTGAAAATGTTCTGACAAGTACCTCTCCCAAAATCTTTCTGGGAATGATTCCCATGTGAGGGTGTCCATCCTCACTCCACCTATGATCTCCTCTTGATGCCACCAATTGGAGGCATCCCCTCTCAACTGATGAACTTCTAGGCATGCCTTTAAATTACTCCCATAGGGTCATAATCCAAAGCACTGCTATAGTCTCTACAACCATGCCTCTGCTACTATCCCCTTAGTGGAACTTGTAAATAAGGGTGGCCTAATTCGAATCAATTCTCTGATGTCATCTCTTATATGTCTAGGAGGTCTGTCAAGTGGTGGTCTTCTCTAGTGTATTGACTCACCTTCATGCTCATCCTACCCCTCTAACTGTCTCGGTGGGGGCCTCCTAGTCCTCTCTCTGCCTTTGGGCCCGCCTCCTCCGAGTCCCTCTGCTTCCACTACTGGAATCTGCTGAACTGGCTGAACTGCAGGTACTACTCTTTGCTGAACTACATCGATCAAAGTCTGAAGTGCATCTATAATGTCCTGGTTTAGGTTTGGTGGTGGTGGAGGTGGAGGTGGTGGTGGTGGAGGTGGTCCATCCCCCTGTCTCGCTCTACCACCTCTCACCCTATGACCTCTGCCTCATTGGTTGCTTCGAGTAACAGGAGGCATCCTACACAATTTAATGTTTAGATTTAAGTTTAAGAAGCATAATGGTTTAAGGTTCCCAGTGTTGAAACACGGGCTCTGATACCAAAATGTCATACCCAAACTACGAGGGCAAAAACACACACCAACTTTTTTTTTTTAAAGTTAATAATAAAAAAATTTACTAAGTTTGATAAGTTGATTCTCAGCTAAAGATATAGGTACACTGAAAGGTGGATACAAAATCTCCTATCCAAACATTTAGATTATGTCTCAGTTTTAAAGACACCATGAAGGAAAAGATTGAGAAGCTAAATCGTTCATTGTTAAATTGATTAATAATTAAATTAACAATTTAATTTGAATTAATTAAGATACCTAAAACTTGAAGATTTTAATAACTTTTAAAACAGTGCATGTCTATTACAATAGTTGATCTTTATGAACAGTAAATTTAAGTTCCATTAACTTTGATCAATCAATAAATTTACTAGGCAAAATATCAATTAACATTATCACTAATTGTTTAGAATGCTCAAATTAGTAATATCAGATTGATTATTCGAAAAGTTAAAAAAAAGAAGAAGAGCACACTTACTAAAATAACGTTTCCCATAAAATTCATCTATAATTCTAATAAAATCACCATTCAAATATCAATTCAATTAACACCAAATTAAAACTATAATAGCGACTAAACTATATTAAAATATATATCTATTTAAAATATACTAACTAATTAAAATCTAAACTATATTACATTAATATAAATTTGATAATAAACTAACTTAATTCTAAAACTAACTAAATAAAATATGTTAATAAACTACACTACTAATTATATAATAAATCTGAAACAAAGCTTAAACAAGTAGCAAAATTAATAACACTTAAAAAAAAACTATAACTAAACTATTCTTTAAACTAACCTAACAAAATAACATATAAAGCTAACACTAAAATCTAACATACAAAATAACTAACTTACTTACTAAATAGCATCTAACCCAAACTAACTCTATCATAACCTCCCCTACACCCCCCTACACCTCCTACACCCTATGCCAAGAGGCGTGTCAGGGGGGCCCTCTTCCCAATGGCCGCGCGCACTGCCCAAAGGCCTGTGCACGTAGACCTACCCCCTTCCCCATATCTCACGCATGCAATCACGTTAGAAGAGAAAGGTGGAATTAAAGTGGGGAAAAGGAAATAGAGATTTTACTAATAAATGAAAATGCTTGCTGACTTGAGCTCTCCCCTTACCATGATTCGACCCTTGTACTTGCTGACAGGTGGCTGGGGATTTGATTTACAATTTTACTTTAAATTTTTATTTTTTTTTAAAGCCTTGCCTCCTAGCCTGAGTTAATGAAAAAGTTTTGTTGTTGGGTTAGGATATTTTAGGATAGTTATTACTAAAGTTTTATAGATGGAGATAGGATATTTAGGATATTTTTATAATGTTAAGAGTCTATTTTGAATTCTTTTACACCTATTTAAAAAAAAATGATTAAATTATATTTATACGAGTCAAATAGAATATCAAAGGAATCTTCAAGAGATTCTCTATTGCCCAACATCACTTCATTGTTTCTCCCATACAAAAGACAGAGAGTTTTTACTCTCTTAAAACTTTTTTTTTTTTGAAAATTTATCTAAGTATAGAATTACAAGCAATGCATTTATTTATTTTTTTTGTCTAAATTTTCTAAGTATAAAATTTTAAAGTGATATATTACCAAGAGGGGATTAATTTTTAAAAAAAAAGCAAATCTAAAGGACTTATTACAACTTAATACACCAATAATTTGAATTATCCATTTTAATAAATAATGCAAGAATTGTTTGATTCAAATATTCATGCAAACTGAATCGACATCCATGATCATAATTTTTGTTTTCAACATATATGAAAACTTGAAATTTTGCCAAATTAAACATCATCATTATTTCCATCCTATTTTCTGATATGCATCCATCTGATTTAAATTTTTGATTGAATCACATGAAAAATAATTATACTAAAACACCAATTTTATTGGTAAACCTAATTCAAAGGCTTAGCCAGGAAAGAACCAGGAAGAAAACTCGACTTCATTGCCATTTACAAGAAAGTTTAAAATACAAATTACATAGGATATCAATCCCAAATTTCAACAATTTAATTGAATTTTCTTCATGACCCTCATCAAGGGATTTATAATGTTTTCTGCAACACATTTCTAGAACCATGGAGGGAATAGAATTCTGATCAGGTGACAACAAACATGACCGAGAACAATTCAACCATGCATATTCACACAAGGTTATCACTATATGATTCAAAATGAATCAACACTAGGGAAAGATGGATTCTTCCAACCAGGAGAAGTCAGGCACAACCCCAAACAGATGCCCAATCGGGGCTATAAACCAAGAACTTCCGTTCTTCCATTTCAACATACCATAATCATACAAGGTTTGTGCTGACAGGTAGGGGCCCAGAACACCCTACCCTTTCTCCCTCTTCTCATCTTGAGAAGAGACTCTATACTGGTCTGAGTCTGACTAAACAAACCTTTCCCAAAATTGGTCACTTCTGCCCTATCCAAGGGTGAGTAATACCAAAAATCCCATGCAAGAAAATCTCAAAATTTCAACATAAACATAAAAAGAAATCATCCAAAATAATATGGTTTTCAAATTTTCCCAACATACCCACAAACATACAAACATTCAAACAACAACAAGGTAGCATAAGCATGAAACAAGAATGAAATCTAAACAAGGGAGATGAGAATTCCAACCTTCACAAAGAGGTAATGGCAATGAACAATTTTGAGTAGATCTTTCCCCTTCCTTGCTCCAATCTTTCAAGACCCCTCTCTAAATGTAGAGATTGGGTAACAACCTCCACTAGTCCAAGAAAGGCCTCTAAATAAGCCTCAAACTCAACCACCCAAAAGGATCAATATCTTCTCCCACCCACTTACAATTCTAGAAACTACTAACTCAACCCACACTATGGTTAAACACTAAGTGGAGGTGGGGTGAAGCAACTCATGGTAGCCATAGTCAATTTTCGTAGAAAGGCAAAAAGAGACTTTTTGAGTGGCCTCAAAAGTCAATAAAAGGGGCTTAGGGGTTGCAAAAGACCCCCAACCCATACCCATACCCCTTGGGTATAATTATTACATGTTTTAAAGCATTAGGAATAGGTTTAGATCCAAACAAAAGCCAAGAATTAATAAGGACCAACTAACAACTCTAAAATGCAGATTAAGCACTAATTCGGATTAGGGATGACTAAACTTGATTAAGAATCAAATTAGCAACTAACACTAACCTAAACCAACGTAGGTCCAAAAGTTACACAGCTAATCCCAAATCAGCATGCTGAAGAGCATACACAATTCATGAGTGTCAAGCGACACTAAAAGAACATAGTTATGAACACTAACATTTACTGATCACATAAGGATACATACATACATCTCAATTTAAAATACTTTAACTCCAAACAATAAGGTTTCCAAAACTAGCACATAGAGATCAATTTTGTTCCTCTGTCGATTTCCTCATCTAAAATATCTACACACTCATTGCACACATCAGTAGTCCCAAAAATCACATGTACATATATACGTATCAGAAATTCACATAAATTGAAACATACATCAATTAGGGTTTCTTTCATCCTACTTAATTCTTAACCATTAAAAATCTCTTAAATCAAAGTATCAATCCTACATTTACCGATTTCATCAACATACATATACATAAAACATTAAATGGAAAACATCAATATATCTGAAAGTAACATCACATAACATGAAATAATATAATATGTTCTAAGTTTCAGATAATGTCTCGACATCTTGAGTTGTAAGTGTCAAAATGATGAAGTAATAACGAAGGCTATGAAGGGTCGGGGCAAGGCCTCACAACAACAACACAACTGTGCACCTCCAAGAGGTGCCCTAGGTACACATCTCCACCCTTTTTACATCCTACAAACATAGGCATAAACAACACAATGTTAAGATTACCTAATGAGGTGCATAGTAGCGCACCTAGTGAGGTGCACTATTGAAGACCTCATTTTTCTTGAGATTTTTTTATAATAAGCCTTAAAACCTTAAACAAGTGCATAAAGCTTATAAAAAGTATGCAATAGCGCACCTAAAAAGGTGCGCTACTGTGCATACTTTCAAAACAATTAAAATGCCCAAAGTCTAAACATGAGGTGCACATCAATGCACCCCATGAGGTGCACTGATACACACCCCATATAATGGAAATTTCTTATAAAGATGGCACATTAGGCACATCTATCAAGTACACTAGGTTGGCCAATTTTGATTTTTACATTCTAGGGGTATAAATGAGGTTTTCTGTTAATTTTCAAGTAGTCTAGTTTCTAGGTTTTGTTCATGTCAATACTAGGATGTAATTTATTGATTTATCTTCAATTCCAAAAAGATGGACATGCTTTTTGTGCAGATAAAAAAGGGCATCATCAACTTGTCAAGGTCATAACTTTTGACCTAGAGCTCATAATTCAAAACCGTTTACACCGTTGGAAAGAAGAACTAAAAATTTAATTTTAGTCCTTAAAATAGCGAGCCTTCGACTTCCCAATTTTATGGACCAATGAAAGTTTCAACTTGAAATTTCTAGTAGACCTACAAAAAAACTAATTTAAAACACCTAGAAAATCTTGTGAAAAGTTCCAAACATTTAATCATTTTGGATAATGTGGATCACTTGGTCTTTGACCAAGAAGGATCAGGTAGTCAATGAGAAGAAAGAATTAAGCAATTCACACTGAAGATCATAGATACATAGGTTGGATACATGAACTAGAACCAATTCTTCATCTTATGCAACTATTAATGACAAGATTTAGCATAGGTGCCATGGGATTTAAGAAGCAAAAGGAGTTCAGGTCTATGAAAGTTTTTTACCTATAAAGAGGGCATAAATCATCAAAAGGATCAAAGTAAGTACACAAAAGTAAACTAAAACCCCATTTGAGAAAAACCCAGAAACCATTTACAATACTGAGAACTTTGATTTTTTGGTGAAATTAGCACCTTACACAAATTTCTTCCAAGGTGCACTAGTGTGCTGGTGTGCGAGGTGCATAGGTGTGCTATTTCAGCGTTGTTTTGGAATACTTTTGAAGAAGTTAGAGGTGCACTAGGTGCATAGATGTGCTTTTTCAATTGTGTTCTAGATGTTTTTTGAAGAAGTCAAAGGTGTGCCAATAGTTAACTGCTAGTTCTAAAATTAAAGCTTTACATGCATCAGAAACACATTCTGATGGTAGTTTAACCTGTAGATGCCTAGTGAATATGGAGCTTTTATTTTTTCCACCTCTAGAGACTCCTACATCATTTGACAGATTTCTTCATCTTATTTTCTCATGCTTTCTTTTTTTTAAGACATGTAAAGGCTCATGCATCCAATTAATGATATAAATATGGATGGGGTTTTACTAAGCACCAATTAGAGAGTTAGTTTGTAAATAAATAGATTTTTTTAAATTAGTTTAGAAGCATATATTTGCATAAAGATATCTCTCACTCTCAACACAAATTGAGGGGAAGATTTCTTATAAATTTAGGAATGTAATTTGTATTCTAGGTCACCGTCATTATTTTGCAATAATATATGCTGTTGGCATTTTCATTTGGAGTATAGCAATTCTTTCCTAAGTGTGTTATATTTTGTAAATGTATGCTCATGAAGTGTAATTGAGCCAACAATTTTGTTGCATTGTTATGATTGTGCGATATTTTAATTTTGGTATTTGTTATGAGTTTAAAAATTCTACTGATGTATTTAGTTTGAGAAGAGATTATCATATTGTTCTTGCATAACTTTTCATCTCGCATGAGCAAATTTTTTGTAGCCTTGTAATTTGATGAAAAGTGAAGCATCTTACAATTGCTGAATTCCCATTAACAATTGCACCAGTGGAATTAAGGATGTGTTACTCCTATTTTCATTAGTTACCTATTGATCTTTTCAAAGGCTTAACTTATAGATGTTTTGTTTCCGTAGCTTATGTCCTTTAGGAATTTCCCTTTCATGTTATTTTCTTAAACTTCTTGTTACCTTATCTTTGTTATTTGGTTTCCTAACTCCTAGTTGAATTAGGAATTCATATAGTTGCATTGTTAAAATTGCATTCATAATAAATAGAAAATATCAAAAACATATTTCTTTTGTGGTTAATTTTGAAACAACAAGTAGATTGGTCATTTGATCCAAAATTAGTTCAAACTAGGAGAGGCCTTCTTATGAGAAAACATATTTATCTTCAATTGAGTGGATTCTAATAGGTTGCAAGATCACCGAGAACATTGGAGTTGATCCTCAGATTAACCTTTCAGGAGAGGAGTTCAAAAGGATTCTTGTTGTTAAGCATCATACAAAATGACAACTCAACAAATCTTAGAAGTATAACTCTAGTATGTTAGTTATGCAACAACTTTGGACATACAACAAAGTTTTGTAGAATGGATAGAAACTTCGAAGATAGATGGAACAATGGAAGAAACTTTAGAAACATAAGGAATAATGGAAGAAACATTGAAAATGACAGAAGGAACCATGAGAGGAACTTTGGAACTAACAAAGATAGTGAGGAACAAAGAAATGTAGTTAGTGAACTTCAAGAAGAAATCAATGAGGCATTTGTAAAAGTATTAGACATCTCTAAAGAAAATTTAGAAGATGATGAGATAGGAAGATTGAAGTCATTTATTGAGTTTGATTTAATTAAATTGAATTGAGCTTATTCATAGCACTAGAATTTGTAACTTTACTCAAAGATCAAGGTATAAGAAGCAAAGTTGGTAAAAGGTGTATCTAGATAAGTTTAGACTATATCTAAGCTCACTTAGAATTGGAGCTTATCTAAAGTAGTTGTGAAAGAATTAAGAGTTACTATTATTATAGAGAAAGTCAATTCTATAGTAGAAGATGAAAACTACATTTTTACAAGGAATTTCATGAAGAAATTTTTTTTGGAGCTTTGTCATGATGAAAGGAAGCTGTGGCAAACCCTAAGTAGTATTTGAAGATGAAATAGAAGATCTTGAATAGATATTTGATTATAGAATGTAATTGACAACTTTTTAATGTTTGCAAAGTATGTAATTAATGCAAGTTCATGTTGAAGGAATAAAATGGAGTACAAATTTGATTACTACTTCATTGTGATTACATCCAAAGTAGAGAGCACTCGGAAGCAACTTCTTAAGGAAATTTTGAAGCAAATCCTATTTTTGGAAAGAGGTATTTTACCATTTATTTGATAAAAGTTCATATTTATTAGAAGCACGGATATGTCTATAGTTCATAATGTTGAGAATTAGGATAGACCTAAGTTGAATATTATTTCCATGAAATCTATAGAAGGAACCCCTAATTTAACAATATCCATTACACCAAACAATGTGTTTTATTTGGAAGATATAGGTAGTTCTATTAACAAATTTGAATCTATTGGAAGTGAATATGTGAACAAGGATCTGGAATTAGTCTTTAACCACAATATGACTATGAAGCCTGGATTTGAATATTTGAAGGAACTAGACCTATTTAAATATCATTTCTACCATGAATTGGACATAGATCATATTAAGTAGGATATATGATGGAAAACTATGGATGGAAGATAGTGTAGTTGATATCTTAGTTGACTTTATTCATAAGGTAACTAGCCTTAGTAAAAAAAAGTAGTGTACATATAGGCAAAAAATTTGTTAAAAAGAAAGTTGAGAGTTATAGCAAAGCAATATATAGTGGAAAGGCCATGGTGATTAGCACATTAAGTAAGATGATTTAAGATTTTTGAGTAGAATCATTGCCTACTCTATATGTGCAAGTTCAAAGATTTATGAATTATCATTCAGATGCATCTATGCAACCTACAAGATATGTGTAGGGAAGGAACAACTTAACCTTAGTGAAATACTAAGAATGCAACTTCTTGAGAACCTAGAAAAGATTAAGAGGACTAATAATGGTGTGTTTAGATTTTAGTCACTAATCAATCACATATTCTTTCATGTACTTAAAATATTTCCATATTTGTTAGTCGTAGAGATTATGAGTAGTGATAGATGTAAAATGGAGAAGATTACATATGTATGCAAAAGATATCTAGCAAATAAGATATTGGATAGTGGGAACTTGATAATGAAGACATTTCAGAATGAAATAAGATAGAGATTCAAAATTGCACCTATAATTGTAGATAGATTTAACGATGACATTTGTATTATGGTTGATATAGATTTTACTTATATACAAGTAGTAGAAGCTTCAAGAAACATTTCTTCATCCCTTAGGTTATGCATATAGTGATGAAATAATAGTTGGATACATTGATTTATTGTTCAAATTTGAGAAGGACTAAGTTGAATATAGATTTGGAACCTATTATGAGATTACCTAGTCATCTCATCCGACATCCTTAGAGAGGGCTTCTCACAAGAAGATAGAGTCAATAATGATGAAAGCTTTATCAGTGGTCGGTAGGACTAAGAGTGAATCACAAGAAGTTAGGAAAACCATGAAACAAGGTATATTTAATGTGAAACCTTTGTCAATGTCTATTGTAGAGACATATTTAGAATAGAGCATTCCATATGTAGTAGTATCAGATGTGCAACCAAGTGAGCTAAAGAAAAAATCTGAGAGATTAGTGGAACCTGTGACCACAAAGACTAAAAGAGTCAAGCAATAGGCCACTAGACCAAGTGAGATGCATGAGACATTGTTGAAAATTGTTGAGTCTAGTGAAGAAGAAGAATAATAAGAAGTTAAACAAGTAGGGTAGGTAACCTCTTCTAAGAAATTAGTAGGAAAAGCATGACAATCATGGAAGTTGAAGATAGAGAAGATAAATTCAACTATTTCTATTGAAGGAAACATTGTGTAGATGAACAAACTCTATGATTTTTATAATAAATTTGAGAAAGATCAAATTGATATCTCTAATATGAGATATATTATAGCCAAAAATCTAAAATTGATAGATATTGAAGGCACGATGAACCAAAAGGTCAATGATAGACATATTGAGAAGAAGGCCCCATCTAGAGAAGAAGATTTAGAACTTCAGAAGTTTATGCTAAGAACTATTTGCAAGACTCGTGATGAAGAAGAAATAAAGAGATTTTTGAAAAATCTAGCATTGTACTTGAGGAACAAGGTAAGACCATTTTTGCTTATGGTGGGTGAGAAAGAAAAGTTAAGAAGTGAAACTATGACAACTATAAGTCAGATGATGACAGAGTCCAAAGCACCATCTTCACTTGCACCCAGAACCTTGAAAGTGTCAGTGAGAAATGACATAATGTAGATAGATTAGACCAATATTACCATTAACACTGAGGGTACTAATCCATTTAAGAGTTTAGAACCACATGAATCTCATTTTGAAGATATAGAAGACAAATTGAAGCAAATTAAATAAGAGAAGAGGTTATTAGAGGAAGAGAAGAGGAAAGTAGAAGAGGGAAAGGAAAAATTGCTTGAAGATGAGATGAAAAAAAAAATAGAGGAAGAAAATAAAAGATTAATTGAAGAAGAAATAAAAAGAAAAATAGAGGAAAACAAGAAGAAGAGATAAGAAAAAGAAGAAAATAGAGAAAATGGAAGGAAGGAAAGAGAAGAAAGAGAGGAAAAAGAGAGAAGAGTCAAATAGTTGACTAAGAAGAAAAGGGAAGATGACACTAGACCTTCTAGTTCATCTACTCTACTTTCACTTGCCAGCCTCACAATTGATGATGATGATCAAACTGATTTGTTATCATCCTTATCAAAACTCATTCAAAAGAATAGAACTATGAAGAGCCTATAGAAAACCTTAATGGAGGTTACTAACAGACTACATAATACTTTGGCAGTGCAGCACACAGAAGTAGATCTAGAACAAAGGGCATAGGAAGTGCTAAAGCAATTTGATGAGGAATTTACTAATTTGTTGAGTCTTGCAGAAACAAAGGCACTTATCTCACATGATGCTAACTTGTTTAGCACCATTTGTCAGAATATTAATAATGATTTGATAAGTCTTGATACTTGTATCAAGGAACTTTAGAAGTTTCAAAAAGATTGTAATATATTGTACATTAAGTGTACCCGATCTTATGACTAAGGATATTGATAGTCAGATTGGAGGAAAGTTGAGTGAGCTTGAAGCTCTATCTAGCCATATACAACATCCAACTAGTAAGATTGATGATTTTGAAGGACAAGTGGCTAGTATTCACAATGATATTAGAAAAATGAAACTTTGGAAGGAACAAAATTCGAAGAGAGTATTTGATTTCAGAGTTTTTATTGTTCTAAAAATATCTTTTGTTGAGAAATAGTTGGAGGAAGGTGTCAAGGCCAAGGACACTTATTCAAACTTTTTGTATTCAGACCTTAAGGCAATTAAGATTGAATCATATGCTTGATGTGCATATCTCACCTTTTTTGAAGTAGCCAAAGATACATAGACTATAGGTATGAGTAGTCTTAAGGCATATTTTGATGATTACATGAAGATTATATCAGCTTAAAGCAGAAGGACAACAGTTTTGACAACAATTTTTGACATTCTAACCTTTGCCATTGATGTCAAAGGGGGAGAAGTACTTAAGAAAATTGTAAAGGGGAGAAATGCATGAGAAAATTGTAGATTAGGTAAAGAAAAGATTGTATGGTAAAGTATGGAATCATATTGTGAGGGGGAGTATATGCAAAATAAACAAGTTGTAGTAGATGTAATATTACTGTATTATTTTAGTTAAGTTTTTTTCACTTACCCAATTTTCCCTATTTTGTTGCCATCAATGCCAAAGGGATAGATTTTTAAAATAACACATGATGTAAATGCTTTCAGGGAACCTCAGAAATAAAGATACTTAGCTTTTGGCACAAAAAATTGTCTAAGTATGAATTTGGTATACAACAGTGTATTGTTTTGTTTGTAACTTGTTGCTCATGTCATATTATGACTAGAAAAGTTAGATGGATATTATATACATGTTGATGATGACATGTATAACCTCAAAAGTTAGTACAAGCTGTACCAAAAAGAGATATTCTTGTTTGAATGAAATAGGACAACATAATTAAAAGGAAATGAATTATTTGGTTTACAAAATAATTATGTGTCCGATTAAGGCTGACATCCTAGATGTTTACTCTAAGTTGGGAAAGTGTATTATGGTCTTAGTGACCTAGCAAAAATTTGTGTAAAGGCATAGTATTTATGCAAAGAACATCTTGCAAATTCAAGTGTGCAATCTTGAAGTGTAATTATGATGTAAGTTGTCCAAGTATTGTGATATGTGAACTTATTGTGAAATAAATATATGTGAAGTTTGTGAAGCTATTTTGTGATCTGAGTTGAACTGAGAAAGAATCTATATTCTATAAGTCTAATTACTTGTTTGGGTAGTGATCTCTTCTTGTAATTGGAAGTGCATGTTTGGGTAGTGGGTTCATCTTGCATCTATTGTACTACAACTCCTAAGAGGGGTGGAATCTTTGAACATGGATTCAAAGTCTCCTAACAAGGACTCCTTATATTGAATTTTCTCATTGACTCCTTATACTAAATTTTCTAGGGTTTCTAAAGCTAACAAAATATGGTGTTATTAGTTATCTTTGTGCATGGTTATTTTTATTGTTCAACATTACTTTATTACTTTGTTATGTATGGTTTAAAGTAATAAATAATATCTAGTTAGCGACTAAATTTGTAGATTATTGATTCACACCCTCGCTTTCAGTAATTCCTATTTCTAAAGAAAGTTTCATAAGAGAGACTCTTCTTGGAAGATTGGAGTATGTTGGAGAAAAAGTGGAGATCTTTCTAGCATTGAGATTGATTTCAATGCATTGAGTGTTTGACAAACATTGACAAGAAGTGTGAGTACTAGTAGAGATTATGCTAGCATCAATAGAGGAAGATCAAAAGAAGATAAAATGATTTAAGAACAAATTATCCTTCTTGTGAGAGGATAAACTATAGGTAATAAAATTGTTAAATCTTGTACTTGTAATGAATATGGTCATTATTCATCTAAGTACCCTAAGAGAGTAAAGAAGTATAAGAGGAATTTCTAGCCTAGGAAACCTAGAGAATGTCCTGATGCAAATGATGAAGATCTAGAAGCTAGAATGGAAATGTTTAGAGTGAAAGTGATAATGAAAGTGATGAAATAGGATTTTTTTCAAATTAAAGAAGAATGTCCTAAAAAATAAGAAATTAGAGAAGAAAAGGCATTAGTGTTATGAGTTGAAAAGAAGAAATCTAATTAGATCATAGATAGTGGTTGTTCATATAATATGAGTGGTGATATGAATGAATATGTTAAGTTTAACATTTGTGATGGAGGAATTGTTGATGATTTTATGAGGATAACATGGGTAGCATTTATTAGAGAGAAATTTGAAGCATATGAGAAGTTTAAGGTGTTTAAGAATAGAGTTGAAAATGAATATGGATTGAGGATTAAATGGTTAAGATTTGATAGAGGTGGAGAGTTGAATTTGAATGAGTTAACAAATTTTACTGAAGTAAATGACATCAAAAGACAACTTTTAGCCCATAAGATACCTGTGATGAATAATATAGCAGAAAGGAGAAATATATTAGTAATAGAGGCAACAATAACTATGATGTTTGAGAACAATGTTTTAAAGATATTCTAGAAAGAAGTAGTTAACACAATAGTATATACAATAAATAGAGTACAAATAAGACAAAGTATTGGTAAGACCCCTTATGAGATTTAATTTGGACATGCACCATTAGTTAAGTTTTTGAGAATCTTTGGGAGTAAGTTTTAAATTAATAGAGAAGATGACATTGGTAAGTTTGATGCAATAAGTGATGAAGGTATGTTTCTTGGTTATTCATTGAAAATAAAATCTTACAAATATTTTAATAAGAGATCTAAGACTATTGTTTAGAATGAAAATTTTAAGGTTGATAAGAGGTTTGAAATTCAAGAAAGAATGCTTGATTATAATTATGATGAAGAGATTAATCCAAAGGCTAACCAAGAATATCTTAAGTTGTTTTACGAGATTAACTAAAATTTTGAGAATGACATACAAATTGTGGAATACAGTGAAGAACCAAGGAGTAAACCTAGAGCTAATGTAAGAGTTGAGATAGTGACACCTAGTAAGAATTTGATAAAGAATCATCCTACTAATAAAATTATTGCTAGCAAGGACAAATGATGATGACAAGGAACAAGGTACAAAGAGAAGAAATGTGTTTGATTTCACAAGTAGAACCTAAAAGTACAAGTGAAGCTAGTGTTAGAGTAAATAATTATTTATTAATTATTTATTCTTTTACTTAAGTTTACTTATAGTAAATGCATTTAGATATTAGTTTTAGTCTAGGAGTTGTTGAGAACATGGGAGTTTGTTCCTATCTAGTCATACTTATCCTCTCACCTTGATCAAGGATATCCCACCTTTTGTGGATGTATGCTTAATTGTCACACTTATCTCCTAGTGCTTTCTAGCTTACTCTAGAAGCTTCCTTGAGGCCTTTATATTCGAGCTCTCTCATTGTAAATTCATATCATTCACATAGAAATTTCATTTTCTTATTGTGAAATATCTTTTCTTGCTTTGTCAAATTGCTCCAAGCTCTTGTTCCTCTTTAATTTCTCTTTAGCAAGCTATTTGCATGTAGGTGATCTTGCCACATTATGAAGTTGGCTTTTACCAACTTCTACATGGTATTAGAGCCTCCCTATTACTTCTTGGCTAAATGATTTTTGAAGCCACGGTTTAGAGACACAAACACTAGTTTGTTTGTGATTTTTTCTTCAATCCAGGGGAAAAGCATTTTTTTAGTGCAATTTGGGCCTAAATAGATGATTTCATTGAGCTCAAAAGGCCGGTTACAATAAAAATTCATATAAATTTTTTTGATTTTGGTTTCCATTGCATCTAGAGAATTTTTTAGCCCTCCACAGGCTTGCCATACAGGCTTCATAATTTTCATTCAAAAAAATTAAAAAGCAGCAGCAACACTGTTGTGCCATTGAGGGGCTACCACTACACCACTTGCACATAGCATAGGTATTGTCATAGTTGTCCATACCATTGTGGTGACACCACTACTTAGCCACCACTAGTGAGCCACTCACCCTCCACTACCACCAACAGAGTAGCAACAATGCTACCTAGTTCTCCTCCTATGTGCCACAACCACCAGCAGTGATGTTGCCTCTCAACTCCTTGGTGTGACATAACATTTTGGTGACAACATCATATTTTCTTAGCACTTATGTTAGCTTTTTCAGGTCTTGCATCATCACTTTCTAGTGTGACATTAGACTGACATCATCATTTTTAAGCCCCTTGCTGATGTCTCTTTCTAGCTTGATGACATTATTTTTTGGCTACTGATGTCAGCAAACTAGTGACTAGATTTTTTTCCCAGTGATATCCAGTTAATGGCTGTATGGCTATCAAATTTTTTTCCAGTGAGCTCATCTTTTGGAGCAGTAGTTGGTTTTTTGGCCATAACTTAAGCATATAGAGGTCTTTTTCTGATCCAAAAGAAGTGTCAAAAAGCTAACTCAGAGATGGAGAAAATGGTGCTAGTTTCATCACATTCTAAGTTTTTTTGTGCTCCCATTTTTGGCATCAAAGTAGAGGCTTCTATGTCCCCCTTCTCTACATCCAAAATCCAGGTTCTTTTCTTAGTTTTTGTGCTTTCTATTGTTGTTTTTTTTGGCACTTGAGGGATATCTTTATACATTGTGGGGGGGGGGGGGGTTGGCATTTTATTTTTTTTCATTTACTTTAGAATAAGATGCTTCTACTTGTATCTTCTTCTCTAATTGTCAGATCCATCTGTGACCTGACACATGCTATACAACTATCACACCTAGAAGGCACAAATGACTAGGCTTCTCATGTCACGAGGTTTATGGTCATGTTTGGATGAGAGCCAACCTATTATAACACACCCTTTTGAGGTTCTTTAGCACATGAATAAAATGGATGAGGCCATGGGATTGATTGCACTAAACATCTCAGATAATCTGCTATTTCACTTGGATGGTTTGACCACTCCAAAGACTATTTGGATGAAATTCCAGTCTTTGTTTGGCATAGTGAATGAGTTTTGGGAACTTTAGCTTGATGCAAAGTTTCCCTCTTTGTCACTAGTTAACTTCCCCACCATTGAGGACTTCTTGATGAAGTTCAAATCTCTACATATAGTTTTTTACGGATGTGGGAAAAATAAGATAGATGATGAGTGTATCTTTTTGATACTCTCAAAGTTGAGGGGACAATATCAGATCTTGTCTTCCACTTTTTGCTCCACTATGGATGCCTTGGTTGACAAAAAAAAGATGCCATAATTTGATATATTTTGTGATTGATTGACATGGGAATAGTCCAAGATCACTCAGATGGATTCACTTACAGGTTCACAATCAAAAGCATTGCTTACTAAGGATACACAGGAGCAAAAGCCAAAGAAAATATTTGATTCCTCTTCTTAGCACTCTACTGGTTCATCAGCTTCTAAGAAGAAGGAGAAAAAGAAGACTAAGACTCCTACCTATTCTTATAGTCAAAAGGGATCTCATTATGAGTCACATTTGTTTTAGAAGAGATTTGATGGCTATTAGAAATAGATTACTAATTTACAAGCTCTCCTTTAGAAGAGCACTATTTCCTCTCCATCCTCTTCTACCTCACAAGGGTATTCTTTTTAGGATTCTTCCACCTCTTCAACATCTACACTAGATCTTGGAAAGGGTCATGCATTACATGCTTCCATTACATCTCCTTCATATGTCCCTTAGATATTGGATTCAGGTGCTTCTCACCATATGACATCTTCTCAAGGTGTCTTCTCCACTCTCAAGGCTTCTCCCATTCCTCATATTCTCATGGGGAATAATTCTACCCTACTAGTTTGTAGGAAAGGTTCAGTTCACATCCAGATGGTATATTCAATGATGTATTATATGTTCCATCTTTGTTTGCCAATCTTCTCTCAATTTTTTAGATTACACACAGTGGATCAGAGAAGACAATTGTGTTCACTACCGATTTAGTCTTCATTTGGGATCATGCCAGAGGAGGCCTTATTATTATAGGGGTAGTTGATCCTTCCAATCATCTCTACACATTCTCACACTTTAGTCCAACATCTCCATTATTGGAGCACACTTCTTCTCTTTCACATGAGCATCATGTGGTGTAGTTAGGATACTTGAAACTTTGTATTTTTCCTAAGATCCTTGTTTTGACTTCCACATCACATCCAGTTGAGGTCTTTTTTCTTCAGCTGGATTCTTCTTCTACTCTACCTAATCCTCTAGCTCCATTCATTGAGCCTCCAGGTGCACTTGTTGTAGATTCTATAGTGGACATTCATGAAAGTGTCATCACACCTACCTTGGGGATTCCCTTTTAGGATCCTCATATTTTCTCCTTTGAGCATCAGCTAGGCCTTCCAATTTTCCCTTTCATCTAGAGGTTCCCTTGTTTTGTTCCCTTGTTTACTCTGCATTGGAATTTCATTAGCTCAATTCTTTCTCTAGGGGCTCCATTATTCTGGGGGGGCTTTGGCATCTTTTCTATCTCTCATGGGGGGGTTGGTTTTACTTATGGTTTTGAGAGAGTCTCTTGAGCCATTTTTTGTGGAAGTTTTCCTTGGGGGGTCTTGTTGAGACCTTCCTTTTTTTTACAGCATGTTTGTTCTTACCTCTTTTTGGGGGAGGGTTTTTCCCATGAGGTTTTTCTCTCTTTTCCCATTTTCAAAGGTTGCATTTCTTTGCATTGTACATGGGTACCTAACATGGCCTCATTGTTGGGACCCATTCTACATTTCATTTTAGCTATTGTGAGCTTAAGGCATTCCCCTAAGTTGCACTTAAGGGGGGGTGTTAGAGTAAATACTTATTTATTAATTATTTATCCATTTACTTAAGTTTACATAGGGTAAATGAATTTAGATATTAGTTGTAGTCTAGGAGTTGTTGACAACATGAGAGTTTGTTCCTATCTAGTCATACTTATCCTCTCACCTTGATCAAGGATATCCCACCTTTTGTGGACATATGCTTAGTTGTCACACTTATCTCCTAGTGCTTTCTAGCTTGATCTAGAAGCTTCATTGAGGCCTTTATATTTGGGGTCTCTCATTGTAAATTCATATCATTCACATAGCAATTTAATTTTCTTACTGTGAAATATGTTTTCTTGCTTTGTTGAATTGCTCCAAGCTCTTGTTCCTTCTTCTTTGGTGTCTCTTCAGTAAGCTATTTGCATGTAGGTGATCTTGACACAGTGTGAACTTGGCTTTCATCAACTTATAGCTAGTAAAGATGATTTTTGGATCAAATCTATCAAAGATAAATTATATTAGATTGAAAAGAATGATACATGGGAATTGGTTCCTAGAGCGAAGGAAAAGAATTTTATAGGAACTATGTGGATTTTAAAAAATAAGTTGAATGAACAAGGTCAGGTTGTGAGAAATAATACAAGATTGTTATACAAAGGTTTTTCACAACAAGAACGTATAAATTATGAGGAAACATTTACACCTATTGCTAGAATAGAGGGAGTTAGAATATTTTTGGCTTATGCAGCTAATGAGAAACTCAAAGTGTATTAAATGGATGTCAAATCAACATTTTTAATGGAGAACTTGTGGAAGATATGGTTTGTAAGTTGAATAAATATTTTTATGGATTGAGAAAAGCACCTAAAGCTTGGTATGTGAGATTGGATAAGTATTTGGAAAAATTGGGATTCGCTAAAGGTATTGGAAACAATAATATGTATTTGAAGGAAATTGAAAATTATTTATTGATTATTGAAGTGTTTGTGGATGATATCATCTTTGGAGGTGATGATAAAGTGAGTGAAGAATTTTTTGGTAAATGAAGAAGGAATTTGAAATGAGCATGATTGGTGAGATGAAGTATTTCTTGGGATTGTAGATTGTGCCAAATAGTGATGGTATTTTCTTATCATAGACTAAGTATCTAAAATATTTGTTGAAAATATTTGGTTTGGAAAGCTATAAGCATTTTGTTACACCTACTATAAATAGACATAAGCTATCTAGCAAAGATGAGATACGTACTATTGAGTAGAATAAGTAAAGATCAATGATTGAAGGTTTGCAATATTTGACTCACACAAGATCGATTATAGCTAATGTAGTTGGTACTGTTACAATATTTCAAGTTGAACCTAAAGAATCACATTATCTTATAGTAAAAATAATTTTTAGATATTTGAAGAGTACACCTAAATTTTTTTTATGGTATCATAGATCAAATAACTTTACCTTGTGTGCATATAGTGGAGTAAATTGGAAAGGCAGTGTGGATGAAAAAAATAGTATAAGAGGTGGATATTTTTTATTAGGATGAAGATTTGTTTCTTGGTTAAGCAAGAAATTACAGTAAAAGAAAATATGCAACAACAACAAATAATAGTAATAAGATCATGTTGATGAAGCAAATATTGAAAGATGTTGGAGTTGAGTTTACATAGTTTGTTATTATACATTTTGATAATACAAGTACAATGAGTATGTCTAAGAATCTTAAGTTACATTTTAAGACACAACACATATCTATCAAGTATAATGTTTGGAGAGAGAAAGTTGCAAATAAAGAGATCATACTAAAGTATATCAGTATAAATTAGTTGATAGAAAATATATTTACAAATGCCTTGCTGAAGGATACATTTGAGTACTTGAGAGGTATGCTTGGAGTTATGCTCATTCCTACTTCTAAGTAGTTGATGCAGAGATTACATTAGTCCAATGGTATATATAACTATTGTTCATCTAGACTAAATGCTAGATGCTTCCTCTATGGGGGAGTATCTATGTTTGAGATGAGTCATGAAGGACTCTTGGTAACTAATATTTAACAATGTCTTTGGACACTTGACCTCATTGAAGATCTTTTGTAGTAGATTGGCATAATGATGCCTTTTTTATTGATGTCAATTGGGAAGAAGATGTACATGATAAAAATCTCATGGCACATGGAATTGAGATGTATATCAATGGGGGAGTAGCACATTGATGGAGATTTATTCCTAAGATTTATATTTGATTGATGTAGAGGGTTTGAAAAGAAAGAGTACAATGGAGCAGTTTCAGAAGAGATATATATTTGGTATTCATAGAACTTAGATTTTTTTCAACTATGTTTCCATCAATGCCAAAGGGGGAGTTTTATAGCATGAAAACTAATGATATTCCTATGGGGGAGAATCCTAGCATTGCTAAAGTATTTGGAAGATTGTTAATATGATTGTGTTTTGCATTCATGACTATGTTTTTCATTAATGTCAACATACTAATAGTTCTATGAAGACTAAGAAAGCAATAGACAGAGATTGAAATCATGAGGTTTGAGGATTGAGGATGATGATAAACATAGTCAAGGACATGTTATATAGAGTTTCATGATGACATGGCTAAGAACACATGTGGAAAAATGCAAACTCTGATAGTTATTTGAGAATTATTGAAGACAATGTTCTAGTAGAGTTTATGAGAAGCAATTTTTGGTAATTGGATTATATCTTTTAACATAGATAGAATCTCATTAAGCTTAGGTGGAGAGAGGAAGATGAATTGAAAATGATTGTGTGGTTGATTACACTAAGTTCAAGGTTGCATGTGTGAATGATTGTGAAGAATTTGAGTTGACGGTGTTATGTAATTGTGAAAAGATGCAATGTAATGTGTATTGTATTATCTTAATGTAGTCCTATATTAATTATAAATTGAGAAAGCCTCAAGGCCAAATAAATAATTATTTTGGGAGATTAATATAAAGAATAAATATTTTCCTTCATTCTAAGAATGATAGTGATTGTGAAAGTGATTGTGGTTGTAAGCGAAGTATGTGTAATAAGAGTGGGCAAACTTGGATGTAAGATCTAGTGAACCTATTATGAAATATCTTGAGATCAAAGAAGTGTTTGGTGTGGATAAGGAAAAATGAGTTGAAAAAGTGATTTTATTTGGAAAAGAGGTTACAATGGATACTTGGTTTTTTATTTTTCTAAAAAGGATAGGAAAAAGGCCAGTTGGATAGTGAGTTTGGTAGTCTTGCCCCTGCAACTATTTGGATAGTGGGTCCTTCTACCTTGCACAACTCCTAACTAGGTTGTCACAACTCCTAACAGGGTTGGAATCTTCTCATAGGGATTCAAAATATCCTAATAGGGATTGATATTTACTGAAGGTATTTCATTGACTCCTAATAGTTTCCATCCTCTTGCAAGGAACTTATACATTAGTACATCATTTTGTGGGTACCATCCTTATCAATGTTTTCCCTTTGATCAAGGGTTTCCCTAATTAAAAAATGTGGTATTTTTGTGTATGGTGATCTTTTTATGGTTGCTGCATTTATTGATTACATGTTTTATATTTAATAAGGTATATAAAAGATGTTTTAATTGGATAAGTGATTCATCCCCCATCTCAATTATCTTGGTGGACTTTACTTTCTAACAATTGTATCAATATATACATACACACACACACACACACACACACACACACACACACACACATATATATACATATATACATACATACATACATACATACATACATACATACATACATACATATATATATACATACATACATACATGCATACATACATACATACATACATACATACATACATACATACATATATATATATATATACATATTTATATGAAGGGAAAGTATTTTAAGGAACTTAAGTCAAAATATACTGACCTACCAAAAGATAAAGGTGCAACATATCATCTCTCATTAGTTCAAGCCAGAAAGAAGAAGACATCCATAACAACATTTAAGATGTGCAAGGATCATTGAGTGGTTATGAAAATCATTGATCCTACCAAGCTAGGTCAGATCGCAAGACTGTATCGATAAAGGTTGAGACACATTAAAGTATTGTATATGGATACTGAGTTGATAAAGACTCTACCAAGTGATAATGATTTTGTTGAGTTATGAATGTCTACCAAGCATTAAAAGTTGAACCAAGTGGAAGACAACCTATTACCAAGTGAACAAATGTACCAAGAGGAAATTTGTTAAAAGGAAGAAATTGAAAGCATTGATTCACCAAAAGTTTCTAGATCTAGTTGAGAAGAGCAATTTTAGAAGTTTAGAATGATTCGAGCATTTTCTATTGAAGAAATTTTAAGTTTTCCAAAACCATACTAAGCATGGTGTCTTCTAGCAACAAAATCAAGAAGGGGTCTAAAATGTTGGTTTGAGGAGTCAATTACAAGGCACCAAATTTCAAATTAAGTCCAAAAATTATAGAAGCACTTGACCTAGTTGGTGCACAATCGTAAATTCTGCCCAAGGTACTGCTCATACACAATATCCAAGAGCTAGGAACTCATGAGATGAATAAAGCATTGAACAAGTTATATGTGAATGGCATTCAAAAACCTAAGCATAAACATTTGAAAGCTAAGGCCTTAACACATATTTCACATTTACCAAGAAACTTTTAGTCAAAGTGGATAATATTTATCTTTAGCCAAGTTCATAATGGAAAGCTATGGTTAGACCAACCCATTCTGATCAAGAGGAAAATGATTCATAGAATTATTGGTCTTCCAATGTTGGAGAAAGCCAAAGTGACCAGAACCCTAGGTTGGGTGCAATTGGAAAAGAAAAATCTCATCGAGTGGGATGGTAGAGGAATGAAGATCATCAATGTAACTAACATGGAACTAAAATTTGGCATCAATATCATTTCTCATAAGATCTACAGCTCCAGTCATCTCAATAGTGTGTCATGTGAAGTAGTTGATGTGGCTCTCAAAGTAGTGAAGAATAACATGTTGTTTGACCTTGATGAGTTGTTATTGAATTAGTTCAATAAGAACATGGAGAGCATTAGAGGTTCCAAGAACAATCCATGTAAGTTTGGTTCACTCTTTCTCTATGCAAAATTTTTTCCCTTCTAAAGGATTAGTGGTATGGAGAAAATATGTCCCTATTTTATATCAAATAAATGATACATAGTAAAAATGGGTGAAAGAATTGATAGCATCATGGACAACTACTTTGAAACATTCAAAGAGAAGATGCAGAATAAATATAAAATACCTATGAAGCTTGTAGAAGACTACAAGGATGATATCTATTTTATTGTAGATTGTGACAAGGTATATATTTAGGTAGTTAGGCCTAGAATATCATGGGTTAAGCCTCTAGAGTATGAGGTTAACATAGATGAGACTAGAGATATCATTGAGGCTTTTTTGAATGAGCCTATAGATCCCAAGGCAACATATTTTGGGACTTACAAAGAAGCCAATGCAAGAATAAAACTTGAAATTAAGCTTCCTCAAGTAAATTTCAAAGGGAGAAAGAGGATAGCAAAACTAAAACAAGAAAGTTCTAGTCATCTGCTAATAGAAGGAAAAGGTGATGATGTGGAAGAAGAAAATGCAAATGATGAAAATAAGGAATCCAATTTGAGGAAGAAGAACCTATAAAAAAGAAAGGCAAGGTTATCATATCCAAACCTACTAAGTCATCCACTACTGTATTCACAAGAAGGGCACCAAAATCTAGGAAGAAATTTAAGTTAGGTGAGGAGGATGCCAAGAATATTATCTTCAAAAAGCCTCCACCTACACTTCAAGAAAAGTTAAAGGAATTGGAAGAAGGAGCTAGCATGAAAAATTTCAAATCTCTTAGATATGAGACCAAAAATGCAGATGAGAAAAAGAAGATTAAGGACATTCTTATGTCAAAATTGGGAAAATGGAAGTACTCACCAAATCATCTTGTACAAAAAATTCCTAATGATCTTATGCAAGCAATCAAGCCTAGATGGGAGCATGCAAAGAAGACTACAAAAGACATCTTTGAATAGACTTTGAGGAAACTCATGCTGAGGCTCAGTGAAAAGGAGGTGAAATAATATTTGAAGAAAAATGAAGAAAAGTTCACTCTTATATTCAACACATGTATGATATTGATAAAAGACATTGAATATGTAGTTAAGGAAGACACAACTACATGGAAAATCATTTACAACCTGCATCAACCTAGTGATTTTGTTGTTCATGTTTATGAAAAAGATGATGATGATGAGGAAATGGATGTGGAAAAAAAATATGATGAAGTAGATGATGTAATTTTTTAGCAATATGGCCAATTAGTCAAATAAGATGAGATATGTGGTTGTCATTTATGGCAACATATGTTTTAAAGTATAGCTATGATTTCTTGTGATGGAAAATTGTCTAAGTATTGACAATGTTATAGTAGCACAATGAGCTTTACTAATAATGGAATATTCTCTTGTGTAGTTAACTATATATGCATGACATCATCCTAATGATGTAGACAAGTGCGCATGTCTGTATAGTCAACCGAGTTCAAGTTATGGAGGAATTATCAATGCAGTTACTTCATTGCCCAGAATAGAGCATGTCAACAAATTGAGTTGTATGACTTACAAAATTATTTTGATTATTAAATCTTAATGAGATGAATAAGGAAGGATTTATTAATATTATTGGTATAAGTACAGGAGTTCATTTGTGAGATTAGATGTGAGGAATATGTATGCAAATATAGATGTGAGTGCAAGATTATGTGATATAAATGAGAGATATGATGTGAATTGATATTTATGCATAGTTACTTTTTACTTATAACATTGAGTGAATAAGAAGGAATATTTTCTATAGTCTACCAAAGACTTGTATGAAGAACTAAAAATAAGAAGAATTGTGAAGTATAGAAAGTGATCCAGTTTTGTATGTATATCTATTCTCTTGAAGAACTCAATTGTATAGTTGCATGTTAGGGCAGTGGGCTCTTCTTGCAGACATTTGTATGTGATCCACCAACTCTTAATAGGGTTGAAGAAAATCCTAACATGGTTGAGGCTTCTAACAAGGCCTAGTCTCCTAACAAGGACTTGAGAAACTATAAATTCTTCATAGACTCCTAACAGGGTCAATATCCTTAACCAGATTCTTTGTATAGTGAATCATTTTGTGAGTTTCATCCCCACCAAGGTTTCCCTAGTTCACAAAATATGGTGTTATGAGCTCTCTTTATGTATGGTTGTTTATACTATTCATCATTATTGGTTTACTTTCTTATGCATGTATCAAAGTAATTAATAATATCTTGTTGTGGGAAAAAAGATTGAAAATACTAATTCACCACCCACCCATCCCCCCCCCCCGCCCACTTAGCATTATCTATTTCTAAGAATTGTATCAAAGCCAAGTTATTTAGAAGAGGCTTAATATCATGAATAAGATCCCTATGGATATGGAATAGTTGAAGAAAAATCGTGAATAAGCTCTTGAACAAATTGATCTCCTTACTGATGAAAGAGATGGCCTAAAAGATAGATATAAAGATGTAAAAGCTTATATTGGTGAAGTAAAGGACAAGATACATAATATAAAGCAAAAAGGACCTAGTGATTGAACCAGTGATGATGATATTAAAGATATAAAGAAAGAAAATGAGATCTTAAAACATGAGTTAAAAATAATTGAACTCAAGCTAAGTCTTAAGAAAAATGGAGAAAAGAATGACTCTGAAATAAAAGCTGAAAATGTAGATCTAAAGTACTAGTTAAGCAAAGTAACATCTGAATTAGAATCTATCAAGTTGGAACATGCAAAATTAGAGAAACACAACATTGTTGTGAAATGTGAATTGGTGCAAACCAAACAACAACTTGAGAAATTGTATACTAGTAGTGGAAAGATTGAAAAACAAGTATCTATACAAAGACCTAGTTATGATAAGACTAGACTTGGATTCTTCCTTGGACAATCCACCAAGAAATCTATTGAGAGAAAAGAACCTGATACTCCTAAATTCAAAAGGATCTAAACATAAGAAAATAAGACGATTCATCTAAAGAAAAAGAGAATATTAT
Source organism: Cupressus sempervirens (assembly GCA_028749045.1). Lineage (NCBI taxonomy): Eukaryota > Viridiplantae > Streptophyta > Pinopsida > Cupressales > Cupressaceae > Cupressus > Cupressus sempervirens. Next base: position 183,328,455 of record CM053791.1, on the reverse strand, counting down.
TCACTTTGAGAAATCTAAAGAATCTGATCAAGGTGAGGATCATAGAAGAAAGGAATCTCATGCCAGATGTAATGAACTTGAACATACCTAAATTTGATAACGATAGTACAAATAGTAGAATGTTTAGGAACACTAATTGCACAGGAAATAGAGGAAGATCTCATTGCAATGAAAGTGGAGAAAGAAGATGAATTATTTTTTATAGATGCAATAGTCTTGGACACATCACAAGGAATTGCAAAGCACTTGCAAACTAGAAAAAATGAACAAAAAAGGAATGCATCAGTATGTCAGTTATGTAATAACTTTGGACACACAACAAATGTCTATAGAATGGATAGAAGAAACCTTAATAGGAATCAAAACTATAGAAGGAATAATAGAAGAAATGATGATAGTTTGAAGGAAGAAATGAAGGAGCTGACAAAAGAATTTAAGGAAACATTTGTAAAGGAAAAAGAAACTGGAAGATCTAATACAATTCTAGAAGAAGCACATCTTAATGTACCTGATAAGATATTAAAGTCACTTATTGTCTATGACCCATCCTACCTGAATTAAGAATTCTGAGTAAAATAGTATGCCAATTAATAAAAACTAATGTTAGAGAGTTAGCAGTATACACTAGACACTGAGAAAAGTCTACAGTGAAGTGCACATTGCTTGATATGATCATTATGAGGATATACAAAAAATGTTCTTTTTGTTACATAGAGACAATATTTTAATTTGTGGTAGATACACATTTAATGCAAAGTACAAATTGTAAAAGATTTAAAGGACACAAATTGATTTATGAACATTCATTTGCTTGTGTGAAATCTTAAGTGCAAGATTGAAGAAAGATTTGAAGTATTGAAGAAGTTTGTAGATATGCATGATCATTGAAAACCCTAAAATGCAAAATTGAGGTATTTGTAGAATTTTTTGAGCTAATTTTCAGTAATGGCAACACAAGGAGTGTTTTATATTAGTGATAGACCTAGATATATCTTCAAGAAACACCCATTTATCTCTCTACTTGATGACCCCTTTGGAGCATTTTCACAAATACCAAAAAATATTCTTCATGTCAAGGACATAAGATGTTACATTCACTATAAGTTAGAAAGCATAGGAGATACTGAGATCCATAAACAATTGGAGAAAATGTGCAACAATGATTTATAATTGAAACCAAAACATGCATACCTAGAAAAAAATAACCTAGTTAAGTACATATTCTATACAAACTTTGGTAACCATGAATGGACAAGAATCATTTTGAGTAGAATTCACGATGACCTTCTGTGGTTGGGAGATTCACTTATATGCATTGATAATGACCTAATTCACAAGGTCACATGTTTGAGTAATGAAGGATGTAATCCCATGAACATAAAGAATGTGCATAGATTAGTTGAAACAAATCTCAACACAAGTTTTGATGGAAAAAACATGAAGATTAACACCATTCAAGATGATGGAGTAAGACTACTAAGAAAAATTTTGGGCTATAAATTCAACCATGGATCTAGGATAGATTCAGTCGCAACCAGATTTCTTCATGTAGCTTATGTGATGGTAGTAAAGGGTGAAAAGGTTCATCTATGTAATATTATCTAAACTTAGTTGTTGGATAACATATCAAAGATCAAGAAGTCTAGGAGTGTAGTCTTTAGGTTTGAATCCCTACTAACTCATATATTCTTTTGTGTAGCAAAGAAGTTTCAAATTGGGATGGAAGTGAGTGTGCAATTCAAACTATCACTCAATCTTACAAATCTAAATTAGAAATAGTTAGCGATAATGATATTGAAAGATTAATGAAATCATTCCAATTTGAAATAAAGTAGAGGTATAGGATACCACTTCCACTAATAGAAAAATATTAGGATGAACTATGTTTCATGGTAGAAATAGATTTCACATGCATGGAGGTAGTAGTTTCTCAAGTAAAGTTCATTGAACCTATGGGTTATAAAATGAGTTCTAAACTAATTGAAGGCTATGCATAGATAATTCTACACTTTGAAGTTGATTCTAGATGCCCTAGATGGGGTACATATGCTAAAAATATGAAAGAAGTCAAAAAAAATCTAATGGATAAGGATATCAAGAAGAAAGTAGACAAAGTAATTAATTCCATCTTAAAAGAATCAGGGATGTCAAGAAAGGAATTTGAAGAGGCAAAAGGGATAGCCTTGGAAATGAAGGCTAGTGGTCAAACTAAACTATTAACTTCTACACCAATTACAATGCCCAGACCTACTGTAGAGGACACAATTGCATAGACAAGTGTGCAAGCATTTGTAGTGCCATATGTAGCAGTTGCATAGCAACAACTCCTAAGGAATCAAAAGAAAACAAAGAAAGCATTAATGCCAAGAAAATCTACAAGGTTTGAGAAAATAAAGCCCATAAAAATCCCCTCTTCAGAGAAGAGAGTTAAGCAAACAATAAGTGGATCAAGTAAGAGGAGGAGAACCCTATAGATTAGTTCCTTAGAATCTAAAGAAGAGACTAGTGACAAACCAATAGAGCTTGTAGATCAAGAAGTATAGACTTTAGTAGGAAGAAAAGCATGGAAGTCAAAGGTAGAAAATACTAATATAAAAATTATTAATGAAAATAATTTTGTTCAATTGAATAAATATTATGAATTGTATAATAATATGGATAGGAGACAGCTAGAGAATATTGTAGTTAGAAACATGATTCTAAAAGATAAAAGGTTTGATAGCATAAAAGGTCAAATCCCTAGAGATTTGTATAATAGACTAAGAAACAAAAAGAGTAGAATAATTGAGGAAGATAAGAAAATAAGAATAAATATGGTGAAAATGCTATGTATAGTAAATAATGAGGAAGAGATAAAGGAAGTTCAGAAAGGAATAACACCCTTGCAAAGGAATAAGAAGAGATCTATTCTTCTAATGGGAGGAAATTATGAAGAGATGAATATGGAAACTCAAAAGGCAATAGTCACATACATGTCTACTATGCCTAAGGAGACTAAGAAGAGTGCACAGTCAGAGAAGACATACCCTACTATGGTAGTAGTTAGTCCACCTCACAATTCTGAGAAACTAGTTGAAACTTCAATTCTAGATGATTCACTACACATTACCATTGATAGTGAATCCATGAAAGTAGATAACAAAAATGTAATAGTGGATAGAACTGAAGATCTATTCAAATATTTTGTAAATACACTAACTATTGTGGTTGATAGCACACAACCTATTTTGGATCCATTAGCAAAATTTGTCTAGAAATTCAATGAAGACTTCAACGGACAAGATAAGTTGCTACAAAGAGTATAAAAAAAATTAAGAACAAGGTATTGGAACAAGTGGTGTAGAAAATTATAATAAACCAAGTAGAGTTTTCTACTAATCTTGTTTCATTAGAGACATCTATAAATAATGTCACTTAATTATTTGTTAATTTGAGTGACATATCTATCTTCACACAAGATATTAAAAGTAAACTATCAAAGATAAATTAAGAGATTAAGGAAAGTGCACGCTAGTTGTCACTTGACCCAAGCTATAGTTATGATCATTATTCAAGGATTATATTTTTGACAAATTTGCAAGTAGAATACTAAAGGAAGAAGCTAGGATTAGGGCCACACTTGTAGAAATTCAAGGCATGATTCTTCCAAACATGGATGCATTGTAGATGCACATTGCACATGCTAAGACACTCATCCATGACAATAACTTCTTCATATCTAATCATATGATGGAGTTATTAGAAGAAGTTTAGATTACATTGCATGCAAGAAAGGTTTTACAAGAAAATTGGGACAAGAAAATAAAATTAATCCCAAAGGTACTCTCTAAATTCTTGTTACATTTTGGTATTAATATATAACATACACCTTTGGCATTTATGTCAAAAAGGGGGAGAAGTATAGATGAATTTATATATGTATAAAGAGGGAGAAGTATATGTAAAGATATGTAAACAATACATGTATGGGGGAGTAGTACTCCAGGTATATGTATGGGAGAAAAATATTGTATAGTTAAGTATAAAACATCCTTTACAAAAGCAATTTTGAAAAATCTGAAAAATAAAGTTCTTACTAAGTTGTAGGAATGAAGATAAAAGAATGTTTTGATCTATAATTTGTCATTAAAGTCAATTTGTTGACATTAAAGTCAATTTTTCTATTAGTGACTCACACTTAGTCAATCTATAGTTGCTACTGAGCTTCAAAACCTATGTACAGTTTGTGCCAAGTGTACCAATGTTTACCGAGTTGTTTAGTGCAAGTGATGGAAACTTTAGTGTTAAGAAAGTTTCATAGTGTTAACCAAGTTTTACAGTATTAACCATGTTCTCTAGTTTCAGTCGAGCCAACAATATTAGTGATGTGAATCTACAGTTCAAGCTACTTGAAAGTGATCAGTATGAACCAAGCCTCTTCATTAATCAAGTGCCAAATGATGCCAAGTGTTGATAGTGGCTGCCGAGTATCAGAACAATGCCAAGTTTGTTTTGAAAACTTGAGTTACAACCATTAGGCCAACTTTGTGGATTTTGGTGAAACTTGTATTGTGACCGAATCCAATAAATTGTTATTTGGATTGGTATATGCATTGTATCATATCTAAATGAGGTATGTAAGCATTTGATAAGAAGAAGTGTGAATTAAAGAAGGCTACAAGTAGTATAAGGGACAATGAAGTATTCTCTATCATAGCAAGGTAATCATTACAATTCAAGGAATCTCAATCAAAAAATCAAAGTTATAGATCAAAGATTAGCCAATGGTTCTTCCTAATAGGTGCATTAGTCAAAGCCTTTAACAGGGTAGAATTAACAGTCTTTGATAAATCTCTTTACTAAGTGCATACTTCATTGTATGTTTTGTAAATCCTTTGACAAGGTGGACCTCATAGTCCTTATTGCTCCTAACAGGGTAGATCATTAGAAGTGATCAATTGTAAGCCTTACTAGGCCAAATTTATGTTGCAGTACTAAAACTTGTTAGTATCACTCCCACCCATGTTTTACTTTCTATTTGGAAGGTTTTTGGGTCACCATATCTTGTGTCAAATTACTATGAATGTTTATTTTCTTTCATTCTTTTATGCATGCAATTAGATCAAAATATTATTTTGAGGATTAATTGGTGAAATAAAATTAAGTTTTATAGGTTCTTGATTCACACCTCCCCTCTCAGTAACTTTTCCTACTTCATATTTCCAAAAATTGTGTACTTGATGCACTTGCTGATTACATGTTTCATATTTAATAAGGTATATTAAAGATGTTTTAATTGGATTAGTAATTCACCTCCCCTCTTAATTATTTTGGTAGACTTCACTTTCTAAAAATTATATCATTATAATTTATAATATGTGTGTGTGTGTGTGTGTGTGTTATACACACACACGCGCGTGTGCGCGCACGCGGGCGGGCGTGCACATGCACGCGCACATGCACACACACACGCACACGCACGCGCACACACACACACACACACACACACACACACACACACACATAAAGGCAAATTATTGTAAGGGACTTAAGTCCAAACATACCAACCCACTAAAAGCTGAAGGTGGAACATATTCAATCCACTAAATTAATACAAAATTGGATTTATTTTTATATGTAATTAGAAATTTAAATTAAATAAATAATTAAAAAATTATATTAAGTGAGATGCATAATTGCAAATTTGATAATACTATTAACAATTCATTGTTGAATTCCATATAACTATGATGTTAGCCACATAGTGGATAGAGAGTTTACATAGAGTGAGGAGTAAATCTGTCAGGTTGGAGAGAAAGGAATCCCAATATGGATTCAAGATTTGAGGGAGCCTCAAGGTGAGCATGTCCAAACTCGAGCAACAATAAATCTACCATCCATCATATGATTTGAAACATAGGGAATATGGATAAGACTTAGAATGTCTAGTATTATTAAATATTTTTATTAAGTAAAAACAGGTTTTGAAAGGACCCAAAACATTTTCTAAAGAACCAAGAAAATGCGACAACACAAGATAAACAATTAAAGCCCAAAAGAAACTATTCATCAACACTAGAATTTATAATATCATTAAACGTTTCTACTTATAAGATGATCAATTTAATAAAGTATCTCACTCTAAATATTTCTATTTATGTTCTAGGATCATTCTTATTTATGTGAGTGTTAAATATGGGCCTTTGATTCAACCACACTCTTCAACATGATCATTATTTGTTAGTAACATCCTAGAATGAAAATGAGATTGCTCACTTGGTAGGTCTACACAAGGTGATTTGTTGCCTTCTAACTAGACAAGATTTTACTATACCCTCTTAGAATTGAGAGTTTAGTAACCAAACCAAACTAGTACAAAGGATTTCAATGAATGTAAATGCAATCTAATCTATGTTCTTGGTATTTTTGTATATAAAGATATGAATTAATCTAGATTATTTTCAAATTAATCTAAGAATAATGAGAAGAAAATTAAGCTAGATGAATGCATTGTAATGTAAATGATGAGCATGTAAAAGTAATATAAATTTGAATACAAGATGCTTGAGTAATCAATCCACCAGTGATTTAATACTCTTCACTTGCATCCTCCCAAATGAGAGGTTGGGGATCTCATTTTATAGAATATTGGATCCGATCAATGATCAAGATTAAACTGAGTGTATGGTTTAGATTGAATGTGAGATTCAATCCTCCATTTTTGATGGAGTTGAATGAGATGAAATAGGAGATCACATTGATCTATTGAAATATGTGCTGATAATTTTTTTCTAATTGATTAAATAATTAGTTTTAACAATTATGAATTAAATTAATATATTTAATTCATTTTCTATATGAGATGAATCAAGAACAAATTTTGATCCATTCAAACATGACATTGTAATTTTATATTATAATTAATTAAATAATTAGTTTCAATACTTATGATATGTATATTTAATTAAATCAATATATTTTAATTCATTTTTTTAATGTGTATCAACTAAAGAGGGTGGATTTGACTTAATTAAAGTAGTTATGACTTATAATTAAATGAATTTAATTAGGAGGTTAATTTAGCTAGTTTCAATCAATACTTTGGAATCAATAAAGTATGTGATTAATACAGATTAGGGATTTTTTGCATTTGACACTTAGGTCAAGTAAATATGATTAGAATCAGAAATGCCTAGTAAAATAGGACTTATTTTGATAAAAAAATAGATGTTGTAAGATTGATGCACATAAATTGGTTCAGAATGCCAATGTGCCAATTTAGGGGTATTATATTTGCCCCTCTCTGAATAATTGTGTGAGCAACATGTTGATTCAAAGAAATCAAAAGTTTGAAGTATAAAACAAGAGCTGAGCTTGATTTCAAGATTGAGGACATGGAAACTAATTGATGAGATTTTTAGGATTATCTCTAGAATGAAGCTTAACCCTTTGAAATCCAGATAGAACACCCAGCTACCGGTCTCATAGAACAAAAATTGTCAAAATTCACATGATTATTCCCATAATGAGACTCTATCTTGAGGAGTCAGGGTTTGAATGCCCCAATACCTATCCATTAAAAGATGACAAGATTAATCATGATTCATAGGATTATCACAAGAATGAGGGTTAATCCTCAAGAGTCAGGGTTAGAATGCTCTGATACCTATCCATTAAATAGTGATTGAAAGAAAGATTAGAATTATCTTTAGAATAAAGCTTAATACTCCAAAGTCCAAATAGAACACTTGAATAATGGTCCATAAAATAGATATCAAGAACTAATCTCTAGTTGTATAATTATCCCTAGAATGAGGTTTAATCCTTAGGAGTCCAAATAGAACTCCTATATACGCATCTATCAATCTATGACTAGAATTGTTATGAGTTTGATCAGTTAATCAATAAGTAAGATAGAGGGAACACATATGCCCTAACTGATGAGATGCCCCTAGCAATTAGGACATTATTTTCCTATTAAGTTGAAGCTAGATTTGAAAGATTCAGTGATGTAATCATTGTGCCCCCTTGGGAGAAAAATTGAAAGATAACACAGCAAAATAGTGATGTAGATAATTAGATTGGGAGATAATGAAATGATTATAGATTTAAAAGAATGTAGAATAAATCAAAAGAGAATGAAGAAAATTTGAAGTTGATTCATAGTAATTTTGAGGTTTTTTTGACCAAGTTTGACCAAAGTTGACTAGAGTTGACTTTTTCTAAAATTTTTGAGAAATGTTGAATTGATGATGTTCCAAGATTTAGAAAGTATAGAAAAGATAGACTGCACAAGTGTTCAATTGCTTTGGTCCCAAAAATTTTAAAATGTGATTTTGAGTTGTTTAAGTGTGTTAGATTTTGAATTTGATCCAAAAAATGAGTTGAGAGTAGTCCAAATAACCAGGGTATGATTTTCAAATCCATATGAGAAAATTGATAAATTAGGTCAAAACCTATATAAGGGCCCAAAGGGTCATTTAAATCATTTGTGGAGAAAGAGCTCGGAGGCAAACATGGTGGTCTTCATACAATCTCACTGCTTCAAGTGATCTATGTGACACAACCGACTGAAAAAATATGGACCTCTAGTGAGTAGTTGATAAACCACATAATCATTTGAAACTTCATTGTTTTCTATCAATTTTTATCAATTTTAGGATTTTTTGGATGTTGTGTTGTTGTTGTCCTCACGTGAGAACTTGGTTTCTCACACGAACCTCTAAGATAGCTCATGCAAAGAAGTGCTACTAGGGCACTTTGTCACATGGAGTGTAGGGTTTCCTCCCATGAGAGACACCAATCTCTCACATGAGTGGCTCTAAAATAGGGCCATGTTTCACATAAAAATTGTCTCCTCATGCGACCCACGTAGGTTTCTCATGTGAGAATCTCTATGTGTACATGGGATTTTGAGTATCAACAAGTAATTTTTTAATGAAAATTATCATGTTTTCCATCCAATTTGTGGATCATTGTAGCATGATTTTATGATGTTTCTATTTAGCATAGAAAAACCTTGTTTATGCTCAAATTAGATACTAACCATGTTATGTTTTTTTTGTGTTTGAGGACTTTCTAGATGTTGGATTTTAGTCACATTACCCTAACATGGGGGGGTTAATTAGGTAGTTAGATGCTGTGAATTTTACACATATTGATATAATGGGTCTCTCTCATTTATGTGATATCCTTGATCTGTAGGTGAATCATGAATTATTGATAGCTTTGGTAGAACATTTCCACTTCGAGATGAACACTTTTCATTTTTCGCTTAGGGAGATGACTATCACACTTGAGGATATCTACAAGATACTTTGGATTCCATTCCAGGGGCGCTAGATAGAGTATGATGCATAGCCATGACCTAGTACATTGGTACTAAGAGCCATTCCTTGGGAGGAGTTGGTGTAGGTATATAGACCTACACATAGATTAGTAGTAGTGCTTGGTGGTTTTCTTGGTTGCTATCTGATGCCTAATAGAGGTCAACATGGATTAGAGTGTGGATGGGGATAGATGCAGTAGAGTATGATGGAGAAACCATCAAACTTTGGGTGGGGTCAACACATACTAGCCCATATATTCTAAAAGATACACAAGATCATCTATATAGAGATGAAGAGCATGGAAACATGATTATATGTTCTCTAGATATGGGAATGGGAGCACCTACCCATTACCAGACCTATATGTGATGATGGGTAGTATCTGCATGAGCCTCATATCTATTGATATAAAGGATAGATGACCTAGAATGCTCTAGATAAGACTAAGAAGTGGTGGGTATAGTTGGATGATTTAGTAGGAGTAGTATGGCAGCCTTGGCGAGAGATAGAGGCATGGGATAATGCCTAAGCACAACTTGGTTATATGTTTTCCTCCTAGCAATTAAATGGTCTCTCCATCCATGTGATTGAGCTATTTCCTTTGACACATGTATGGAGGTAGTATGTTCAACCACATGATATATTGTAGGAGTGTTGTACCTACACTTGCTTTACCAATGAGGTGAAGAAGAGGTGGTCAATGAAGTCTATGATCAATGCATGTGGTATCATGCTAGCCCATTGGGGCTATATTCTAGTGGAACAAGATGGAGGGGTGATTCTTGAGTATAGGACACATTTAGTCAGTTATCCCTTTCCATGATTTAGTGGGGATGCTAGTACTAGTACAACCAGTCTAGGCCCCATAATAGTCATAGTAGATGGGTTTGAGATAAAGGACTACATAGGTTCTAATACCTCCTTGATAAATGAGAGTGGATCTAGGTGCTAGTGGGAGTAGTTATGGATAGAGGAGACCATGGGGAGAGATGAGAACCTTGGGTTTCATCGGTAGGAAAGCTCAAAGGATGAGAGTGGTAGACCAACCTCCACAATAGGTCAAGCAAGGTGTGGGCAATGAGGAGATGTAGGGGCATCCTGCTCCTAAGCTTGAGGGTAGAGATATCCTATCATATACCTAAGATTCCCTTAAGAGATCTAGAGATCAAGTGAGGACAACACAATGGTAGCTTAAAGAGCTATAGACCTAGCTAGTAGTTTGAGAGACATGCATAATAGAGTAGGATCAAGAGATCTTGATGAAGGGTGCTTCCATTAATACCATAGAAACATAACAAAAATAACATAAAATGTGAGAACAAAATATGGACATCTTATTATCATCATGAATGTGAAATTATAGAATTTACAAGTAATTTGCAAGACTAAGTTGGAAGCTACCACCCATAGTTGTTCTAGACGATGTTTGAGCCTTTCTTAAATAGACACTTTTATGTCACTCAGGAAGGTTCTAGACATTTAAACTCAATACCTAGGGCCAACAGACACTAACAATAGATATAGAGTTGACCAAATATATCTTCAACGTTTATTTTAGAAATTTTGGGTAACCCAACTTTGGAAGGCCACAACACTCGGACTATTGCTCTGATTGGTTATTATAACCACTTTTTGGAAATGCAAGCACCTAATATACAAAATCAAAACCATGCAAGTGACCTTTAATTGAGTTTTAAGACCTCAACTAGGGCCTCTAAGGCCTTCAAAACCAAGTTCAAAGATTTTTCTCCAAAATTTTCCTTTGAAAATCTGCAATAACTTCTCTGATACTTAAGCTAGAATAATGAGATTTTTATGGTAAGCTTATAATTCTAAAATGAAAATTCATGTAGAGAATTAGAACATTATGAGCTCATATGTAAAACTTACTAAAAATAGCAAGTTCCCAGAAATAGTAAACCCCATGTCTACTAGTCCTTATTCAAATAGTAAGGCTGAAAATAAAAATATTTTTGGATGATGCAAGATTTCTCTTACCCCCAAGATGCTCTTGCATTAGACATCTGGGGTAATTTGAGAAGTGACTCCATCATGTCTCAAGTGTTCAGAGGAAAACCAAGATGGTTAACCTCCTCCCTTACTAGCCATGATGAATCCTCTTCTAGCCTCCCTTTCCATTTGACTAGGTATTCCTCATAAGTTATGTTCCTTGTACTTTTGCCAGCACAACTATCCAGAATCTTCTCAATATCCTTTGTAGCTGAACTAACTACTAGAATACTCCACTACACTTTTGCAACTTCATCTCCATGACCTTCTTCATAATATTATGTCAAATCTAAAATATTAAATACTGGTGAAATATTCAATTCATCAGAAAAACCCACTTGATAAGCATTTCCAAAATCATGCATTCTCACTATCTTGCATGTTCCAAACTTCTTCATCTTCAACTTATTATATGTGCATACCAAAAAATGCTCATTTCTCAAATGAACAATGACTTCATGTCCAATCTAAAATTCCTTATACCTCCTTTTCATATGTGCCTTAGCCTTGTACTATGTATTCATCTTTATAATGTGCTTCCTAAGCTCCTCATGGATGTTCTACAAATATTCAACAAAGTCGTCTACTTCAGCACTATTTATCTCTCCTTTATCCAACTATCACAATTTAGGAGCATTTCTCAGAATACTCCCATATGCAATCTAGAGTGGTGATTTACTAGTACTCTTACTGACAATATTATCATATGCAAATTCTACCCGTGGTAAATTCAGATCCCATTCTTTTGGTTTGTCTCCAACCAAACATCTTAGTAAATTTCCTAAACTTCTATTCATGACTTCTATTTGTCCATTAATCTATGGATGATGCGATGAACTAAAATTCAAATTTTTCTTCAATTTCTTCCACAGTGTATGCCAAAAATACCCAAAAAATTTGGTATCTTGATCTAAAACTATACTCTTTGGAAGACTGTTTAGTCTCACCACTTCTTTGAAAAACAACTCTACCACATGAATAACATCACTAGTCTTCTTGCAAGAAATAAAATGTGCCATCTTTGAAAACTTGTCAACCACCACAAAAATAGAATCATGCCCACATTGTGTCCTCGATAATCTAAGAACAAAATCCATGCTAACATCCTGCCATGGCTTCTCTAGTACAGGTAATGGCTAATATAACCCCACATTCTGCTTCACTCCTTTTTCCATCTGATATACTTTACAACTCTATACAAACTTTTTCACATCTTGTTGAAATTGTAGTGAGTAATAATTATCAGCAACCAAAGCTATGGTTTTATCTTTGCCAAAATGCCTAGCCAATCCTCCACTATGCTTCTCCTTGATGAGATTCTCTCTCATTAAACTTATGGAAATGCACACCTAGTTTCCTTTGAACAACATACTATATTAGATCATGAAATCCAATCATTATAGCTTCTCAAGTGTAACAGGTTCTATGCAATCGTTCCATGCTTCACCAAAATCATGATCACTTAGATACAAATTATTGAGTTCTTTGAACCCAACCACCTATATATGTATTTCTATTAGCAAAATTTTTCTTCTACTAAGATCATGCACAACTCTATTAGACTTCCCACTCTAGTGTTTCAAAAAAAATGTATAACTTTCCAAAAACTCAATGCACTTCAAATGCCTTTGGTTTAATTTTCCTTGAGTATTTAAATATTGCAAATCTTGATGATAAGTATACAAAAAAAGCTCCTTAGGAAGAAGATAGTGTCTCTACTTCTTCAATGCTTGAACTATAGCATAAAATTTCTGATCATAAACAAAATATTTTCTTTTTGCATCATTCAATTTCTCACTAAAATAAGCAATAGGTCCACCTTTGTGGCTCAAAAATACTCCTATTGTAGTAACACTAGCATCAAAATCTACTTGAAACACCTTATTAAAATATAGAAGTGCTAAAATAGGCTGCTCAATAATTTTCTATTTTAATAGATAAAAACTCTTATCTACTCCTATAGTCCACTTAAATTCTTTCCTACCCCCTCTTATTGTTTTAGTTAGGGCTCCAAAAATATTGCTAAAACCTCTTATGAACTTTCTATAAAAACTAGCCAGTCCATGAAAATATCTTACCTCTATTGCACTCTTTGAAGTAGGCCATTCAATGATAGCCTTCACTTTCTTTAGGTCCATTTTCAAACCTTTATCGAGACTACAAATCCTAGATACACCAACTCCTTTTTTACAAAATTGCACTTCTTTAGGGTTATCAATGAATTTTCTTCCCTCAACTTATCAATCATCTTACAGATATGGATCAAATGCTCCTCCAATGTCTTACTGAAGATCAAAATATCATCTACATAAATAGTGACAAACTTAACTAGAAACTCCTTCAGTAGCTCATTCATGAGCCACATGAACATGCTTGATGCATTGGTTTGCCGTAAAATAATGACTAACCACTTGCACAATCATTCCCTTGTATTGAAAGTAGTATTCCACTCATTACCTTCTTTGATATGAATCTAATGGCACCCACTCTTGATATCTATCTTTGTGAAATACTAAGCTCCACTCAAATAGTCCATAATATTATCCATCCTTGGAAATGGAGATTTGTACTTGATTGTGATCTTATTAATAGTGCAAGAATCTATTCACATCCTCCATTCTCCATTCTTCTTTAGTTCTAGTATAGCTAGCACAACACATGGACTCAGACTCTCTCAAATTGACCCCTTTTGCAACAACTCATGAACCTAGCTATTCAACTCTTCACTTTCTTCTGGTGTCATTCTATGTATTGCCTTGTTTAGAAATCTGGCTCCAGAACCAAATCCATCTGGTGATTGATCTTACTCATTTGGGGGCAATCCATTAGATACATTATTAGATACAATATCAAAAATCTCTCCCAACATATCTGCAATTTCTATAGGTACCTCCTCTACTTCTTTACTATCTTTTGGAATTATAGAAAAACACATATGCCCATGCTTCATACCTTTCAAAAACTATTTTGCATCAACAAAATATATTCTAGCAGCACAACATACCTTTTGTTCTTTATCCTTCAATGGCTTCAACTTATGCTTCACTCCATCCTTGGTTAGAATGCAGGTATTTTCTTGCCCATTGTGTACAACATGCCTATAAACTACCATGGCCCACTTGACAACATATGACATATGTCCATAGGTATAATATCATATAGTACCTCATGCTGGTAGCTTCCAATCTTGAACTTTACTGAGCACTACTCATTGACCATGACCTGATGGTCATCTTGTACCTAGGCAATACGGTACAGACGCGGGTGTTTCTACCTCTTTAGCTTCAGCTTTATGACCATCATTTTTGACACCAAATTATTAGTACTTCCACTATCAATGATCATATCACAACACTTATCTTCACATATGCACCTTGTGCATAACAAGCTCCTTCTTTGATTAGGTTCCTTCTCAGGTTCCTTCTCACCACTCAATAAGACTCTTCTATTAACTTAGGCTTCTCCTCTTTCAACATCTTCAAAATGTGATGATCTAGCATCTTCATGAACATGTGCAACTCTAGCCTAGCCTTATATTCTTAGATCTATCCTTCCTTGGCACTGGTAACATTCAAATTCTCTATTCCCTTCTTCTTTGCAAGGAAAAAATTTCCCATAGAAGCCTCCTCTTCCAAATCCTTGACCTTTGCCTCTTCCTCTATGATCTCTATTATTCCGATCATAGAAATAATTGGAATAATTTCTGCTCTAGTTCTAACTGCTACTTCTAGCCTTATCCATGTTCTTCTAATCATCATTACGACCTCCATAAAAGATATTCCATTGCGACCTCTTCCACTATTCTTGTCATCAAACTTCTTTCTTAGTTTCTCCTCAACTCTTAAGGAAAACTAGTATGCCTCCTTAATAGTAATCATTTGAACCAAGCTCAACTCATCCTAAATAATTGGCCTTAATCCATTAAAATAATAGGCTACTTTCTCCTTATCATCTTCTACATGCGGTTCTAATGAGAACTTGGTAGAACTCTTCTATATACTCTTGAATAAATTTTCTTGCTTTTTTCAACCCTTGCATTTTCTTCAACAGATCAAGCTCATAATCCATGGGAATGAATTGTCTCTTAGTTTAGCTATCACCTAATCCCATCTAGTGAGTTTGTCCTTTCCCTTTCTATTTTGCTCCAAGAAACCTCTTGCCACTAGATCTTTGCATGTCCCTTCAGTTTCACCTTCACAAACTTGACCATATTAGGATCTTCAATATCTTAATACTCAAAGTAATCCTCCAATTCATTGATCCAACTAATCAGCTCCTCTGGGTTAAGATTTCCTAAAAATGTGGGAACCTCAAAATTAGGTCTATTTCAAATCTTGGAGATGGCCTTGAAAAGCCTCTCTTCCTGTGGGTTTAGAACTGCCTCTGGTTCAAAATTTTCTTCTTTGTCATCCTCATCCTTGCTTTCATCTCTTATGGAAAGATTTATTCCTCTATGTATTCGTTCTTTGAATGCTTGCATTTTTTTTGGAGGGCTCTAAAACACTTAGGTGTAACACCTAAAATTCTTCTGCCATGCTCTCTTTGTGGAGGCATTTTTCATGCTTTTGCCAAAACCCTAGTGGAAATTGCCTCAAAATTGATGATTTGTCTATACACTCAGCCCAAACCATAATCCTAGTGCAAACAACATCATAGTCAGTGATCTATCCACACACTTAAGAACTCTAGCTTTGATATCACTTAATGATGGGTGCTCCCTTCAATATCATAAATACATAACAAAAATAAAGAATCAAGAGAAAATGCCAGAAAAAAAATATGGACTTCTTATTATTGCCACAAATGTGGAATTATAGGATTCTCAAGTACAATATGCTAACCCACATGGGTGCCTTTATTACAGTAATCTACAAGACTAAGTTACAAAATACCACCCAAAGTTATTCTAGACAATGGTCTAGCCTTTCTTGAATTAGAAATTTTATATTGTCTAGGAAGGTTTTACACATTCAAACTTAATACCTAGGACTGATAGACCTTAACAATACATATAGAGTTGGCCAAATACATCTGTGACATTTAGTTTAGAAATTTTGGGTAAGCCAACTTTGGAAGGCTATAAATCTCGAACTGTCACTCTGATTGGCTATTATAACCACTTTTTTAGAAATGCCAACTCTTCATCTACAAAATTGGAATCATGGAAGTGCCCTTTTATTGATTTTTTAGACCTCATTTGAGGCCTCTAAGGCCTTCAAAACTATGTTCAAATATTTTTCTCCAATTTTTTCCATCAAAAATTTGTAATAACTTCTCTAGTGCTTAACTTGGAGCTCAAAATGAACCTTCATGTAGAAAATTAGAACATTATGAGATTGTACAAAAAAAATACTAAAAGTAGCAAGTTCGCAAAAATAGAAAGGCTGAAAATAAAAATATTTTTGGGTGATGCAAGATTGCTCTTACACCCAGGATGTTCTTGGATCAGCATAACTAATCTACAAGTTTTTGATGGAGAAAGGTAAATTATGTATCAGGTAGGTGAAATAAAAATGATATGTATCTTGCACTTCCTTGCTATATCAAATCCCTTAAATTTCTTTAATACAACAACATACCATTAACTATCCTTCTACGAGTGTAATACACTTTCTACTTCTACTCTTTGATAGCTCTATCTCCTCTTCTATTTCTTTCCAACAATTTCTTCTAGTTATGAAACCTTATCTTCATTTCTCTCTTCTCATTTTGCATTTCAGGAAACCTAATCCTAGATCTAATGATCACAAATACATCTTTCCATTTGTTTAAAAAACTCTTGAACAATTTTTTTTCTTAACGTAAAACTTGACTTTCTCACTTCTCCAACAAGAGATTACTTCACCCATAAGTCTTAATATATGATAATTTGATAATTTAATTCACCACCTAAAATTACTTCCCTTGATTATTCTAATTATTACCTGATAAGTCTCCTTTCTTAATTCCTTCTTAGTTCCTCAGTGCTCCAAACCTCTAACAAGTTGGCATTCTTCGACTAGAGAATTGAAATCCTTTAGAAAGGTTATCCTCGAAGAGTAATGATCCTAATAGATCTAGAGGAAAATCCTATAACAAGGTACAATTAATAATGTTTTATAACCCTTAAATGAGCAATCTCCTAACAAAGTGTCTTCTAGAATAGTACTACATTTGTGAGCATTGTTCTCACATCATGTTTTTCATTGAAATCAGGTTTCCACAAACTCAATACTAGTATTACTATTGTGTAAATTATTTAACTATTTTATTTGTCTTATAGCACACATAAGTGATAACAACATTATAGGAATAACTAAATTTATTAGTAGATAAATTGAAACTTAAAGAAAAAAATGTTAGTTTTTAAATTATTGATTCACCACACCTCCCCTACTCAAAAATCAATCATATACTTACACCCTTGTTACATCCCAATAACTTGTCACTCAAAACCACTACTACTTGTAGATAAATATGTTATAAAGTAAATCCCACAAATATAATTGGTGGTGGGGGGAGTGGAAGGGTGAATTAGTTATCCTATCAAAATAACTTTTGTTAGCCTTATTAAATATGAAACATGGTTTCAACAAGTGCAATAACTACAATAAGATAACAAAAGACAATAACACCATATTTGTTAACTAGAGAAGCCCTTGATTAAAGGGAAAACCTTGGTTGGGAAGGTACCCACAAAAATATACATTCTAATATATTAGCTCCTCACAAAAGGATGGACCTTATTAGGAGTCAATGAAATAAATTTAGTACATATTAGTCCTTGTGTAGTGCCTGCCCTTGTTTACATTTTTCTAGATACATTGTTGCTATCATGGTCAAACTCTATTAGACTAGTTTTATGTTGATGGTTAGTAACATTTTTTTGAGACTATCAGATATTATGCTATGGATTCAATTTATATGTGATGAGATTACTTAGTATCTACTTTTCATATATGCACGATGATTATTACATTATTTCCAGTTATTGATGATGATTAGTTAGATGGTTTATTATCACATGTGTTTTCTTATGGATACTTTACCCATACTTGCATGTGTATGTGTGCATGTTTTTTCTCTTATTATATGGCTTTTCTTATGTGTTTAAGGAAGGGAGTCATAGTCACCTGCTAGTTGGGATCTACACGATGCACCACTTCTTGCCATTGCATGTTTAGCTTAGCATATATATATATATATATATATATATATATATATATATACATACATGCATAGATTTTATTCAAGTTGCAGGTACTGGGTATTGACTTCCCTGAATTGCCAAGATGAGCATACCCTATCACACTATCTCAATGGTAAGAGAGGGGAGATAAATTCTCAAGTCCAAATCTTAAACACTTAAACCATTTGTCCTAGAGAAGTAGGACAATTATCTAAGATATTTTACCTACCGAATGCATTGGATGACATAGTTCATGATTTAACTCCTTAGAGTGATTTTGTACAGATTGTTCTATGATGGGTTTTCATATTTTATTTTGGAGGTCTTTGGTGAATTTTTTATTAATTAAGTCTAAAATTAAAAGATTTAATTAATAATTTTAATATTTTGGAAAAATTAATATAATGTGATGATATTTTGATATTTTGATATTTTGATTTTAATTAATTAAATGGGAAATTAATTAAGTAAAATAATTAAATAAAAGAAATTAAAATTAATAATAATAATAAAAATAATAATAAATAATAAATAATAAATTAATAATAATAATAGAAATGATAAAAGAATTAAAATAAAAGTTATAAGTCTACCTAGGAGTAAGGGCACCTCTTGATTGCACATATGTCTACAACACAAGAGTTAGCGCAAAAATTAAGCACATGGTGTCTACAACTTTGTGACTCATCTAGAAGATTGAAAAAAAGTTCATGCTTAGTTGTCAATGCTTATCTCATCTTCTGGTTGTTTCTAGAGAAATTCTTGGTGCTTCGTGAGAGTTCTTTATATTTAGGTACTCCTAGAAGCTTGTGGATCGTGTTTGGAGGACACAAAAATGTTAGAGAAGGAAGGAGCTTGCTCTACAGATTCTGAGGAGAAGTGATTTAGCATCAGTGTCCAGGTAGACACTTGTGATTTTTGCATATGATATTTCGCTTCTTGCACTTCTTGTCTTCTTCGTGTCTTCTGAATGCTTTTTGAGGATTTTTATATGTTGAATATCTTGGTTGTATGCATTTTGTCATGGGTAGTTAAATTCTATAAGGAAAAATCTCATATGCGTAGATCTGAGGAAACTATTGGGCTGGGGTTTTCAGATGCTTATGGACAAACCTATTTAAAAGAATTAATGGGTAAATTCAGAGAACAATTATTTTAAGGAAAAATTCTTAACTTATAGAATTGGAAAGCCCTTTTTTGTTTAAAAACTTTGTATATGTCCTCTTTTTAAAGTATACAAATATACATACTGTAGACACCTAAATTTGATTACACCGCTTTGGTAATCCTATTTAGTTATCTCTAAAGGCATCATTAATTAAATTCTTATTTAATTAATCATTTGCCATCCCCTAGCTAATTAATTTAATTAATCATCTATAGTTCTAATTGATAACTCAAATAACCTATTATTTATCAATTAAATCCTATTCTTCTATCTAATTCCAAAAATCCCCATTTATTAAATAAATCTATTTAATAAATAAAATCCTCAAATCCAAAAACCCCTAACCTATCCTTAATCCTCCATTTAGCCTAATCCACCCCATCCACCCATGCTAACCTAGCTTAGCCACTAACTCACCCACCTTCATTAATTCCATCCACTTGCACATCTCTAACATCCCTAATCTAATCCTAAACCCAAGCCTAATCCACTCCCTAATGTTGTCACATTCCCTAAATGAGTTTAAGACTTTCCTAAACCAAATCAAAGTCTCCCCTCAAAAATCCCAACCACCAAGTCATGAGTGCTCTTACAAACCATAAAAGACTCTTACAAGCCCACTCATGACTCTTACATCCATCTTCCACACTCTTCCCTCTTCCACACTCATTCCTCTTACATCTCTCTTACATACTCAACCCCACTCATCATGCCTTTAACCAACCCTTTACCCTACCCTCTCACACTCATCCTCCTTGTGCCAAGTGTCACCTTCCCATTGGTGCTAAACAAGCACAATCCATGTGCTCCCCTTTGAGTGCATCTTAGCCTTCCTTAAGCCTTCATCTCTCCTTGCATCTTAGCCCTCCATCCCTCAACCCCTTGGCCTATAAATTGAATCCCATCCCAAGCCATTTCAACAAAAATATTTGAGCTAAAGTTACCATCCTATTTTGAGAACCAAAGTCATCAATCTTAACCTTATAATGCCAAATTGAGAGCTCACAAGGCTACCAATTTTCCATTACCCATCTCCACCATTGAAGCAATTGGGCAAGCAATTGAGCATACATCCACATCAAAGGACACATCTACAAAATCAAGGAAGCATGGAGTGTTTTCTCTTTTGAAGTTTGTATTTCTTGTTTGCTTTCTTTGTCTAAGCATATATGTGAATTTAGTTTTAGTTTGTGAATGTTTCTCTTATTGTTCATGTTATTTGCATACTAAATCTTGTTCTACACATACATACATACATACATATGTTAATTATATAAAAAAAATTGATGTAATGCTTACTAACAATCTGTGTGTGTATATATATATATATATATATACATATATACATACATATATATATATATATACATATATACATACATACATATATATATATATACATATATACATACATACATACATATATACATACATATATATATATATATATATATATATATATATATATATATATATATATATATATATATATATATATATATATATATATATAAAATTAAACGCTGCTTATTTAAAAATCGTAGTGAGAAAATATTTATTAAATAAAACTAAATGCATATGGGAGAAATGGTTTTTGAAAGCGTTAAACAAAAAATAAATTTGCAAATTTAAATGGGCGGAGAGGGACAAACCTGTACCCCCACCCCACTATATATATAGCAAAGGCCGGTGGCACTGCTACCGCAGGCTCTATGATAGTGTATTCTCACAAGCCTGCATCTGCAGGTTTGCACGACACACCACATATATAGTGATGTATTTTTTTTGAATAGCGGTGCGGATACATATATGAAAGATAACGACCACAGTCGCAGGGTGGGTATAGTCTCGAAACTCACACCTTCAATCAATCAATTATAATGTTTATGCATATAATGTTTGCAATTATATATATATATATATACATATATATATATATATATATATATATATATATATATATATATATATATATATATATATATATATATATATATATATACATATATATACATATGTACATACATATATATATATACATTATATATATATGTATGTATATATAGGTTGTTATTAATTGAGGTTTTAATAATATTAATTTTTAAATAGTGATTTAAATCATTTAATTATCAACATGAATTTTAATTTAGATATAATTAATTAAATTTAATAAATATCAGATAGCATTAGGGGGGGGGGGGTCTTTACCTAAATAACGTATATTCTTAAAGTATTTAGGAAATTGATTTCTAGGAGTTATGGGAAGGAAC
Source organism: Cupressus sempervirens (assembly GCA_028749045.1). Taxonomy (NCBI): domain Eukaryota; kingdom Viridiplantae; phylum Streptophyta; class Pinopsida; order Cupressales; family Cupressaceae; genus Cupressus; species Cupressus sempervirens. Next base: position 183,306,531 of record CM053791.1, on the reverse strand, counting down.
TTTTGTGAAAACAAATATATATGAGTTAGAGAAGAACATATAAGTGTTTCCTCACTTCATTTTCAAATCTAAAATGAAAATTGAAACCTCTATACTTAATTCAACTATGTAATTTTAGCAAACCAAAACATGTGTTTGCATTTTGTGTTTTCTCTATGCTTCTTGTTTTGGGTTTTTTGGTTGACTAGATTGTTGAGAAGTTATAGGACGTCTACCAGAGGCTTGGGGGTTATGATTGTGATGTCATGATGATGTCTTTTGATATTGATCTTTTTAAAACCCAACCATGGTTATGTGATGACATGCTCTATGGTGTGTGTGTGGTTTACTAATTGATATTGTTTCCAGTCTTCTTGTGTAAGTTGTGACATATGTAACCATTTATGAGTATCGATTAGTTGTATTTGGATTACTTTCCAATCACTTTGATGGAATTGAATTGTTTATCTAATCTTGATGATATCATGTTGTGACATGTTTTGACTCGACCATTTTGGAGTCTTTGATCAGTATTATTTTGAGATAATTTTTGGTTGCTTGTTGATAACCAATGTTTATTGTGATTATCATTGATACCTTCAGTTGCCAATAGAGAACTATTATGGTCATGATTATCTATGGATGCTTTTTAGTTGCTCATGGAGATTTGATGCTCTTATTGTGGATTATCTTTCGGTATTCTTCTAGTCGCTTGTATAGGACTATGGTGATTTTGTGATTTATGATTCCATGAGCCTAGGGTAGGTTATCTACTTGTAGTGTCAGGAAGTGGCTTGCAATGGGGGCCAGGGACTTAAGTGGCTACCAAGGCAACTCAATGTAAGTTATTTTAATAAGTGAAAATATTGCACCTAATACTAACTTAAATGAACCTAATAAGATAATTTTTTTTTTCAACCATGCCTTGAGTGCTAGTAAAAACTAGGAGGAGAGTAGAGATAACGCTTGGTTGCAACCTTGCATACTGTAGTATGCCTCTTCTATATGAGAGGATACTAGTGGCTGCATAGGGATCACTAGGGAGCTGAGGTCTATAGAGAGACTACCAGGGTAACTCTAGCATGATCCTTGCGATGACACTTTCTCGCTTGCATAGTAGGTTTCTTATATGTCATTGTTGTGCCTCTAGAATTAGATGTCGTCTTGTGATTGGAACCTTTGAGTTAGTATACTTTTAGGATTTCTAGACTTAGAAAGTATTTGTGCTATGTGATTTGATAGCCTATTTGGGACTTGAGATTATCTCCTTAGTATAGTGGGAGTGGACCTTTTAGGTTTCACACGGTTGGGTGGTAGTGCTTTTTCACTCTTACCATTTGAGATCTATCTGAGACACTGTGGCTGATGCATTCTTTGTTGGCTTCTATCTTAATTCTATTCATGGATTATGATGGTGGACACATATCTCTATATTGATGATTAGCATATGATAGATGATGTTGTTTACTTATCTTATGCTTTATTTTGCATGATTAGATTTCTTATGCATATGTTGTAGCATGTTAGATCTCTTTCTGCATATGATGTAGTATGTTTTAGGAGTGACATTCTTACTATGATAATACAAATGATCTCTTTGGTGGCTTGGAATGTTATGTATGGGTGGATGACTGGGGCCAACGATGGTCTAATCATGCTATTTATGGTTGGGAGGAACTGTGTAGTTAGATAATTATGTGTTATGATTTATGGTATCTTTACAATAGATGTTTATATCTTCTATGATGATGTATCATGTATGACATGCAGTTTCATTTACTTTATTTCATTCGCATCATGGATTAAAATAGGATGATGTACTTTATTTAGTGCATGTATATTCTTTTAAGTCTTTCATACCCTGTGGCATGTACAGTGGATGATTAAACATTCTGAAATGTAATTTACTAAGGGACATTTGGAACAAAGTACATTATTTAAGAATGTTAGTCTTATTATTATTATTTTATGAGGATGTGATGTTAAATGGAATCAATAATAGTTAATTGAGAAGTGATTCAATGTTAAGGGATCCTTAAGGAATGTAACCTGTTATGTATAATTATGTATACTTTCAGTAGAATGTTGTTATTGCTTCCATTACACTGTGTATGTTGTGAATAGTTTAACTTTCATGTTTCAAAAAATAAAATAAAATAAAAATGCTACCAAACTTAGTGAAACTTTAGGTTAATTCTTTGGATCTCTTGGTGGTGCGTTACATATGGTATCAGAGCCCGAGTTTCTACATTGGGAGCTTTGAGTATTTTGGAACAAAACAAGGACTTTGAACTATTATGTATATCTCTTTCAAACGTGAAACTAGGTGAACTAAAACATAACTTAAAACTGTTACTTGCATATGCAACACTTAGCTTTCAAAACTGAAAATTCTACTTAAACTTAAACATAAGAAAAACTGAAATTGAACTTTTTCTTTTGTAAGCATGTGCCTTTTACATTATGCAGTAGCATGCATCATTGTTGGCAAGTGGAACTAGCCTTTGGCATTAAAGTCACCACAGATTCTATAGTTCATAAGTGTGGGCTTAGCATAGGAGGATTTGATACTCCAGTTGACCTTTGGGTTATACCTCTTGGTTCCTACGATGTGGTTTTTGGTATGGATTGGCTAGGCTCTCATAGAGCTAGTATAGACTACAAGAAGAAGTTTATTATGTGTTAGGATGACAAAGGAAATGATGTGAAGATTGTTGAGTTACCAAGCCATATATCTCTACAGATGGTTTTAGTTCTGCAATTGAAGCGAAGTTTCCATAAGGGATGTTAGATATATGTGATTACGGTAAATGAGCTAGATGAGGAAGATCTTGTAAGAAAGACTTTAGATCACCCAATTTTATAGGAGTATGCAGATGCCTTTCCAAGTGAGATTTTAGGCATGCCTCTGAAAAGGGACATCGACTTTAGCATTGATCTGATTCTAGGGGTGGAGCTTATCTCTAAAGCTCCTTATTGTATGACTACTTAGGAATTGGGTGAGTTGCATCTTTAGCTAGAGGAACTTTTGGCCAAAGGGAGCATTCAACCTAGTATGTCACCATGGGGAGCTCCAGTGCTCTTTGTGAAAAAGAAAGATGGTTCTTTGCGCTCTTGTATTAATTACAGATAGTTGAATAAGGTGACAATAAAGAATAGGTATCCTCTACCAAGGATCAATGAGTTATTTGATCAGATCAAGGGAGCCATAGTATTCTCCAAGATCGACCTTAAGTCAGGGTACCATCAGCTTTGCATTAAGGAAGCCGACATTCACAAGACCACCTCTCAAACTCATTATGGGCATTATGAGTTCACAGTGGTACCTTTTGGGCTGACTAATGCTCCATCATTTTTCATGAGCTTGATGAATGGGGTGTTTTGATCTTATCTTGACAAGTTTGTACTTTTCTTCCTTGATGATATATTGATATATTCTAAGTCTTTGAAGGAGCATGAAGAACACCTATGACTAGTTTTGTAGTGCTTGAGAGACAATTAGCTTTATGCCAATGCAACTAAGTTTGAATTCTTCAAATCAGAGATTCAATATTTAGGGTACATAATATTAGGTGATGATATTTTGGTAGGCCCTGCAAAGATCTAGGCAATAGTAGATTGGCCTACACCAACTAATGTGTTAGAGATTCGTAGTTTCATGGGTCTGGCTGGTTATTAATGCAGACTTATCCAAAACTTCTCTAGAATAGCACATCCTATCACTTCCCTTTAGAGGAAAGGAAATAAGTTTATGTGGATAGAGAAATGTGAGGAAGCATTTTGGAAGCTCAAGGAGTTTTTGACTAGTACACTGATCTTAGCAGTACCTAATTTAGAAGGTGATTTTATGGTATGTATAGATGCTTCCCTTGAGGGAATTGGAGCAGTTTTGATGCAGAATGGATGGGTGATTGCGTATGAATCATGTAAGCTCAAGGATCATGAGCTAAATTATTCTACACATGATCTTGAGTTAGCAGTGGTAGTTCATGCTTTAACAAGGTGGAGACATTTCTTGTTGGGGCACAAATTTGAGCTACACAGTGATCATCGCAGCCTTCAATACATTTTCACTCAGCCAAATTTGAATGCTCACCAGAGGTGATGGATGGAATTTCTATATGAGTATGACTTCAAGGTAAAGTACATTCAAGAAAGAAGAATGTGGTGGTAGATTCTTTGAGTTGCAGGAGACATGTGATATCATCTATGACTCTTATTGTTGATTTAAGGAGTTAGATTCTTCAACCACTTCCTACAAATTCTTGGTACTAGGAGGTGTGCAGAGAAATAGATTCAGGAAGAACTTTGGAGGTTAAGTTTTCAGGCTACATCTGAGAGTTAGATGGTCTTTTGAGACATTCAAGGAGGATTTATGTGCCATTATTGGATGAGCTTCACACCTTGATTCTAGTAGAGGCCCATCATGCACCTTACTCATCACATCCAGGTGTCAAGAAGATGCATGCAGATTTGCAATGTTTATTCTATTGGTCTGGGATGAAGTGAGACATTGCTGATTATGTGGCTAGGTGTCTTGAGTGTCAGAGAGTTAAGACAAAACACCAGCATTTGGTAAGAATTTTGCAACCAAATCTCATTCCTTCATGGAAGTGGGACATCATCTCTATGGACTTCATAGTAGGATTACCTATGATTGCTTGTTGTCATGATGCTATCATGGTCACCATTGATCAGTTAACTAAGGTGGTACATTTTTCACCAATCAGGTCTTCCTACATGATAGCTTCTATACCTAATGTCTTCATGCGTGACATTGTAAGATTACATGGTATTCCTCGAAAGATCATTTCAGATCGGGATCCTGTATTCACATTCACATTTTGGACATCGTTGCAGCATGAACTTTGAGCACAATTGAATTTCAGTTCAGAATATAAACTAGAGATAGATTGTTAGATAGAGAGGGTGAATCAGGTTTTGGAAGATATGTTAAGGATGTATGTCATGGATAGGCAGACACATTAGGAGGACTATCTCTACCTAGTGGAGTTTTCTTACAACAATGGGTATCACAGTTCTATTAGCATGGCACCATTCTAGGCTTTATATGGATGTCCTTTTTGTACACCTTTGAGTTGGGATAGTCTTAAGGATCACATTCTATTGGGTCCTAAGATGCTTCATGATATGGAGCAATAGGTAATGTGTATCTGTGAGCACTTGACTATGGCACAGGATAGACAAAAAAAGTATGCTGATGCACATAGGATAGATAAGCAGTTTGCTATGGGAGATAAGGTATTCTTGAGAGTGCATCCATAGAAGAGTTTGATCCAATCTGGAAAGGGTTCAAAGCTAGCACCTCTCTTTGTGGGACCATTCGAGATTCTTGAGAGGATTGGCCCAGTTGCTTATCGCCTTGCTTTACCACCCAACCTAGCTTGCATTCATGATGTTTTCCATGTTTCAGTACTGAGGAAGTATATCCTTGATGTTGTAGATGTTCTTTATTGGAATGTGTTGTAGGTAGAGGACGGTCAGTTGGCTTTAGAGCCAGTATGTATTCTGGAGCAATGGGAGTTGACCCACAAGAGTCGAACCATAGAGTAGGTAAGGGTTCAATGGAACCCTACTAATGACTTTTCAGCTACATGGGAGGATGCAGATAGATTACAGGAGTTATAGCCCTACTTGTTTGTAGGCTTCCAGGAGTAAGCCTAATCCTAGGGGGGTGGATGTAGTGTGTTAGATTGTGGTGACTGATCAGGAAAGTACTGTACATACTTCATAAATAGTGGCCGACATGGTAGCTGACATATTATGGCCGACATATGGCCGGCATGTTATAACCCTAAAGTGGTTTAATACTTGTATAAAAAGGGCTTAGGTTTGGGTATTTTTCATAATGTTGTGATACGAAATTGGTTCTTGCGGCGGTATTGAGCTGTAAGGGATTACGAATTGTAATCAGGTTGTAATCACTGGATTGTAATAAGATCGGACTTGCTGTTTGGTGGACGTAGCCCAGGGATTGGTGAACCACATTAAATCTTGGTGCCTTGTGTTCATTTCTGTGTGTTCTATTATTTTCTGTTATTGGTTATATTTGCATGTAGTTTTTATTTCTGTCCGTGGTTTATCCTAACAAGTGGTATCAGAGCCTAATTGTCTTTCAATTATCCTCTGCAGGAAAGTCTCACGGTTAAGTGGGAGTCTCATAGTTGAGTGGGAGCGATGGTAGATGAGGGTAAGTTGAGGGTTGATAGGTCTAATGGGTAGAACTTCCAGTTATGGAAGATGCAAATGGAAGACTATTTATATCAGAAGGATTTATGGAAGCCGTTGGAAGGAAAAGCCAAGAATTAGGGAACTATGTCAGAGGCTGAATGGGATCTTTTGGACAGAAAGGCACTTGGAAGCATTTGGTTATGCTTGGCACCATCGATGGCATTTAATATTACAAAAGAAAAGACGACAGAAGATTTGATGAAAACCCTAGCGACACTGTATGAAAAGCCCTCCGCTTCAAATAAGGTATTTCTCATGAAGCGTTTATTTAATATGAAAATGGAAGAAGGTGGATCTGTTGCAGATCATTTAAATGAGTTTAATACTATTACTAGTCAATTATCTTCTATGGGTATCAATTTTGATGAAGAAATTAGGGCTCTCTTGATTTTGTGTTCTTTGCCTGAAAGCTGGAATGGCTTGGTAATGGCGGTGAGTAATTCTGTTCCTGGATCTAGTACCCTAAAATATGATGATGTGATCTGTGTTATTTTAAGTGAGGAAACTCATAGAAAATCCTCAAGTGGATCTACATCAAGAAGTGCTTTAAATGCACAAAGCAGGGGCAGAATGACTGAAAAAGGAAGTAACTTTGGAAATCATAGGAAATCAAGAGGAAAGTCAAAGGGGAGGAGGTCTCAATCGAGAGGACCAAATGATTGCTGGTACTATGGGAAACCAGGGCACAAAAAGAAAGATTGTTGGAATCGAAAGAAAAATGAAGGAGATAAATCAGATTGAGACAAGGAGGCAAATGTGGTAAGTAACAAATCCGAAGAGGATGCTTTGCTTCTGTCTTTAGAGAGTGTTGATGATTCATGGGTTTTAGATTCTGGTGCTTCATTTCATGCCACACCTCATAGACGCTATTTCATTGATTATGTCCAAGGGGATTTTGGGCTTGTTTATTTGGGGGATAATGAACCTTGTCAGATTGTTGGAAAGGGAAAAATTAAGATTAAGTTGTAGAATAGGAATCATTGGCTACTACATGAGGTAAGACATGTTCCAAAACTAAGTAGAAATTTAATTTCAGCAGGGCAACTCAGTGATGAGGGTTGTGTAGTTACTTTTAATGATAAAAATTGGAAGGTTTAAAAAGGTTCCCTTGTAGTAGCAAAAGGTGTGAAAGTAGGCACCTTATATCTTTGTACAGGTCATATTGTTCCTTCTACTTTGATTGTTTCAGAGAAAAATGAATATTCAGGAACAATTACTACAGTTGAGCAGGGAGAACAAATAACTATTGTAGATTCTGACACAGCGCTGTGGCACAATAGACTTGGGCACATGAGTGAGAAAGGTATGAAAATACTTCATTCAAGAAAAGTTTTACTAGGTCTAAAATGTGTGAATATGGATTTCTGTGAAAGTTGTGTGTATGGAAAAGTAAAGAGAGTGAGTTTTGTAAAGATAGGGAAGGAAAACTAAAAGGAGAAATTAGAGCTTGTGCATACAGATGTATGGGGACCGGCTCAGGTATCTTCCCTTGGTGGCTCTCATTATTATGTTACATTTATTGATGATGCAACTAGAAAAGTATGGGTTTATTTCCTTAGACAGAAATCTGATGTATTTCAAACTTTTAAGAAATGGAAATGCTTGGTTGAAAATGATACTGGTAAGAAATTAAAATGTCTCAGATCTGATAATGGTGGTGAGTATTGCAGTCATGAATTTGAAGATTATTTCTCCACTAATGGTATTCGTAGACAAAAAACTATTCCAAGGACTCCACAGAAAAATGGAGTAGCTGAACGTATGAACAGGACTATAATGGAGCGCGCAAGGAGCATGAGGTTGCATGCTGGGTTGCCCTTACACATGTGGGCGGAGGCTGTCAATACTATAGTATATTTGATTAATAGAGGTCCCTCTACTCCTTTGGGCTCTGGTATTCTAGAGGAAGCATGGACTGGTAAGAAGGTGAGTTATTCTTTTCTCAAGACCTTCGGTTGTGAAGCTTTTTCTCATATAGACTCTAAAAATAGAACCAAGCTAGAAGCTAAATCAAAGAAATGTGTCTTTGTTGGATATGGCATTAATGAATTTGGCTATAGGCTTTGGGATTTTGAAAATTATAAAATTATAAGAAGCCAGGATGTCATATTCAATGAAAAAGTGTTGTACAAAGATCTGTTGCAGCAACATGAGAAGAAAGAAGATGATTATGTAGTGCTGGATGATACTCCAAAAGCTGATGTTCCAGCCATTCCTCATGATGTGCAACAACTGCAACAAAAAATACCACACACACCAGTGAATGTTAGACGGTCAACAAGGAAAATTAGACCTCCACAAAGGTTTTCTCCCTCTTTATATTCTATTTTACTTACTGATGCTGGTGAACCTAAAAGTTATGATGAAGCTGTGCAGGTGGATACTAAGATTCAGTGGGAGTTTGCAATGAAAGATGAAATGGACTCTTTGCTAAAAAATAAGACATGGAATTTGTGCAAGTTGCCTGCAGGTAAAAAGGCTTTACAAAATAAATGGGTTTATAGGTTGAAAGAAGAGGAAGGAGGTAAGAAAAGATTTAAGGCCAGGTTAGTTGTAAAAGGATTTGCATAGAAAAAGGGAATTGATTTTGATGAGATATTTTCTCCTGTTGTTAAAATGACTTCTATTCGTACTATTTTAAGTCTTGTGGCTACTGAAGATTTGCATTTAGAGCAGATGGATGTTAAAATAACCTTTCTTCATGGTGATTTGGATGAAGAAATATATATGGCTCAGCCACAGGGTTTTGAGGTCAAAGGTAAGGAGAACTTAGTGTGCAAATTGAAGAAAAGTTTATATGGCTTGAAGCAAGCACCTCGACAGTGGTATCTAAAATTTGACAGTTTTATGCATGAGCATGGATATAATAGGTGTCATTCAGATTACTGTGTTTATTTTAAGAGGTTGGATGATGATAGCTACATTGTTTTATGTTTATATGTTGATGATATGCTTATAGCTGGGTCTAACATGGATCATATTAAGGGGCTGAAATGCCAATTAGCACATGCATTTTCTATGAAGGATTTGGGGGCAACAAAACAAATCCTTGGTATGAAGATTTGCAGAGATAGGAAGAATAGAACATTGACGCTATCTCAAGCTGATTATGTTGAGAAGGTGTTGCAACGTTTCTCTATGGAGAATGCTAAAGCTGTTAGCACACATTTACCTGGTCATTTGAAATTGACTAAGGAGATGTGTCCCAAGACACAGGAAGAGGAGGATAAGATGCCCAAGGTAACCTATGCTTCAGCTATAGGAAGCTTGATGTATGCTATGTTATGCACTCGGCTAGATATTGCACATGCAGTGGGAGTCGTTAGCAGGTACATGAGTCATCCAGAATTTGAGCATTGGAATGCTATCAAGTGGATTCTCAGATATTTGAGAGGAACATCCAATAAGTGTTTACACTTTGGGGGCTCTACTACTAATTTATAGGGCTATGTTAACTCAAATTTGGCTGGGGATATTGATACCAGGAGGAGTACTACAGGTTATGTCTTTACTGTTGGTGGGGCAGCCGCGAGCTGGGTTTCTAGGTTACAGAAGATTAATGCTCTCTCCACTACAGAGGCAGAGTATGTTGCTGCTACAGAGGCAACCAAAGAGATGATATGGCTTCGGTTCTTCTTGGAAGAATTGGGACATCCTCAGAAGGATAATTATTTGTTCACAGATAGTCAGAGTTCCATTCATCTTTCTAAGAATTCAGCTCTGCATTCTAAGACCAAACACATACAGTTGTGGTACCATTTCATTCGGTCAGTTTTGGAGGATGGACAGTTAAAGCTGGAGAAGATACATACCAATAAAAATCCAGCAGATATGTTGACAAAGGTTGTAACAAGGGAGAAGCTAAACTCCTGTTCAGCTTCAGTTGTTCTTTTAGAGTAAATGTGAATAAAAGAACAACAGAGTCCAGGGTGGTTTGATCCAGTGGGAGCCCCATGCGGTAGTTGTATTGCTACAGGATCAATCTCCAAGTGGGAGATTGTTGTTTAGTGTGGAACCTGATCAGTGTCCAAGTGGGAGATTGTTAGATTGTGGTGATTGATCAAGAAAGTACTGTACATACTTCATAAATAGTGGCCGACATGGTAGCCGACATATTATGGCTGACATATGGCCGACATGTTATAACCCTAAAGCGGTTTAATACTTGTATAAAAAGGGCTTAGGTTTGGGTATTTTTCATAATGTTGTGATACGAAATTGGTTCTTGCGGCGGTATTGAGCTATAAGGGATTACGGATTGTAATCAGGTTGTAATCACTGGATTGTAATAAGATCGGACTTGCTGTTTGGTGGATGTAGCCCAGGGATTGGGTGAACCACATTAAATCTTGGTGCCTTGTGTTCATTTCTGTGTGTTCTATTATTTTTTGTTATCAGTTATATTTGCATGTAGTTTTTATTTCTGTCCGTGGTTTATCCTAATATAGTGCCTGCCCTTGTTTACATTTTTCTAGATACATTGTTGTTGTCATGGTCAAACTCTATTAGACTAGTTTTATGTTGATGGTTAGTAGCATTGTTTTGAGACTATTAGATATTATGCTATAGATTCAATTGATATGTGATGAGATTACTTAGACTCTACTTTTCATATATGCATGATGATTATTACATTATTTCTAGTTATTGATGATGATTAGTTAGATGGTTTATTATCACATGTGTTTTCTTATGGATACTTACCCCATACTTGCATATGTACGGTGTGCATGTTTGTTCTCTTATTGTATGGAATTTTTGATGTGGTTAAGGAAGGGAGTCGTAGTCTCCTACTAGTCGGGATCTACACGATGCACCACTTCTTGCCATTGCCTGTTTAGCTTAGCATATATATATTGTATGTACATGCATGGATTTTATGTAAGTTGTAGGTACCGGATATCGACATCACTAAATTGCTAGGATGAGCGTACCTTATCGCACTATCTCAATGGTAAGAGAGGGGAGATAAATTCTCAAGTCCAAATCCTAAACACTTAAACCATTTGTCCTAGAGATGCAGGACAAGTATTTGAGATATTTTACCTACCAAATGCATCAGATGATGTAGTTCATGATTTAACTCCCTAGACTAATTTTGTACGGATTGTTCTATGATGGGTTTTCATATTTTATTTTGGAGGTCTTTGGTGAATTTTCTATTAATTAAGTCTAAAATTAAAAGATTTAATTATTTTGGAAAAATTAATATAATGTGATGATATTTTGATATTTTGATTTTAATTAATTAAATGGGAAATTAATTGAGTAAAAGAATTAAATAAAAGAAATTAAAATTAATAATAATAATAATAATAAATAATAATAATAGAAATGATAAAAGAATTAAAATAAAAGTTATAAGTCTACCTAGGAGTAAGTGCACCTCTTGATTGCACATATGTCTACAACACCGAAGTTAGCACACAAATTAAGCACATGGTGTCTACAACCTTGTGACTCATCTAGAAGATTGGAAAAAAGTTCGTGCTTAGTTGTCAATGCTTATTTCATCTTTTGGTTGTTTCTAGAGACATTTTAGGTGCTTCTTAAGAGTTCTTTATATTCAAGCACTCCTAGAAGCTCGGGGAGCATGTTTGGAGGACTCGAGAATGTTGGAGAAGGAAGGAGCTTGCTCTGCAGATTCTGAGGAGAAGTGATTTAGCATCAGTGTCCAAGTGGACACTTGTGATTTTTGCATATGATATTTCGCTTCTTGCACTTCCTATCTTCTGAATGCTTTCTAAGGATTTTGATATGTTGAATATCTTGGTTGTATGCATTTTGTCATGGGTAGTTAAATCTATAAGAGAAAATCTCATATGTGTAGATCTAAGGAAACTATGGGGCTAGGGTTTTCAAATGCTTATGGAAAAACATATTTAAAAGAATTAATGGGTAAATTTAGAGAACAATTATTTTAAAGGGAAATTCTGAACTTATAGAATAGGAAAGCCCTTTTTTGTTTAAAAACTATGTATATGTTTTTTTTTTTAAAGTATACAAATTTGCATACATATATATACATATATATATGTATATTATATATGTATATATATGTTTATTATAATAATAATAAATGATGTAATGCTTAGTAACAATCTACGTGTATATAAATATATATAGATATATATACATATATATATATAGACATATATAAATACATACATACATACATACATACATACATACATACATACATACATACATACATACATACATATATATATATATATATATATATATATATATATATATACACATACATATATAAATATAAACATATATACATATTCACACACACACACACACACACACACATAAAATTAAACACTGCTTATTTAAAAATCACAGTGAGAAAATATTTATTAAATAAAACCAAATCGCATATGGGAGAAACATTTTTTAAAAATGTTAAACAAAAAAATAAAATTGCAAATTTAAATGGGTGGGGAGGGACGAACCCGTACCCCCACCCCACTATCTATATTGTAGAGGCTGGTGGCACTGCTGCCGCAGGCTTTGTGATAGTGTATTGTCATAGGCTTGCATCAAAAGGTCTGCACAGCACCCCACCTATACGGCGACATATTTTTTTTGAACCACGGTGTGGATACATATATGAAAGACAACAACCATAGTCGCAGGGCGGGTACAACCCTGAAACCTATGCCTTCAATCATTCAATTATAAAGTTTATTCATATAACGTTTGTAATTTTATATATATATAGATTTTTATTAATTAAGATATATATATGTGTGTGTGTGTGTATGTATATATAGGTTGTTATTAATTAAGGTTTTAATAATATTAATTTTTAAATAGTGATTTAAATCATTTAATTATCAACATGAATTTTTATTTAGATATAATTAATTAAATTTAATAAAGATTAGATAGCATTAAGGGGGGGTTCTTTACCTAAATAATGTATATTCTTAAAGTATTTAGGAAATTGATTTCTAGGAGTTATGGGAACATTTTTCAAAACAAATATATATGAGTTAGAGAAGAATGTATAAGCGTTTCCTCACTTGATTTTCAAATCTGAAACAAAAATTGAAACTTCTATACTTAATTCAACTATGTAATTTTAGCAAACCAAAACATGTGTTTTCATTTTGTGTTTTCTCTATGCTTCTTGTTTTGGGTTTTTGGGTTGACTAGATTGTTGACTAGTTATAGGACGTCTACCAAAGGCTCAGGGGTTATGATTTTGATGTCATGATGATGTCTTTTGATCTTGATCTTTTTAAAACCCAACCATGGTTATGTGATGGCATGCTCTATGGTGTGTGTGTGGTTTACTGATTGATATTGTTTTCAGTCTTCTTGTGTAAGCTGTGACATATGTAAACATTTATGACTATCGATCAGTTGTATTTGGATTACTTTCTAGTCACTTTGATGGAATTGAATTGTTTATCTGATCTTGATGATATTATGTTGTGACATGTTTTGACTCGACCATTTTGGAGTCTTCGATTAGTATTATTTTGAGATACTTTTTGATTTCTTGTTGAGAAACAATGTTTATTGTCATTATCATTGATACCTTCAGTTGCCAATAGAGAACTGTTGTGCTCATGATTATCTATGGATGCTTTTTAGTTGCTCATGGAGATTTGATGCTCTTATTGTGGATTATCTTTTGGTATTCTTCTAGTTGCTTATATATAACTGTGGTGATTTTTTGATTTATGATTCCATGAGCCTAGGGTAGGTTATCTACTTGTAGTGTCAGGAAGTGACTTGCAATGGGAGCTGGGGCCCTAAGTGGCTACCAGGGTAACTCATTGTAAGTTGTTTTAATAAGTGAAAACATTACACCTAGTACTAACTTAAATGAACCTAATAATATAATTGTTTGTTCTTGCCCATGCCTCAAGTACTAGTGCAGACTAGGATGGGAGTAGAGAGAATGCTTGGTTGCGACCTTGCATTCCATAGTATGCCTTGTCTGTATGAGAGAATACTCATGGCTACATAGGGATCACTAGGGGGCTGGGGTCTATAGAGAGACTACCAGGGTAACTCTAGCATGATCCATGTGATGACACTTTCCCACTTGCATAGTAGGTTTTCTACATGTCATTGTTGTGCCTCTAGAATTAGATGTCGGCTTGTGATTGGAACCTTGGAGTTAGTATACTTTTAGGATTCTTGGACTTAAAAAGTATTTTTGCTATGTGATTTGATAGCCTATTTGGGACTTGAGATTATCTGCTTAGCGCGATGGGAGTGGACCATTTATGTTCCATGCAATCGGGTGGTAGTGCTTTTTCACTCTTACAATTTGAGATCCGTCTGAGACACTATGGCTGATGCATTCTTTGTTGTCATCTATCTTTATTCTATTCATGGATTATGATGGTGGACATGTATCCTTATATTGATGATTAGCATATGATAGATGATTTTTTTTACTTATCTTATGCTTTATTTTGCATGATTAGATTTCTTATGCATATGTTGTAGCATGTTAGATTTCTTTCTGCATATGATGTAGTATGTTTTAGGAGTGACATTCCTACTATGATAATACCAATTATCTCTTCGGTGGCTTTGAATGTTATGCACGGGGGGATGGCTAGTGCCCATGATGGTCTAATGATGTTATTTATGGTTGGGAGGAATCGTGCACTTAGATAATTACGTGTTATGATTTATGGTTATCTTTACAATAGATGTTTATATCTTCTATGATGATGTATCATGTATGACATGTAGTTTCATTTGCTTTATTGCACTTTCATCATGGATTAAAATAGGATGATGTACTTTATTTAGCACATGTATATTCTTGTAAGCCTTTCATACCTTGTGGCATGTACAGTGGATGATTGAGCATTCTGAAATGTAATTTACTAAGGGACATTTGGAACAAAGTACATTATTGAAGAACGTTAGTCTTATTATTATTATTTCATGAGGATGTGATGTTAAATGGAATCATTAATAGTTAATTTAGAAGTGATTCAACATTAAGGGATCCTTAAGGAATGTAACTTGTTATGTATGTTTATGTATACTTTCAGTTGAATGTTGTTATTGCTTCCGTTACTGTGTGTATGTTGCGAATAGTTTAACTTTCATGTTTCAAAAAAATAAAAAATAAAAATGCTACCAAACTTAGTGAAACTTTAGATTAATTCTTTGGATCCCTTGGCAGGGCGTTACACCTTGTTAGGAGAATTTGAATCCTTGTGAGGAGATTCAAACCCTATTAAGCATTTTATAAACCCCATTAGGAGTTGTAGAAGGTAGAAGGACCAACTGTCCATATAGCTTTAGTGGCAAGACCATTGAATTAACTATCCAACTAGCCTCTACATTATTCCTTTCAAAACAATACCAAAAGATCAATTATCAACCAGCACTTTCTACCAAATACAAACACTTTTATCTTTCACTCTACCTCTACTACACCAAACACTTCTAAAATCTCAAAACCCAATCTGCAAACTCCCATTACACAAATCCTTTAGATCACTTACTTGCATGTAATTCAAACTTATAGTTCATTTATATTCTTCCCTACATCACTTGTATACATAATCGCAAGGAAAATAAATTTCCTTTATACCAAGTCCTCAAATTAAGTTGTTGAGTCAGCCTTGAGGCTTTCTCAATTTACAATTACAATAGGACCTCATTAAAATTTTTTAAAAAATGCTACATTACATATTTTCATAATTACATAACACTACTGGCTCATAATGTTCATAAATCCTCACAGGTGCAACTTGAGACTTTGCACCTCAACCACACCATTAACATGGTTTCTTCTATCTCTATCTAATTACACTCAATTAGATTCTATCTTTGTTAGAATATATATGTTAGAAATAGGTTATACTAAGGGGGTGGGGGGTGTTGAATCGGTATTCTACAAACTTTTGGCCACAACTAAATATTATTAATTACTTTAAAAAATACATATGAAAGTAAACCAACAATGTTGATTAGTAAATAAATCCATATAGAAAGAGAACTCATAACACCATATTTTGTTAACTAGGGAAAACTTAGCCAAGGGAAATCCCCAATGGGGATGTCACCCACAAAATAAACCACTAAATAAAAGAATCATGTTAAGGATATTGAGCCTATTAGAAGTCGATGAATTACATATAGTGAATAAATCAATACACAAAGAGAACTCATAACACCATATTTTGTTAACTAGGGAAATGCTATCCAAGGGAAAACCCTAGTGGGGATGACACCCACAAAATGATCCACTTAACAAAAGAATCATGTTAAGGATATTGACCCTCTTAGGAGTCTATGAATTACATATAGTGTCTCATTCCTAGTTAGAGGATTAGGCCATGTTAAAAAGCCCCAACCTTGTCAAGAGTGGTTCAACCCTATTAGGAGCTGGAAATACAATTAGAAATTTATGCAAGAAGAACCTACTACCCAAACTTTCAATTATACAATATAGTGCCTTTATTCAAAATAGATAGATGTAAAAATTTATTTACTATTAAATGTTTTACTTCACATATCTTTGATATTTCATCATACTTTGCATCACATGGCCTTCAAATAAGTTTACATATCATATGCATGTTTCACATTGACATCACACACTTCACAAGCTATAAAATCTTACTTATAACTTTCTTTTTTACAAAACTTTATCCAGTTGGCTTTAATGCTTTCACACGTTTGACCAAATAAAAAATTAACTCATGCTAATTTATGGTTAACATCTAGGATGTCATCCCTAATAATTAAGTAATTATTTTATTCTCAAAATAATTCCTTGACTTATAATTACCTCTTTCCTACCATGCTCTATCCTTTCCTGTACAATGTCTTACTAATAAATAGCTTGTAACTTATTTTGTACTACCCTTACTAATCTGTGCTTTTGACTATGTCATCATGGCTGAACATATAGTAAATAAATCCATTCATAAAGAAAACTCACAACACCATGTTTTTTTAACTAAGGAAACCTTTGACAAGGAGAAACCCTAGTGGGGATGACACCCAAAAAATGATCCACTAAACAAAAGCATCATGTTAAGGATATTGACTCTTGCAGATATTAGTTTTCCACAATCCATTAGAAATATTTGCTATATTTTCTACGTACATTGTGTAACAATTTTTGCGTCAATGTTTTGGATCAACTCTATGATCCATCATTAGGATTTCTCCTTTAGCTCTCTCATCCTAATGATGGATCATAGAATGTGATCCGAAACATTGATGCAAAAATTGTCACACAATCTGCCCAGAAAATGCAACAAAGATATTGACCCTGTTAGGAGTCTATGAATTACATATAGTGTCTTGATCCTTTTTAGAGGACTAGACCCTATTAAAATCCTTGAACCTATAAGGAGTTGGTAATAAAATTACAAATGTATGAAAGAAGAGCCCATTGCCTAAACTTACACTAATACAATGTAGTGCCTTTATACAAAAGAGATAGATACAAAAACCTCTTTACTGTTGAATGTTGTACTTCACATATCTCTAATATTTCACCATAATTCACATCACATTGCCTTTACATAAGTTTGCATATCATATGCACAGTTTTCATTCACATCACACACTTCTCAAGTCATAATTTCTTACTTATAGCTTTTCTTTTTAGAAAACTCTATCTAGTCATCTTTAATGCTTTCACATGTTTGAAAAATAAAAAATTAGCTATGCTAACTTAGGGTTAATATATAGGATGTCATCCCTAATTAGTTAATAAATTAGTTTGTTCTAAAAATAATTCCTCAACATGTAATTACCTCTTTTCTACCATGCTCTGTTGTTTCCTCTACATTGTCTTACTGATAACTAGTTTGTAACCTATTTCGTATTGCCCATACTGATCTACACTTTTGACCATGTCATCATGACTATTTTTACTATCCATACATAACTACACACATGCCAAATATATTCTTACATGACACAATACCAAAAACTATCTCTGTACTATTAGTAAAGCTATTTAACACTTCAAAAAATTTCTGTCTCTGACTATAGAATCTTCATCTATACATTCTTCCATCTCATCCTTAGATATATGTTTCCATAAATGAAAACCCTAACTCATCCTACTTAGCCATATTTCCAAAAATCTCTCTCTTTGGCATTGATTGTAACATATGAGAAAACTAGCTAAGTCCCAAAATGTTAAACAAAAACTTTTTGCAAAAATTGGACTTGAAAAGTTTACAAAACTCCAAAATTCAAAATCTTTGGATCATTACATTTATAACCATATTTCCTTATCTCTCCTAATGCAATACAATAATACTTCCTCTTACAATATTATTGTTACTCAATATAATTTTATGTATTGTCCTACTCATACAATTTTACTATGTTCTTCTCCTCCTTTGACATCAATGAGAAAGGTGTCAAAACTTATATACATGTCAAAATTTGGTTCATTACCTCGTCTCTAGGCTGATAGATGAGAGATATAGTCTGAAAAATTTATCATAAGACTCTTCATGCTCTTCTTCCATGTGCTTTTTACTCCCTCTAATATGTTGAGGAGAGCACACAACCCATAAGATGCAATCTCAATTGGATTCAAGTTTGAGTAAATGAATTTATCAAATGATACCTTTTCTACTAGGAAATCCTCTAACTACTACTCAATTGTGCTAACCTTCATTGATAGATTTTCTCTCAGAAGTGATAACATTTTGATGATCTTCTATTTGCTGGCTTCTAATAGACTTATTTCATCATAAGTCTTGCTAACCTATGTTTCAATTCCTACAATATTAACACTAGGTTGGCTGAGTTGATTTATCAATATTTTTACTTCATCATGCATTTTCTTTAGATAATCATCAATGCCTTTAGGTAAAATAAAGGACATGGCACATTTGGAATATAATGTCTTTCCTTCGTGTTCTTATCTTCTAAGTCCCTTGATGCAAGCATCAAAAGCTCCTAAGTCATTTCTAATGTTCTGATATATAGTATCAAACATATAGGCATCATGCTTCACTTGAGCTACTACTACCTCTAAAAAAATTGTGAATTTAACATCAAATGCTTGAATCATAGCCTTAGCTATGTCCTTTGGGTAAGGCTCTAATGATTTTTTTGTTAGTGTGCTTTGTAACTTTTCAATTACATCCATAAGATTTTTCTATAAACTCTTTACTTGATTATTCTTGCTAATGATTTTGTTGAGAGATGATATCAACTCTATTTGATCATCATCATCTAAACCTAATTAGTATTACAAGGGTGAGAGATGTTTTGGGTGTACTTTCCTCTTCTTTCTTCTTCCTTTTCTCTACTTCTTCCCCTTTCTTTTCTTCAACCTCTTTCTTCTTCTCATCTTCCTTCCTCTTGTATTCTTTATCCTATTTCCTCTTTTTTTTTCTTCTTCCTTCTTTTTCTTCTCTTCTTCTCTTCTTATACTTTCCTCTTCTTCTCTTCTTTTTCTTTCCTTTTTTTCTCTAATTCTTCCTTCCTCTTCTTCTCTACTTCTTCCTTCTTTTTCTTTTCTTCCTCCTTTTTCTTTTTCTCCTCTTCTTCCAATTTATTCTTTCTTTGTTCTTCCTCTTTCTTTGTTCTTATCTTCTTTCTTCTTCTTTTGGTTTCTTTTAATTTTATACTCTTTGTTTTCTCTTCCTCTCTTCTTCTTTCTTCTCATCTTCTTTTATCTTTTTCTATTTTTCTTCATTCTTTCTTTTCTCCTCTTCCTCGTTTGAGCTAAAATAATCAATAATATTTCCAACAATGTTTGGCCCAAGATCCTTAAAAGGCTCTTATCCAATATTTATAGTCACCTTGGTGGCACCAACTTGCATAATAGAGATTTGCGAACAAAAATCTATCATCTTGGTGTCCTTGAATTCCATTGCTCATTTTGTTGGTGTACTTTGCTGAAAAGACATAGGGATTACTCTCCCTAACTCCACACTCTTCTTTCCAATTCTGGGTATAGAAGTCATGTATTTGATAATGACTTCTTCTATCTCTTTATTTACCTCTTCATAATTCCCTCCCATCAAAATATTATCTCTTCTTTTGTTTCTCAATAATGGCTTAATTCCCTTCATCCTACTCATGTCATCATCATCATTAAATTTTTAAAGTTTCTTTATTAGATTTTCTCTAATTTTCTTATCTTCTCTCACAACTCTTCTTCTCCTATTGATCAATCTATTGTAAAAATCTTGTGGGATGTTCCTCTATATGTCTTCAGAGCTTTTGTTCCCTAGAACTATATTTCTTACTACAACATTCTCTAGTTGTAGTCTATCCATATTACTATACAAACTATAGTACTTATTGAATTGAACAAAATTGTCATTATTAATGATTTGAACATTTAGACTCTCTACCTTTGGCTTCCAAGGTATCTTCCCAACTGATGTCCTTGCTTCTCTAACTACTTGTTCCATTGGCCAGTCCTCTAATTCTTCTTCATCTTCTAACTCATTAGACTTATCTGATTCAACCATATGCAATGTCTTTCTTATACTACCAGACTCGCTTGACAATTATTTAGTCCTCTTCTTGCTAGGTTAATCAATTTTATTTTATTTTTACCATAGTGAGTCTTTTTGATTTCCTTGTGGCTAGAGGAATGATTGATTTGACATCAGTAATAGTATCCTCCTCTGTAAAAATCTTATTAGTCAGATATACAATAGTGTTTTGTACTTGTGCTATTGTGGCATAGGGTACAATATGTATCTATGAAATATATCCTACTACTATTACTCCTTCTATAGGTCCTACCACTACAAGGGGTGTGGCTGCTAATATCTTTATTTGTCCACTTGCCTTCATTTCCAAGGCAATCCCTTTAACTTCATTTAATTCTTCTCTAGTCATACCAGATTCCATCAAGATAGCTTCAATCTTTTTGTCTACCTTTTCTCTTTGGTATAAAGTTCACTATGAACTTCTTTCATCTTCTCATCATATGTGCCCCATTTAGGGAACTCCTTATCCCTATTAGACTCTAGAATGATATTGGCATATCCTTCTACAAGATATTCACTCATTTCATAGCCCATAGGATCTACAAACTTAAGTCAAGGTCGAACTCCTTCCATAAATGTGATATCAGTTTCAATCATGAAACACATTTCATCCTTGTATTTCTCTATTGGTGATGGAGGGATTGTGAATCTTTTTTTATTTTTTTATCTCAGATTGAAAACTCTTCATCATTTTTGTTATATCTTATGTAATTCTTTCCTATGAATGCCTCCTATAATGATAAGTGATCAAATTGATTGTCCATTTGTTTCCATTCCATTCATGGTCAAGCATACTAGGAAACATTCTGATAACTTGGAAGAATAGGTGAGTTATTAGATATTCAAATCTAAAAATTGCACTCTATTTCCTTTTCAATTTCTCGATGTTATCAAGCAATTATTGCTTCACAATTTCACACATATTGATCTTTTTTGTTTTCACTATCATAATATATCCTACATGGATGAATCCAGTAGGAACAAAGTTCAAACTTGAACTATGGATCATCTTGTAGCCTATAATTTTTCTAATGATCCTTACATCATCTTCCTTAATTAGATCAATTCTCATGTTTCTTCTATTTGACTTGGTCTTCATATTGATCTCAACCAATTTATTAACATTATTTTCATTGACTAGATTTCTCCCTTCATTGTGTGATCTAGTAAATATGTAGATCATGTCATTTTCAATCATGACTGGGATATCTCCTACCCAAAATATTCCTTCATGGATTCTTCTCAAGATTATTTTGCTCCATTCACGGTTATCAAAGTCTATATAGAACATGTGCTTGATAATATTCAATTGATTCAAATGTTGAAATCCTTGCTTCAAGGATAAATCATTGTTACATACCACATCCAAATCCTTATGAATGTTATTGTCACCAATAGTATCAAACTTGTACTGAATGTATTCCCTTACATCCTCTGTATACAATACATTTGATAGAACTTGCGAAAATGCTCCCAAAGGATAATTTTCTAGTGACACAAATGGGTGTTTCTTGACCTTATATCATGGCCTCTCATTAACATCACTTATAGTAGGATTTTCCATCTTAACCGATTCAAAGATTCAAAAAATACAACTAAAAACTTTGTAAAATACCTAGTAATTACAAAACTAGGGATTTTTGGATTTTATACTTAAAAACTATTTCAATTTGCTATCTTTTTGTTCTCAATTTATTCTTAATTATTCACCTAATTGAATGATACTCAAAATTTTGTTCCCATCCTTTAAATATTTTCAAAATTGAACTTCGCATTGATTGTGCAACTACCAAATTTGTAAAAGTTGTTATTTGTTATCCTTTAATTTTTTTGAATTCATACGACCTCATATGATCTCCAAATGACATGTGCATTAACTAGAGATTTTTTACTATCTACTAATCCAATCACCAACTTTACAACCTTTGACTCAACCTCTAATGTTTGATGTCACTTTTTGGTACTCTATATTTAATAAAAAGGTGTCTAATTCAAATATGATTTTAATATCTCATCAGGTGCATTGAAATATTGCTCTTCTAAAACCACATGTGAAATTGATGGATCATTTTTCTTCACAAATACTTCCTTAAATTCTTGAAAATCCTTCTATCATTTCTATTGTTGTTGCTTCAATAATTTGGGTTCCTATTGGCGTTACCCATATCCATTTGAAAGAATCTTGCAATGTGACAAAAGTTATTACATAACCGACATACAAGTGTACTCCTTCTCTAAGTAGGTCCATTCTAATTGAGTGGTGCTCTACAATTCCTTGCAATGTGTCCAAAGTTGTTGCACTTATAACACATAATTTTCCTCCTTGTTTCATTAGCTCCTTTACCATCATTGGATCTTCTTGGGGATATCATTCTTTCATTGCCTATAGCGTTTGCATCCCTAAACATTATACTATTTCCATTATTACTATCAATCTTAGGTTTCCTACAATATACTTCTTTATGTTCAAAACCATTACAATTATAACAATAGAAATTCATAATAGGTTCGAAATACTTACCTAATCTCTCTTCATATGACCAAGTTCATTACATGTAAAGAATCTACCTTTGAATTCATATCTTACTTCTTTAGTGGTTTAACTTGCTTTATTTTTTTGGGTTCATCAAATTCTATAGGAACTTCAGTAGATTTACTTGGCTCAATTTCATTCTAATAATTCTTCTTAGATGAAGGGGATTCAACATATGGATCTAATTCTTTTCTAGATTCATCTTTCTTTTTTGATTTTTCTCCAATAAGGTATCTAAGACATGTCTTATCATAAGAAAATCTATGATAAAATAGCTATTCATTAATTTTATCACTACTCAAATATAAATTCTCTAACTACATCTTAGCTTGAGTGAATTCTCCTTTCACAATAGTGTTTTACTTCTCTAATTTTGCATGCTCTATTTTGATAGAATCTAATTCATATGTCACTTGAGTTAGATGAAATCTTTGATCTACATTCTCATATTTTGGATCTGATTCAATCCTTCTATCAACTTTCTTCAAGCTATATTTTATTTCAAAAATTTTAAACTCATGTTTTAAAATCTCATTTTATTTATTTAGGGTAGCTACCTCATCACTATAAATAGTATTCTCTCTAGGTTATTTTCTAGATTTGAGATGATAAATCTTATCTTTCAATTTTCAATGTAATCTTTTACATCTTCATACCTTTCTTTCAGGTTGTCCCTTTCTTTAATAAGAAGATCAATATGTTCAATGACTTCTTCAAGGTTCCTCTTCAAATGGTCCATATCCATAGAGACCTTATTCAATTTGTTAGCCTTGTTCCGAGTAACTAAAATTTGATACCAATCTCTAGAAATAGATAATATTGGGGGAGGGGGGGTTGTTGAATTAGTATTCTACAAAGTTTTTCCCACAACTGAATATTTTTAATTACTGTACAACATGCATATGAAAGTAAACCAAAAAATTTTAATAGTAAATAAATCCATAGACAAAGATACCTCATAACATCATATTTTTTAACTAGGAAAACCTTGGCTAAGGGAAAACCTCAGTAGGTATGACACCCACAAAATGATCCACTAAAAAAAAATCTTGTTAAGGGCATTGACCCTATTAGGAGTTTATGAATTACATATAGAGTCTTGGTCCTTGTTAGAGGAATAGGCCCTGTTAAAAGCCTCAATCTTGTTAGGAGTTTCTTCAAACCTATTAGGAGTTGGCAATACAATTACAAATGTATGCAAGAAGAGCCCATTGCCCAAACATGGAATTATACAATATAGTGCCTTTATACAAAAGGCTTCAATGTGAAAACCTCTTTAATGTTGACTACATTATACTTCACATATATCTAATATTTTATTATAATTTGTATCACATGGCCTTAACATAAGTTCTCATATCATATGGATAGTTTGCATTCACATCACACACTTCACAAGTTATAATTTCTTACTTATACCTTTCCTTTTCACAAAACTCTATCTAGTTGGCTTTAATGCTTTAACATATTTGACCAAATAAAAAGTTAGCTCATGCTATCTTAGGGTTAACATATAGGATGTCATCTCTAATTAGTTAAGAAATTATTTTTTTCCCAAAATAATTCATCAACCCTTAAGTACCACTTTTTTGCCATGCTTTGTTCTTTTTTGTACACTATCTTAGTTATAAATGACTCGTAACTTATTATGTACTTGTACTATCTATTATTTTGACCACATCATCATGATTTTTTGTACTATCCATACCTAACTACACACATGCCAAATATCTTTGTAGACATTGCAATACCAAAAATTGTCTTTGTACTATTAGTGAAACTATTTAACACTTGGATAATTTTATGTTTCTGACTATAGAATGTTCATCTATACATTCTTCCATCTCATCTTGAGATATATGTTTCCATAAATAAAAACCCTAACTTGTCCTACTTAGCTATATTTCCAATAATATAATCTAATTACCATAAACCACTTCTCAAGAACTATGTATGTACACTGTCTTTTGTAAATCTCAAATAACTATCACTAGTCTTTTACTTTCTACATGCACTCTTAACAATGACATTAGGACACTTTGCAGAGCATGTCCTCAACTAATCTTTATCTCATCTTCAATCAACAAACCATATGATCTCAAAAACTATTTGTTGCTCTGTTAGTCTTAAATATGTTGACATCAATGACAAGTACTATCATGGATGCAACATATGATCATACTAGAAATCTCTCAAATGCTTCTAGAAATTATGGGATACTCCTCCATAGGAATATTATCAACATTCATGGTAAAAAAAATCCTAGTAATTGTGCCCAACTACTACTATATTAATGAGTCACTATTGGTGTATAAATGATGCACTATCTCTCAACCCTACATGTGGCATTAACATTACAAAGGGAAGTTGGTGTTGTAAATACCCTACACACCAAATTGTTTTCATTGATTGGAAACTAGTTGAGTGAAGTATAGAATCTCATGATTACCATTTGAAATCTACATTGGTCTACATGGAGATGAAAATAAGACAAGAAAGTTAAAGTTAGCACAATGAGTCATCATTATGACAAGGTAGAAGTGGTCATGGTCAACATCGTGATAGGACTATCATTCTAACAAAACAAAAAAGAGAGGAAAAGATAGAGGAGCTAAGCCTAGACCTAGGACATATAGGCAGAGTTTCCAATCTAAACCCTATAGCATAGGTGTCACAGATTGTTTATGAACTGCTTAGTACAATTCAAATTTCGGATTCACTATTTTGGGTAGGATATTTTTAGAGTTTTTTCATCCTAAATGAAAATCCATCATATAATTAAAAGGTTAAGAAAAAAAGTAGTTATGATTAAGTATAGGAAGAGATAAAGATGATAAAATCAAGTAGATCAAGTATTATTGAACAAAGAAAAAGAACAAAGAGGAATATCCAGCTAAAGTAGTTTGGTGCAGTATAAACAAGGGAAAGTAGAGAAAGAGTGAGATGATAGAGAAGATTTCATAGAGATATTATAAATGGAAAAGAGAAGATAAAATATTATGGGTATACACTAGAGATATGTCATGCAAGGTATGCAACATAAGCTAGATCATATTTGATTTCATTCTAACCATTGTAATTATAAGATCTCAACTAGGCATGCTTCAATAACTAGAATATGCTAAATATTTAAACAAGGTGCCTCTTAGAAGGAGTGGTAACAATATTATAATAAGGTATCCTTAATAGACTTAGTGCAATCCTAAGAAGCTATAGAAATTCTTAATTAGATGTGTCCTTAGAAGGAATAATTTGTATCTCTTAACCATCCAACCTTTTATTTGTAGTAAAAGGCTCATGCATATATTATTCCCACCATGGCTTTCATCTTCTTATGGAGTGTTTCCATGTACAAATCTATGTGTCTATTGACAGATGCTTTTGTCTATGATCTTACATACTTCTATTTTGTTGCATTTATCATTGTGTTATTTGTTAAGTGGTTGTTCAATTTATTTGGAATGGTTAAGAGATTAAAAAATATCAGAGTCAGTATTGATTCACCCTTATCCCCTCCAGCACCCCCTCTCCTGCACTAACCACTATAGTACTAGTTGGGACCAAAAATTGGTATCATAGAATAGGCCCTATATATGAAAAGCTTGAAAGCTTGAGAGAATATTAGGTAGAAGCCATAAATTACAAGAAGAAATATGAGGAAGCTCTTGACACTATTGAAGATTTGAATGAAAAGTTGAGAAAATCATTGACAAAGAGAAAGAAAACATGAAGAAACTCAATAAGATCATGAAATCATAGAGATAATGGATGAGCATAATGATACTAATATATCTAATGGAATAATTTTTGACCTCATGAATGGTAATGAGAATTTGAGAAAGTCCATCTCAAGGTTGTAGAAAGAACATGAAGAAACACCAGAATAGCCAAATCAAACAAAAAATGGGAAAGGTAACACTAATTAGGGATTGGAGAAAGATAAAAATTCACTAATGGAATTATTGGAGGCCAAGAGAATGGTTGAAGATAATGGCTCTAGACAAAAGGATTAATACATTCAAAATATGACTAAGGAGCTAAGAAACACCAATGAAATAAATGAGAAACTAAAAAAGTTCAATGGCAACTGATAAAAGATAGGTGAAAAACTCAAGGCTTAGAGGAAGACCAAGAGAGAAAGTGGTCTTGGCTATCAAGGTGACAAAAATATTGAAAGAGGTGAGTCACCTAGAAGCAAGGACTAGACCCAATAAGGACAAGGGAAAATATCATCTAAAGGTAAGAATATGAAGAAACCAACTTGTCATCATTGAGGTAAAACTCGTCACATGTATAATGTATGTTGGCATAAAAATAATTTACCTATAACACATAATATCTTTTATAGCTATTGGAACACATGTCATCAATTTGGTCACTTGTCTCAAGGGTGCAAATCTTATTCAAATGAGAAAAAGATTTAATGGTTACTATTAATTTTCTAATAAGTATGAAAAAAAGGTTGAGGTCTATAGATCTAGGGAATTCTTAGTCCAATAGTCTAAGAGAAAACCAAGTTTTGGATATAAGATCAAGTTCACTGCATTGGTATATTCAACTAGTGAGAATAAAGGGCATTCTGGAGAATAGTACAAAATGAGAATCAATCAAAGAAATCATTTAGGATCATGGAAAGAAACGAGCATAATGTATTATTACTATAGAAATATAGGTCATATTTCTATAGACTATTAATGAAAAGGATGAATCTAAGGGCATAACCATGATAATAGAGGAAAGGGCAATATCAAGGTTAAAGAGGAAGTTGGAAAGGACTTTAGAAATGTATGGGAAAAGAAGTTTGATGAGGTTGAAGGGTAAATATACATTGAAAAAGTGTCATTAATCACATTGCAAACTCAAATTCTTAAGCTTTAAATTTTTTTTAAAAAAGTAATTGAGCATTTGCATGCCATTTTATCCACAAGGAAATTTCTAGCCTGAAGGTGCAACGGTGAAAGTAAGAAAAGACAAATTATTAATATATAAATTAACATCCAAAAAATCATTATGACACAAAATCATGGATAAGAAAGGAAAAGAATTTTTTTTGGACACAGAGGGAGTTAGAAAGTGTTAGAGTGGGGTCATTGTTGGACCAAAAGATTGACCTGCCAATGCTCTATACAACCAATAGTATTATAGAACCACAAAAGTTGGCTAAACCATGTCACAAATCCTATGAGTGACACTGGCTCACTACCAACAATCCCCCTCCCAACATAACTCATCATGGCCTACAAGTTCTGAACTGTGACAAAGCTTTGATACCAATTGTTAGAGTGGGGTTGCCAATGCACCAAAAGATCAATTGATCAATGCCCGATATAACCAATAGTCTTATAGAACTATAGGAGGTTGTTAAGCCATGTCATTGATCTTGTGAGAGAGATGCATGACCACTTCTAATAGAAAGGGTTTCAAAAAATTATGGGCATGGAAGGTTGACAAGGTTGAAGTGAGCAAGCCTAATAAAGTTGGAAGCTCACCAATTGAGGGTAAGACTTTAAGAGTGAACTAAGCTAATCAAAGCTTGAAAGGGGTTGTATGTGAAAGTCAATAATCATACACCTCCCCTCATTAAAAAATTGGAAAAATGTGCATTATATAACACACCAAACTAAATATAAAAGCAAGAACCTATGACAAGACAAGAGTGTGCAAGAATAATGATCATTGTTACATGGGTCATTGACATTAATTATAAGTTAAGTAGTACGTAATAATTTTATTTACATTGAAAATTAATGTTAACCTAATGATTAATTTTTGAATGGTACAAATATGTTAACAAATTATCATTAATCATTTTATATCAACTCAAATTCTTGAGTTATGCAAAATTCAAAAAAATCTTAATCGAGTATTTATGTGCTATTTTATTTGCAAAGAAATTGATTACATCAAATTGTAGAGGTGAAAGAAAGAAAAAAAAAAATAGTAACAAATAACTCAACATCCATAAAAGCATTATGTCACAAGAAATTTATAAGAACGAGTTTCTTAGCAACAAGAAATTCAAAGAACCTGATTATATGATTACCTCACTAAGAGTAGATGTAGTAAACCAGAATGGTGTATTGTCCTCACTACCTACAAATGTGCCACTTACTAAAGATGTGATTCATATTTAAAGGAAAAAATCCTAGAACTAGGAACTAAGCAAATGATGGGGACACGAACCAAGCACAGAATGGACACAACATGAAAGGGAAAATTTTATTAACTGTAAAAATATGCTAGTACACTTAGTGTATAGAAAAAAACTCCAAAAAATACCCTATGGACTTACAATACCATAAATCTGGAGATAAATTTTTCTCCCAGTACCTTCTCTCAAACTCCACTCTGAACTGCCTTTTACAATACTAGAAATTTAACTAGAAATGTTCTTAAATAGACCCTGGGGGGTTAAGGATTAGGAATACATTCTAGAAAGTGCTAGTTGGCATCCACCAACCAAATAGAAGGTTCTAGAAGTCACATTAGAAGTCGGCACAAAATTAGAAGAATCTAGAAATGGTAACTAAACTTTTAGGAGGCATAACTTTTGAACCATAGCTCCGATTGATGAACCGTTTACATTTTTAAAAAGCTCTCGAAGCGCTCTATAGCCCTATGGACAAGCTTCAATTGTCCCCCATTTTTGGCCCTATTTGAGGTCATTTAATGCCCCTAACCTGACTTTGAAGCATTCTTATGATGTCTTCAAAAATTGAAAAACTGTGATAACTTTCAAATCATGGGGCCTTTTGACCCGATTCTTTTTCTAGAATGCTCTAAATTACAATGAAAATCATCTGACTAATTTACACTTTCTAGTTCACAAAAATAATGGCTCAATTTCATACTCCTAATTTTTTGACATTTACACGTATCCCAAGGTTATTAAAAACTCTAACCCAGAACAGTAATAGTGCAACTATGAGAGTTAGAACCTTTATTTGACTGAAATTGGTATCTAAAAATGAAAACACATGAAACAAAAACTAAGTCTAAGTACATTTTTTTAGGTGACACAAGATTGCCCTTATACCTCTGGATGCTCCTACATCATCAAATTAATGAAGTATTATACACTCTTTGATAATGGAAAGATGAAGAAGGAATAGAGATATCTACATAGACCTCATTTCATCATGCAATAGACATTCCTACCTTCTTCTAGGAAGATTTTTTAAGACTTCTACTAAGTATAGAGAATAAATGTGGTTAGACAAACCTCACAAGATAACATGATTCAACAAAACTAGAAAAAAAATTAATAGAAGGAATGATTTCAATCGATGAAATTTTGAGAGTCACTAGAGGAAGGAAGGAAGATCAATCAAAATGAATGACATACATACCTTGAAATGAGGTTTGTCACCATGGTAATACCATACCAAATCTACTACTCTAGCAAGGAGAATAGTGTACCAAGTGGAGTAGCATATGAGATATACCAGATCATCTACAATCATGCCCCTCTTGATGGTTGCATAAACAGTTAATGACCAACCTAATGAAGGTCAAATAAAACTATAAGGTGCATCCATTCAAGTATGTATCCATCTTGGTATATATAGTTTTTCTATTTTAGATGATAATATCTTGGATGGTCATCAGTCAATTGGATAAAGGACATAACCATCTCTAAATAAAATTTCAAAATGTATATGATGCTAGAAGACACCAACGATGATTTAGTTAAGACATATTTAAGTAGATTGAAGGAGGTTATGCAATGAATGGAAAGGATTCCCTTTACTCTAGTAGAGAATAAAAGAATGAGTTATGTTTCCTAACATGAAAATATACTTGCATGATACATGTTGTCAAGCCTTGGACACATTAGCTTACATTAATCCAATATGGATTAACACAACAAGAGGAAAGGCCCTCTATCAAGTTACTTCTATCAATACCTATTAAACCTAAGATGCCAATATGAAACATGTATAGTGAGGAGAAGTATGGTCATTAGACTTGAGAAATACAAGGATCAAGCCAAAAGGGGGAAAAAAAGAAAGAAAAAAGAAAGGTGGAAACTATTTACAAATTGGTTCAAACAAAAAGATAGAGCTCACCAATGAAGAGAAATGAAGTCCAAAGCAATAGGTAGATGTAGAGATGAACATTAACTTAGGATAAGAGTTATCCACACCTATACCTAAAATGATCATAGAGGGTATGGTCAAGAAGAAAAAAAATGAAGGTGAAGTAAAGAAGAATAAATTATGGGTCCATAAGACATCAAATCCATACATAGAAGAATCATCATCAAGGACAACAAAACTTATAAAAATTGGTAGTAAAAGCTAAATAACTTGTAAAAACTAAAGAAGACCTAGAAAGGAATGTTAGATAGCTAAAAGAGATGAACAATGAAGAGCTTAATCAGTATGACAATTTGGTTCAAAGATTGAAAGCAATAAGACAATCAAGAAAGAAGCAAAAATACACACACACAATAGTTAAATCATGAGAAGTAATCAAAGGACTCATCATTAGTGCCAAGTATGACATTGATGTAGATCTCATCGATCAACTTGAGCAAATACTAAAGAGTGCATATATTAATGACTCAACTAGTGAAATTGGCAAAAAGAAATAAAATGAAAATCTTACAAACTCATTGAGCATCAAATAAAAGAACTTGAAAGAACAAAAGACAAATCCATAGACTTGCTAAGGGTCATCCACCCATTCTATAGAAGTGTTGGCAATATGGCTAGATAGATGTATGGGTGTTGTCATTTATTAAAACATAAGTTTTTTTATATTTCATGATGTTATCAGAGTTAGAACATAGTCTAAGTGTTAGACAATGTGCAACAATATAGAGACAAATTTGGTATGTATGGATGTCTGGCTTACAGATAACTCATGTGAAGTTGAGGATCAATAGTTGATAGTATCATGATGACATATGTTAGTGCATAGACCTATATGGATGGTATGCCACAAGTTATAGGCAAAGACCAGTTTAAGTATTTAATAGAACAAAATAGAGCATATTAGAGAATTGGATTGTACAACTTAAGGAGTTATTTTGGTGACAAAATAATTACTAAGTCATGATGAGCCAACATCCTAGATTTTTATCCAAAGCCATTTTTATATTTGGTCAAGTGTGTGAAA
This sequence comes from Cupressus sempervirens, assembly GCA_028749045.1. NCBI lineage: Eukaryota > Viridiplantae > Streptophyta > Pinopsida > Cupressales > Cupressaceae > Cupressus > Cupressus sempervirens. Next base: position 183,274,152 of record CM053791.1, on the reverse strand, counting down.
TCATTAAGGTCAACTAAGTAGAGATTTTGTAGTTTGCAAGATATAAGTAAAGATTATATCTTGCACTAATAAAGGGTGATGTGTATGTGATGAAAATGATTGAGAAGAAAGATTAAATGATATGTGAGCCTTATGTGATGCAAAATCTAATGTATGATCAAAGAAAGTGTGAAATACATCAGTGAGACAATATTGTATGTATACCTATTCTTGTGAAGAACTTAATTGTATATTGCAGGTTAGGGAAATGGGCTCTTCTTGCATACATTGTATTTGATCCACCAACTCCTAACATGGTTGAAGCAACTCCTAATAGGGTTGAAACTTTTAATAGGGCCTAATTGTCTAACAAGGACTCAAAATACTATATGTAGTTTGTAGACTCCTAATAGGGTCAATATCCTTAAAAGATTATTTTCTTTAGTGAATCATCTTGTGGGAACCATCCCCACTGGGGTTTTCCCTTTGCCAGGGTTTCCCTTGTTAACAAATAATGATTTTATGAGTTCTCTTTGTGTATGGTTATATTTAATATTCAGCATTTTTGGTTTACTTTCATACGCAAGTTATAAAGTAATTAACAATATTTAGTTCTGGGCAAAAGTTTGGAGAATACTAATTCAACCCCCCCTCTTAGTATTATCTATTTTTAACAATTGGTATTAGAGCACACTTTCTCAAAAGAGGCTTAACATCTTGAGTAAGATCTATATGGATATGGAATAGTTGAAGAGAAATCTTGAAGAAGCTCTTGAGAAGATTGACCTTCTTATAGAAGAAAGAGACAACTTGAAAAATAGGTATGAGGATGCAAAAGTCTTCATTGGTAAACTAAAAGATAAGATAGATGATTTGAAATCTAAGAACGAAAAAAATGAAGAAATTAGTTATAATGATGAACTATAAATTCTCAAGAAAGAAAAGGATATTTTAAAGCATGAGATAAAAATTGTTGAACTTAAGGTGAGTCTTAAGAAAGATGACAATAAGAATGAACCTAATTTGAAATCTGAGAATGCAAACCATAGATCCCAACTGAGTCAAGTAACATTTGAATTAGATTCTATCAAGATTGAGTATGCAAAATTAGAAAACTACAATGCCATTGTGAAGGAGAATCCACACATGCTAAGAAGCAATTAGAAAAACTTTATTCTAGTAGTGAGAAAATTGATGAACAAATATTTCACTAGAGACCTTCATATGAAAAGACAGGTCTTGGATATCTTATTGGAAAAAAGTTAGCAAAGAAAATTGAAATTATGAATGAACCAGATCCACTTGTTGAATCCCCTAAAGAAAGTGATCAAACTTAGATTGAATCAAAAGTATCTAAGAAATTTGGTGATTTATCTATAAAACATTATTAACCAAAGAAAATAGAGCAAGATGATAAACCTAAGAAAGATGAACCATCCAAGGAAGTTAGGCATGCATTTAGAGGTAGATGTTTCATATGCAATGAAGTTGATCATATGAAAAGAAATTGCACAAGTAATTCTTTTAAACATATCACTAATTTCTATTATTATAATTGTCATGGTTATGGACATAAAGTGGTAAGTTATAAGGAACCTAAGTTTGATAGTAATAATAAAAAAAACTAGAATGTTAGGAATACTAACCCTACAAGTAATGAAAGATGAGGATCACAAAGCAGAATTGCAAGGAATTGTAGATCACTTGAAAATCAGAATGGAACTAATAAGAGAAGAAATGCACCTATATGTTAGTTATATAATAACTTTGGACATACGACAAGATTCTATAGAATGGACAAAAGGAACTTCAATAGGAATCCTAGTTATGGAAGGAACAATAATATGAATGGAAGAAGGAATAATAATAGCAATGATAACAATTAGAAAGAAGCAATAAAATAGCATGTTGATGAATTTAAAGAAGTATTTTTGAAAGCTAAGGATCCATAAAATTCTTACACATTTTTGGAAGAACAATATTTTGATGCATCTAATGGAAAATTAAACTTAGCAGTTATTTGTAACTCATCCTATTTAATTAAATTATTTCCAATAGAGGCAGAGCTAGTTGATCAAAACTGATATTGGGAAGCAAATTAGAAGATGCATAGTTAATACAAGAAAGAAGACATAGAGAGGAAGCTATAGTCAAGTACACAAGCATTTGTGTGATCACAGTAAGTGGTATGGAAGAAAACAAGTTTACTATAATCAGTGACAACTTTTAGAAGAAGTAGATGCACATTTAATGTAGAATTGAATTTGAAATACTTTAGGGATTGTGAGAACGATTTGAGAACCATTTTATTGTGAAAAGATTTTGGAGCTATTAGTGAGAGATTTGACAAAAAATTCAAGTGCAAAGAAAGGTGTTTGAAGTGAAAAGTTGTAGAAGCCTTAAACATGACATTGAAGGTATTTTATGAAGCTTTTGTTGGAATTTATAGTATAATCTATAAGTAGCATAACATGCCAATTAGTATATGATGTAAGTGATAGACCTAGATACAAGTTCAAGAAATACCTATTTGTTTCTCTCATAAGTGATTTGTTATGAGGGTTTTTTTAAATCCCCCAAAATGTACTTCATTTAGAGGATGTTAGAAGCTACATTCACTATAAACTTGAGAACATTAGAGATGAGGACATCTATAAGGATTTAGGAGTTATGTGTATTGGTAACTTAACCCTAAAGTCTAAATATGCATTCCTAAATTAACTGAATTTGATTAACTATATGTTCTCCATGGAACTTGATAATCATGAGATGACCAAGATTATTTTGAGTAGAGTTCATGAAGAGATGTTTTGGGTAGGTGATGTAATAGTCACTATTGACAATGACCTGATTCAGAAGGTCACAAGTCTAAGCAATGAAGGATGCAATCTAGTAAATGACATGAATGTGAGAAAGGTTGTTGAGGCAAACCTTAAGACTAAATTTAATGGTTGGAACATGAGAGTTGATCTAATTTGGGATATTGGAATCTAAATATTGAGAAATATTGTAGGTTACAAGTTAAATCAAAGTTCTAGAATTAATTTAGTTCCAATAAGATTTATTCATGTAGCATATGCTATTATAGTTGATAAAAGGAAGGTAAAAATGTATGAGATATTCAGAACATAGTTATTGGAAAATATTATGAAGCTGAAGAAGACTAAGAATGTATTCTTTAGATTTGAACCTTTGTTAACATACATATTCTTCTATGCAACCAAGAAGTTCCCTGGTATGACAAACTAGAATAGTGATGAATGTTCAATGAAGATGGTTACATAGTGTTAAAGGGCTAGAATAAAGAATGTTTGAGACAATGACATTGATAGAATGATGAAGAACATTCAATCAGAAATGAATCTAAGATACATTATCCCTAACTCTTTGGTAGAGAAGCATAAAGATGAGATATGTTTTATGGTTGAAATTGATACCACATGTATGGAAATAGTTGAACCGAGGGTGAAATTCATTGAGCCCATGGGATATGAAATGAGTAAAGAATTCATTGAAGGTTACGTGAAAATCATTTTGTAGTCAAAGAAGGACACTAAATTTCTTAGATGGAACACTTATGAGGAAAATATGAGGTAAGTTCATTCTAAACTTCATAGAAAGGAGATTAAGAAGAATGTGGATAAGAAAATAGAATCCATTCTTAAGCAATTTGGCATGTCAAGGGAAAAATTTAATGAAATCAAGTGGGAAGTCAGAGGTATTAGGAGCTATACCTATTACTATTGCAACACTATGTGAAAGTAATAGTTGCAGGACCTACTTCATAAACACCTACTACACCTTAGGCAATAATTGTGTAAGTGCAACAAGTTAGAGTACATTGTGATTAGAAAAAGAAGTAATCAAAGGTTGATACACTTGTTGAATAGAGAAAGTTAGAAAGATTTGTAAAGGTTAAACAATAACCTACATCGCCTTTAAAGAAAAGGGTCAAGAAGACCACTAATGGACCCAAGCAAAGAAGGAAAATATTGCAAATCAATGATTTCAAGGAATATGATGATGAAACTAAAGACAAGCTAGTTAAGCAAGTAGCTGAAGAAGGAAGGACACCAACTAGAAAAAAGGCTTGGAAACCAAAGGTAGAAAACCTAAATATGTAGACTATAAATGATGAAAATTCTATACAATTGAATAAATATTTTAATTTGTATAGAAATATGGAAAGAAGGGAGCTAGAGAATTGTATTGTAAGGATTATGATTTTTAGGAACAAGAGATTTGATAGTATACAAAATAAGATTCTAGAAGATCTCTACAACATATTACTTAATAGGAAGACAAGAGTGGTAGAAGAAGATACCAAATTAAGAGAAAGAATGATTAATAAATTGTGTGAAGTGAACACAAAGGAAGTTTTGGATAGAGTTTTGAAAGGCATTGAATCCCTGCTAAGAAATAAAAGAAGAGCTATTCTTCTTTGGGAGGAAAGTATGAAGAAGTTAGGAAAGTAGAGGAAACCATAGTGAAATATATGACTTCTATGCCTAAGGTCACCAGGGAGAGTGTGTAGCCAAAAATCACCAAGTCTAGTGGTATATGTGGAGGCTAGTACTCCTACTGATGGTGAAGAAGAAGATGAAGATTTTGTATTAAGGGTTTTAGCTTAGGCCATGTGAAAGCATTTGAGTTGTAAACATAAAATTGGTAGCATTTGAGCTAGAACCAACATAACTGTTGATGTCAAAGAGAATCCATTTATTGAATATGGAGCAAAAACTGTTGGTAATATCACTATCTACTCAAGCTTAGATGAAGAAGATAATGCAAAAGTAGAGAAAATTGTAGAAAAGAAAAGGTTAGAGGAAGAGGAAAGGAAGAAACATGAAAAGAGGGAAGAAGATGAGAAGATGAAATAAGAGGAAAGGAGGAAGAAGAAAGAAGAAGATTTAAAGAAAGAGGAAGAGAGATGAAAGAAAGATGAGAAGGAAAAAAAATAGTAGAAGAAGAAAGAAAGAAAGTTGAGGAAGAAATCAAGAGAGAAAAAGGAAAAAAGAAAAGAAAAAAAGAGGAACAAAAGAAGAGCATAGAACTAAAAGTAGTTACACTTATTCTAGAAACAATATCTCATGATGATGATGATAAAAAGGGATTAATGATCTCTTTGAGAAAACTTCTTGAGAAGAAAAAATTAGTCAAGTCTTTGGAAAGAAAAATGACACAAGTCTTGGATAGAATGCATAAGACAATTCACACAACTATTACAAATTTAGATTTGCAAACTAAGGAAAAAGAATTGGTGAAATACTTTGATGAAGAATTCACAACCTTATCTAAGATAGCTTTGGTACAAGCACAAGCAAAGAATGATGCATCATTGCTCAATATAGTATGCACAAATGTGAGAAATGATTTGAAGACATTAGATATGTGCATCAATGAATTGAGGAAGAGCATTGATGAAGGTAAGGATTTTTTCATATAAGTACCTTTCTAATTTTTATAATCATATCAAAGGCCAAATGAGTGAGGTTCAAATACTACCTACCAAATTGTAGAAACCATAAGAAAGAATTGATAACTTTGGAGAAGAAATGGAGAAGATCCACAATGCTATCAGAAGCACTTAGTTTGACAAGGAGAATGTATTAAGGATATTCTCTATCCTTGGAGAGTTCTTATCACCTAAAATCAATATTTTGCAAAGGAAATTGGAGGAATGTCTTGTAGGTAAGGTATCCTATGATAAATTTTCATATATTGACTTGAGCATAGTAGAAGTGGCATCTTATGAAATTTGTGCACTCATCAGTATATTTGACATAGTGAAAGAAAGCTAGAAGGACTTTGACAAGCTTAAACATGAGTTTGTATATTATATAACCTGAATGACCCATTGATCAATAGAAGACAACACAATTTTGTGTGTACAGATTTTTGACACATTTGTCATTGATGTCAAAGGGGGAGAAATACATAAGGAAAAGTATATGTGTACATGTTTTTGTAAACAAAGAAGTATGTAAAATTGTATATGTATTTGTAAGGGGGAGCTTAGTTATGCATCATTATAAAGGAGAGATAATGAATGTAATGATAAATCAAGACATGAATAAAATCTCTATAATTACTACATTTGGGCCAAAATAGTGATGATAGGCTATTGCAATTACAAAGACCACCCATCGCCCAAGTGATGGTACCATGAATTGGCTCCAATCGAATGGGCATCAAAATTTTGTTGTCACAAATTTTGATGGAAAGGATGTCCATCATAATTATGATGGATAAAGTTGTCATCACTTGGAAGAAGGAAAGAGCAAGAATTCATCTCCATGTCGTCACAATTGTGATAGTAAACTATTGCAAATATGATGACTTAGGTTTTTCCTTTGGTCTCAAGATATTCCTCAATAGGTGAAGTTAATGAATTCTTTTTATGGCTTTAATAATCATGGATAGGGCACCTAAATACTCTAGATTTAATAATCTATAAAATATTTATTATGTTTACTTTGATAATTAAGGAAGCAATACGAGTCCAAGGAATAACAATAGATTCACATAGTTAGTTGTCATGCAATCATAGGTTAATGTTGAGCTTCAAAAGGGCATGATAATGAGATGTAGAGATAATAAGGGCATGACAACAGAATGTAGTGATCACAAGGGTGCACACACACACACACACACACACACACACACACACACACACACACACACACACACGCACACACACACACATGTTGATATATGATTGAAAAGATCATTTGAGTAGAAAAATTATTGAAGAAGTTTTTCAATCATTGTTTTGTCATTGATGTCAAACTTGCTACATGCTGGTAAGACAATTGCTTATATGTTTCAAGCACTATCACTTAGTTGATTGATAAGGAAGATTTGATCAACAAGATGCAACAAAAGTTCCTGGAGGAAAGGTTGAGTTATGATAATGTATTGAAGTGTCAAAATTAATTAAGACAGTGATAACATAACATATTGATGATCTACTTGAGGTTACAAAATGATTGGCTACACTTAGAAAGTTCAAAAGAATAAGGTTGGACATTTTCTAAGCTTGACCAAGTTAATAGAAGGTACCAAGAAAAGTTAGTACAAGCTAAGCAAAAGAGTTAGTTAGAGCCAATTGAAAGAAAATTCTACTGGATGTTGAGCAAATTATTAGGTGCCAAGCAAGATAATAGATGTCAATTGATTTTTAGTTGATGCTGAGCACTAGTAAAATCTAGTTGATGCTGAGTGCTTTTACAATAGATATTGACTAGCAGAATATGTGCTGAGCATTAGTAAATTGATAATGCCAATCTGTTGCATTATGAAAAAGATCAAAGATTCACCAAATAAAAACTGACAAGTTTGTTTTCTTAGAACTTGTGAATTAGGAGGAAGATAAGATTGATGAGCTGGAGGCATAGAATCTTATGTAAATCATTTTGGAGGTGAATTCAAATGGATTCTAGGAGAACCTTCTAGAGAAGACAAGATATGGGCTAGATACATTATATCCTACCTAATCCATCAAAACCCTAATTTTTGTGATGGATAATGAGCAGGAAAAAGAGTTATCATTTCCTATATGAAGAATATCTAGTCATGAAGCAAAGAGGTTAGAGAGTTTTGGAAGCAAAAATTTGACAAGGAGAAGGAAGAGGGTTTTCTTCATCAAGTGACCCAAGAGAAGAAGTTTACAATTACAAACTAAGTAAGAAGTCTTTAAGAGGATGAATTTTTGAAGGGTGAACAAGCTATCAGAGTTGCAAAGATTGGAAGCCAAGTAGAGTTGAGGACTAAATAGTGATTTATAATCTATAAGTAAGGTTGTAGGTAGTATCAAATCAAACCTCTACTATTACTTTCTAACAATTGTACCAGATTAGGGTGGATAAATGTTGACTTGACAGTCATTGGAAAATCCTTTAACAGGGTGGTATTCCAAGTGAATGGCCTAAAGTCCTCTAACAAGGCTCACTTTTAACAAGGTAATTGAAATCCCTTAACTGGGTCACATTTAATAGTGTGTGTTGTAACCTTTAACAGGGTTGAACTTTAACAGGGCATCACTTTAGAAGAGTGAAAAAGGAGTAGCATGTTACTAGTGGTTTTTCACAAATTGGGTTTCCATATTAAATCATTGTGTCAAATGTGTTGATGGATATGTTGTGTTTTATGCTTTATACTTCTACATGTTAATGTTACAGTAGTGTATCAGTTTTGGTTAACACACAATGAATGCATGCATGGTTAAGAATGATATATGGGTTCACTAAATTGTGAAAAGTTTTATTTTGTACATCTAGACCTTGAATAATTGATTCACCCCCCCTCTCAATTATTCTAAAAGAATTCCAACAACACACACACATATATACATACATACATATATACAAAGAGATATATGCACACACACACACACACACACATATACGTATGTATATAAATATATATACATACATATATACATACATATATACAAATATATATATATATATATATATATATATATATATATATATATATATATATATATATATATATATATATATATATATATATAGAGAGAGAGAGAGAGAGAGAGAGAGATAGCATTTTTAAGGTGCTAAGTGACTTACTTCAAAATCCCACACACAAATAATGCAGATTAAGAAAAATGGGTAGAGTTCACAAGAAATTTTACAAAAAATATCATAGCAGACATTTTTTTGAAAGACAAAAGCCATAACCTAGTTAAATGGGTCTAGTTACTGATTAGCTAGGTTGATTACAAATTCCTATAGAACTACTATTAGATTAGGTACAAAAAAATGAACAATCAATTGTTCCTAGCTAGCAGGATCAAATACAGTTGATCTAGCTACATATATATATCAGAATCTACTTAACCATAGGTATTTCCATCACATCTATGGCCATGTTATCTGTTGAGTGAGTTTTGTTATATTATTTGTTGTGCCAAGATCTTTCTATTTGCATAGATACATACATACATACATACATACATACATAGACACACGTATATGTGTGTGTATATATACACACACATATATACATATACATGTACATATGTATATACATATATGCATATATATACATACATACATACATATGTATATACATACATACATACATATATGGAGATCACAAGGGGATGACAACAAGATGGAGATATCACAAGGGCATGACAAAAAAATCCTAGATCACCATTGATATCCACAACCCACAAGTTCTCTTTGTATATATACATACACACATACATAGAGACATGCATATGTATGTGTATGTATGTATAGATACACATATACATACATACATAGATACATATATACATGTATTTATGTATTATATATAGAGAGAGATATTTTTTAAGGTGCTTATTACATCTTAGCAAAATAGAAAAAATGATCCAACTACATACGTATTCCATAATCCAAATAATAAAACAATAAAACTCACTCAACCCATGCTTAGTGCTTATCTCAAGATCCTGCACACAAACAATGTAGAGTTAATGGGCAATGTGTGTGTGTGTGTGTGTGTGTGTGTGTGTGTGTGTGTGTGTGTGTGTGTGTAATGTATGTATGTAGGGAAAATTATATAATTCCCATTAACAATTACATTAACTTTGCCCATTTTTCCTAGTTTGTATACATACATATGTACATACATACATACATACATACATACATCTGCATTCTTTTCATAGTATAGAGTTAATGTCATTATGATAGAGGCTTATGCAAGGGAATGAGCATCATGATTATGGCATTTACAAAGAAGAAGAACTTGCTTCTTCAACTCCTTACTCTCAATTCTTTACTAAAGTTATTCTTCCAATAGTGAGAATAACTGCTACAAATTCTTGGGAGCCAAGGAACCCTAAACCTATTCTATGTTTATTGGAGACATGGGAGAAGTTACTATCAGCTTTAGTACTTCATAACATTTAGGATCATATAGTGATGCCCAAATTAAGAGTAGTAGTAGATACTTGGCGTCTTCGCAGTGTGTTCCAATACATGCATGGTTACATCCTTGGTCGATGTATGAAGCCTTTATATCCAACCATTTGTTATATATTAGGGAATGCACTTCATGCCTAGCATGCAAGTGATGCATCTGCATATGCAATTTTATCACCTTGGAAAACTATATTTGATCAGTAGCTTTGTTTAAGTCCTAATTCTAATGAAGTAATAAAGTGATCTTTAGGGTGCAAAGGACTATTTTTCCCTGAGCTTCTTGATAATGAGAGGATAAGAAGTCAAATAAATGTAGAACTTGAAATGATAAATCAAGTTGTAGATGGTAGGACTATCAAACAACCTGGGGCTAGAGAGAATGTAAGCTATCTTAGGGTGACTGACCAATGCACATTTGAGGTACTTCAGCAGTGACAAGAAACAACAACATAGGCTCAACAACAAGCCTCAACTTCCATGGGCAATGGGATTCACGTGAATAATTCTATGGGTGCACCTTAGTTGAGTTTGAAGAAAGTGATTGAAATATATGCACAAGAACATGACATCCAACTTTTTCCTAAAGTTAGATGCACACATGATGGTCTTCACGTTTATGTCTTTGGAACTCTCAGTATCTATCTAGATTCTATAAAACAACAAGTGCTTGCATAATCTAGAGATAGATGGGTGATTTCATTATTGGAGTAGCTAGTTGAGATGCATTGTAATCAAACTAGAGGAAATCATTGACAAACCAAACATATAATGAAGAGGAAACTTGAAAACTTGAATTCTAAAATGAAATCTATTGGGGATCAAACACCTATGCCAAAGTTACAACATAATGTGAAGTTAAGCTTACATATAAATTAAAAAAAGAAAACACAACATAAATCATTCCCATTTATTTTTATTGTGGAGAGTTACTCAAAAAAGAGGTTGGAGAGCTATGGGATTTGAACATTGGTGGAGATTTCATAGCCATGCTTTTGTGATCACTGCATTTCATTTTTGTTCCCTTATGATCTTTGTATTTCATTGTCATGCCTTTGGTGGAGATTAGTGGAGATTCAGGATTTCATTTTCATGCCCTTGTGATCTTCATGCCCTTTCTCTATGATTTCATTATTGTGTCATTCCCTTGCTTTGGATTTTCTTCAAGGGGAGAAGAGGTACCTATGTAAATGTTCTTTTCTTTTCTGTCTAACATGTATCTCTATATATTCCCCCCAATAGGTGATTAGAGAAACTTCTCTTTATTTATATGTATGTGTATCTATACATACATACACACACATCTATGTGTGTCTATGTATGTATGTATGTATGTATACAAAGATCTCTCTATTTGTATACATACATACATACATACATGTGTGTATGCATATATGTACACATATATATACCTACATATGTGTATATATATGTATATACATACATATAGACATATATGTAGATCACAATGGCATGACAACGAGATGCAAATATTACAAGGGCATGACAATGAAATGCAGTGATCACAAGGGCGCAAAAATGAAATCTCAAATCTTCACTAATCTCCACAATCCACAAGATCTCTTTGTATATATACATACATACATACATAGACACACACACACATATATACATCTAGATATTTATATATGTATATACATACATACATACATACATATACATATATATATATATATATATATATATATATATATATACATACATACATACATACATACATACATACATACATACATACATACATAGATCTGTACATCTACATATGCAATTTTATGACCTTGGAAAATTGTATTTGATCTTTAGTCAATCTCAAAGAGATAATATACTCTATAACTACAGATTTTTGCATACTTAGTTTGGTATGAATAGTCTCAATTGAATTCGTCTAAGGAGAGTGAGTCTACTCGTGATGATAATGGCTCTGTGTATTGGGTCCTTAGAGGAGATAGACTTATAGAAGATTAGATGTTGGTTCTAGCTCAAATGCTGCTAGTTTTATGTTTACAACTCAAATGCTTTCACATGGCCTAAGCTAAAACCCTTAATACAAAATCCAAAGTTAAGGAATAAAATATGACTTTCTCCGATGGATAATTGAAATGCTATTTTTTTGGATTTGTCTTAACACGGTGTCGATAAATTTAAAAAATTCTAGTACCATGCAAATTAACTTACATTGATTCTAAAGCTTAGGCCCTAACAACACTCGAAAGGTAAATTGTTGTCAAAGAATGTGCTAAAAACAAGCAAGAGTACATGTTTAGAATGAACATAGATATTGGCAACAATGAAGAAACATATAATCCTCTTATACATAATCAAGATTATGTCAGATATGAACTCAAGAAATTGAACAATTGAGAAATTCAAATTTGACCTTTAAATTACCACACTTTGTCCATCATTATCATCTTGTCAAACAACATAGAAATTCTAGAGATTTGTCCAAATAATAAATTACACTCATACAAAAAGCTCATACCATGAGAGATATACAAGCTTGTTGACTATTTGGAATTAATACTACTTTACATAGGCATAAATTACATAGGTATTATTTTCTGACCTACATATGGTGTTTTATTTTATACCATCCTCCATATGGCCTATTACAAATATGCAATCTAATTTTAAGAAAAATAATAGTATTAAATGTATATGATTAAATAAAATAACCAAGAGTACTAGCTATAGGTTTATAATTAGAATATTATTGATTATGTTAAACAAAATGTTTAGTAAAACAAGTATGAAGTGGCATAAATGGATCATCTACTTGATCTTATTATGACTTAATTATATGAATACATATGATCATTACCTGAACTATATTATGCACAAGATCTTTACTCAATTACCAGTAGGTACTATAATCTATAAGTACAAATTTATGCATACTTAGTTTGCTATGAATAGTTTTGATTAAATGCAAGGTTAATTGCTTGTGTGAATTCAATACATGAATGATTAATTTAATTTAGAAAAAGTACTATGCAAGTGTATATGTTTGTATGTTAAGAAGTTTGCATAGTGAACTAATATACACACATACAAGCACATATGCATACAATCATCATAATCTCTTATCCTTGAATCTGACCAAAGGTATTATATATGAAGAAGAGATACATGTTTAGAAGGAAAAAAAAGAAAAATAACTTTTGCATAGGTACCTCTTCTCCACTTGAATAAAATTGTAGATCAAGAGCATGACATGATAATGAAATGAAATGATCATAGATCTCCACAAATGTTTAGAGATCTCCACCCTTTTTTGGAGCTCTTCACCCTCTTTCACATGTAGCTCTCTACAATCAATCAAAAAAATGGGGAATGATCATATCGTGTTCTCTTTTCTTTTTTGTTTATAATCCATAATCCACAATCCACAAGATCTCTCTGTATATGTATATGGATACATATATACATAGACATACATATATGTGTGTGTGTGTGTGTGTATACACACACACACACATACATATACATACATATAGAGATATAGATGTATACATATATATGTACATACATATATACATACATACATGAAAACAACAATGCACTTTCTAAGAGTTTAACATTGTTCAACAAAATTAAATTTTTATAAGAAAATGCACTTGAATACTTGTTAGCTCAAAAGTGAGAAAATGGTGTTGAAACAGTATAGAATGTGCTTGACATGAGAGTTCTACAAGTGAGGGTGTTGACCAATCTTGAAAACATGAATGCTGAAATGAAAGCTATTGATGATCAAACGCATATGCCAAAGTTATAGCACAATATGAAGTTAATTTTAGATATAGTAGATATAGATATTTATAAGTTTGGTAATAAAAATTTAAGGCATGAGAGAGAAGGAGGAGTGGCTTTAGAAAGAGACTACATGGTAGTACAACAACTAGACAACATAGAGGTTATTATGGGAGCTACTAGATAGAATCTCAGAAAGTGGTATGGTAGGTACTATGATATTGGAATCACTCGCAAGTGTCTTTGAGAATTTATAGTCCAAATTTTGGGAGGACTAGGAATTGTTCAATTTGTCATGTATTGCATCTGCATTTTCTTATAAGAGTGTTTCAAGTATTGGCATAGTCTCCTAGTGATGATCCCAAATATCAAATTCTTATAAGACTGTTTCAAGGCTGGGAACCACTTCAACGTCCTTTTCATGTTTTAGAGGTAATGTCATTGTGGAAGAGGCTTTTTCAAGGGGATGAGCCTTGTGATTATGGTATTTACATAGAAGAAAAACTTGCTCCTTCAACTTCTTACACTCAGATCTTCATTGAAGTTATTCTTCCAACAATGTGAATAGTTGCTACAAATTCCAGGTAGCTAAAGGACCCTGAATCTATGCTACATTTTATGTAGAAATGGGATAAGTTACTACTAGCTTCAGTAATTCATAACATTCTAGATCATATAGTGATGCCCAAATTAACAACAATAGAAAATACTTGGGATCCTCGCATGAAGAGTGTGCCAATACATGCATGGTTACATCCTTGGCTTCCATTTTTGGGCCAACATATGGAGCCTTTATAACCAATCATTCATTATAAATTGGGGAATATTCTTCATGCCTATCATGCAAGTGATGCATCTGCATATGCAATTTTATCACCTTGGAAAACTATATTTTATCTTGCTAGCTGGGAATAGGTGATTGTTCATTTTATTGTACCTAATCTGATGATAGTTCTACAAGAATTTTTAATCAACCCAACTAATTGGAATTTATACACATTTAATTGGGTTATGGCTAGTTTCTTTTTGAAAATATCTACTATGATATATTTTTGTAAAATTTCTTGTGAACTCTACCCATTTTTTCTAGTCTGCATTATTTTTGTGCAAAATCTTAAGGTAATTCAATTAGCATGAGTTGAGTGATTTTTATTGTTTTTTTATTTGGATTCTAGAATATGTTTAGAAGAAAATATAAAGAGATAACTACTTAGAAGAAAAGGAAATGAACATTTTCATAGCCCTTGAAGAAAATCATAGAGAAAGGGCACAAAGATCAAAAGGGCATGACAAGAAAAGGCATTAGAATAAAATCATAGAGCAAGGGCATGACAAAAAAATGTAGAGATCACAAGGGTGAAACAAAAAAATCACAAAGAAAAGGCATGACAATGAAATTGTTGCAAAAGGGCACAAAAAGAAAATGCAGAGATCACCATAAAAAAATGCACTGATCACAAGGACATGACAATATTTAGAGCTCTCCGCCCTCTTTCATGCACAACTCTCCACAATAAAAACAAATAGGGAATGATCTATGTCATATTTTATTCTTTTTTTTGTTTATACTCACATGGTCATCATAATTACAATTTTGATGTTAGCATTGTGATGGTGTTAGGGACAATTACAAAAAAAATAAAATGAAAATCACAATATATTATACCACTGTAGAAAATTACCATCGCAATCTAACCTCAAATGTTGTAGTGCATGTTTTGAAGGCATTTCATTTGTATTTACTTTTTTTTTATATGACATCATGTTTGGGACTTAGCCAATTTTCCCAAATGTCACCATCAATGCCAAAAGCGGAGATTGCTGGCAATATGGCAAGATAGATGTATGAGTGTTGTCATTTATAGAAACATATGGTTTTGATATTTCATGATGTTATTATAGTTAGAAAATTGTCTAAGTGTTGGATAGTTTGTATCAGCACAAAGATAGATTTGGTATGTATAGATGCAAGACTTAGAGCTAACTCATGCATAGTTGAGGATCGATAGTTGACAATATCATGGTGATGTATGTCAATGCATAGAACTATATAGATGGTATGACACAAGTTACAATCAAAATACCAGTTCATGAATTTAACAGAACAATGCAGAGCATATGAAAGAACTAGATTGTACAACTTAAGGAATTATTTTGGTGACAAAATAATTACTAAGTCATGATGGGCTAATAACCTAAATGTTTACCCAAAGTCATTTTTTATATTTGGTCAAGTGTGTGAAATAATTAAGGTCGACTGAGCAGAGATTTATTATTTTGTGAGATATAAGTAAAGATCATATCTTGCTTAGATAAAGGGTGATGTAGATGTGATGCAAATGATTGAGAAGAAAACTTCAATGATGTGCAACCCTTATGTGATGAAAAATCTGATGTATGATCAGAGAAACTTGAAGATACAATAGTAAGGCAACATTGTATGCATACCTATTCTTATGAAGAACTTAATTTTATATTGCATGTTAGGGCAGTGGGCTCTTCTTGCATACATTTTATTTGATCCACGAACTCCTAATAGGGTTGAAGTGACTCCTAATAGGGTTAAGGATTTTAACAGGGCCTAGTCCTCTAACAAGGACATGAGACACTATATGTATTTCACAAATCCCTAACAAGGTCAATATCCTTAACACAATTCTTTTGTTTAGTGAATCATCTTGTGGATACAATCCCTACTGGGGCTTTCCCTTGGCCAGGGATTCCCTAGTTAACAAATAATGGTGTTATGAGTTCTCTTTTTGTATGGTTATTATTAATCACATTGTGGTTTTGACATTGTAGTGAAAAAATACTTAGTCATTGTCTAGCAAAGAATAGTGTGAGCCAAATGCACAGTGCATGCTAGGTGAATAGAGCTAGCCAAGTGATCAATGCAAGCTGAGTGAATAGAGCATGCCAAGCATAAGTCTCTAGATAACACATGATGAGTAAGATGATAGTTAGTACCAAGAACTAGTATGTATTGAGAATTTAGTGTGTTCCAAGTCACATAGGTGTAGAGAAAACAGAAGGATGCAAGCAAATAGAGCATGTCGAGGGATTTAAGTGCTGAGAAAGAGTGAGTTCCAAGACATTTAGAAGTTGATTATCGATATATAGAGCATAGTGAAGACCAAACAATCAAAGCCTATTGATGTTGAGTGAATAATCTATGCTATAGATGTTTGTAATGACACAAAATTCTATGTAAACCATTTTTGGTTGACATGAACATGAATTTTTTATTATAAGAAATAAGGAGGGAGTCATATTAAACATCCTTATTCTATGCATGTAAAAAATTAGATTGAGGGAAGCATTAGACAGAAATATGGATCAACCACAACCATTGATTTTAACCTAATTTCAGCTACACAATGTTTATAAAAAAAATAAACCCTAAGAATAACATATATTGTGAAGGAGGATACTAAGGAGAGTATCTGGTGTGAAAGAAACATGGAGAAGATGACTAAGATAATTTTTCAATGAAGAATCAGTCTGAGAAGATAGATCCAATCAAGAGGATGAAGAGATAACCAGTAAAGAGAAGATATGACATCAAGCAGTAAGATGATAGATGAAGGATAAGGTGCTTAATCATTCTAATAGGTGATACAGAGTAAATCTCTTAACTGAGTGCTTACTTCATTGTGAGTTTAAATCCTTTAGCAAGGTGAGACCTAACAATATTTGTAAGCCTTTAATAGGGCAAATTTTTAATATGGTATCATTGGCCATTTTGCCCCTCCCACCAGAATTTGAATTCTTTGGGTGGTAGTCATGTCCAATGGTTAGAAATTTCAAATATTGGATGCATTAAAAAAAATTTATTAAAATATATATATATATATATATATATATATATATATATATATAAATTTTGTCATATATATTATATCCTTTGTCTCCAAGTTGCTTCATGTTATAAAGACCTCGACGGGCCTGCACCTTCTCAACCATCCAATTTAAAGAGATTAATGAACATTGCTTTGTCACTATGGAAAATTATACAATGAATTTTCATACAGACATGACAAAAATATGACCCACATCTAGGTATGGCCTCTTGCTTCGAGTCATGTGCAGTAGTCAACAAAACATTGGGAACCACAAATTGAAGATAGATCTATGATTGTCATTTTGTCACCATAGAAAAATGTATGATCAATATTCATAGCGACATAACAACAACATGCTGTGTCCTAGTGGGCCACTTCATTTTTTTAGCTGATGGTTATGTTAGAGTGAGACAACAACTATCCAAGTCTTATTTGTGCTTTACAAAAGTAGCTCAATTCCTTAATTTGCCTTTGTCCCCTGTTGATCTCAATGAAGATATACGACTGTCATTTTGTTGGTATAGAAAGATGCAAGATTTTTGTCATAGTGAGATAATGACATCTTGCCACATGGAGGTGGTGGGACTAGCACATGTAGGGAGTTGCTAAAAGATTTTTGTAATAAATGGAGCTTTAGTTGTTATGTGCCTATTCAGTATAGATATAAACACAAAGAGAAAGGGTATTTTGTAATGGTCATCTAATCTTCAGAGATCAATGATTGTCACTTTTTTTGCTATGGAAAGTTGTATGATGAAAAAACATAGCAAGATAGAAATGATAGAACACGTATCCCAATGAGCCCATCATAGTTCATAAGGTGTTTTTCCTCCACCATCATATTGAAAATAGATTGAGAGTTGTTGCTTTGTCACTATGGAAAGTTGCACGATGAATATTCATAGTGAGATAACAATAGGTTGACCTTTTCCCTCATAGGCTTGGGTGGTAAAGCTAGAATAGAGGAAAGAAAATAAAATATTACCATGTGGAATGCTCTGTGAAGGTTGAAAATTCAGTAGGAAATGGTAAGGGGACTAAAGAAAAAATGGTGGCGAAGTCGTGCTAGTAGGTAGTTAGTGATCAACATAAAGTTAGAAGATTAAATAGGGTGGCAGAATGTTTTGTTATCATTGGGCCACATGGTAAAGGCAAAGGTGCAATTTGTTTGACTTGATAATATATTTGATTTGGCACATTGAAAGCATGGAGAAAAGGAGCTCTTTAATGGAAAATCAACCTTTTAATAATCTACAACCACTTTCATCATTCTCCATGCTTGTTTATCATAAAGGACATTCAATCACTACTTTGTGGTTATCCATTTATCTGGTTATGCATTAATGGCCACTGTTTCTATTTTCTCAAGGCTCCATTTGATGAATGATATGATTTTCCTACATTTGGATGTGTACCAAAGATTAGATTTTCCCTACAATTTGTAGTTATTGTTCTCTGCAACCTTAATAGTAGTGGTTGAGTTTTTCCTTAGGGAAGAAGCTATCTCAGTTATGCTTGAACTATAAAAGAAAGTTTCTGTGACTCTCGTAGGGTTGGCCTTTTTCTAATTCATTGGTATTGCATTTTATGTTGTGCTACTAAAATTTTCTTTTTGTCTATGCATGAATGTATTCTCTTTCTTACCTCATTCTCCCATTAATATAAGCACAAAAATTTATTTCCTTTGTTGATGTTTTGTCTTCTATCCTTCAATTTGCATAACAATATCTTTTTTGCCTTGGATGTTATAGAGTGAAGTTCCTTCCTTGTAGCATTTCATTTGGTTTCTGATTTGTTTGTGGCTATTGGATTGAAACAAAGGTTGAATCAATGTATCTTGGGAATATGTTGATGAATAGTGCATTGTTATGTAGAAATAAGGTTGAACAAACTATTTTGGTGTATCACCCCCTTTAGAATAGATTAGTTAGTTTATTTTTATCCATTCCTTCTCCCTTTTCATCTCAAAGAGTAATTAGGTGCACCTTGATGGTAAGGAAGTTGACCTTCTCCAGAGACTCAATCTCACAGTTCAAGTCCCATATCTTGGAGATTGTTTCCAAGTTTCACAAGGTTGCCTTTAGGTAAAAATTTCAAGAAAGGGTGCAAGCTTTTGTGACAATAGGTATATCATAGTTTATGATGAAAAATTTGTAGCCATAATAGGCCACACTTTACAACTCCAGTAGGAAAAATTTATGGCTATCATCCCCACCCTAGTTTTACCTTCTCCTTGGAGGGTTTTTGAGTAACCAAAATCTTATGTGTTATGTGTTGATTTATTTGATGCTTTCGATGTGATGAATGCTTACATATTTTAGTTTACATGTTCATGTATGGTGAAATATTTTAAAGGTAAATTTTTTAAGTGTTGATTCATTCCCCCCCCTCATTTGAACTTACTTTTCCATTGTTAATTATAGTAATTGGTGTCATAGTCTTGTTCTCTAGAAAAGAAACGTTTATAGCTTTGGAGGTAAGATCTTGAAGATGGAAGTCTACAAATTGGGAAAGACTATTGAGAACCAGAAGATTGAAATACAACTTGCCCTACATCAACTTAAGGAGGCAAGAGATGAATTGCAACATTCATTGAAAAGAATAAAGGATTTGGCCATTCAAAAAAATGACACTCAATATGAAGAAGAAGAGAAAAATGGATTATTTGGGAACAAAATATTAAATGAAATTAATGCAAATATTGTAGATTTGATGGAAAAGAATAATGCCCTAAATGAAGAAGTTAGGAATCTAAAGAGGGAACAATAAACTCAATCATTATTGTTATGTGAGAAATTGAACTAAAAAAGAAAGTTGAAGAAGATAGAGTCATGATTAAAGAAAAGTTATCAAGCGTTAAATTGGATCTGATGAATCAACTAATGATTACAAATCAAGAACTAAATAGAAAAGACATTGAGATTACAACTTTAGAAACACATAATACCCTACTTTAGAATGGATTTAAGACTAAGAAAGTAAAGGTTAACAAGCCTAGTGAAGCCATAAAGTATTTTGAAAACTCGATGGAATTACCAAGGTCAAACAATGACACTACTAGTTTGGGATATTTTACTAGTGGGAAAGGAGAATCATCTAGAAATGGAGAACAAAGAAACTACAAGGGAAAGATCAACAAGCCCACTTGTCATCACTACGAAAAATTAGGTCACACAACAAATGTATGTAAAAGTAACACTAGAAATAAAAACCCTAAAAAAAAATTCAAGGGACATCGCCATAATTGCAAAAATCAAGGACATTAGACACATGAGTGCAGGACAAAGATCATCAACATTCAAAGATTTGAAAGATAATTTTACTATTATCAAAAGTATCAACACAAGGGCTATAAATGCAGACCTAAACCCAAGTGGACATCAAACAAGAAAACCAAGGTACATCATCATAGGGATACTTATGATTGGTATTACAATACAAGGTATAGTTATCACTATTCTGGTTAGTATGGTCATGTTGATGTAAATTGTATT
This sequence comes from Cupressus sempervirens, assembly GCA_028749045.1. Classification (NCBI taxonomy): domain Eukaryota; kingdom Viridiplantae; phylum Streptophyta; class Pinopsida; order Cupressales; family Cupressaceae; genus Cupressus; species Cupressus sempervirens. The sequence continues at coordinate 183,253,131 of CM053791.1, read as the reverse complement.
AGGAAATATTTCAGAGGCAATTACAATAGATGGTTGATAGAGGTTGTATGCTTTAGTTGTCTTAAGACTAGCCATGTGAGAAGAAATTGTCCAACTTAGTCACCTGCACCGAGCAATGAATTCAACAAAGGAAAAACAAAGGTAGATGTTGAAAAGACAAAGATGCAGATGAAAAAGACATGGAAAAAGAAATAAGATTGGAGCACATCAAGCCAAGATGAGGACACTTCATCTAATGGATCACGTGAACACATCACCCACAACAAGGCAGTGAAAGGTATGTATGGAACTAACACCTAAAATGATATATTTTGCATCCGATCAAAGTTTTTAAGAAATGAAAAGGATCTATTAGCATATATTAAGATGCAATTAAGTGATTAGAACAAAGAGAAAATCTATTGCTTTGTTACTTTCTTTGTTGCTGCTAAGAATTGAAATTTTTGTAGTTAATTTCCAATAATGAAGGTATGGTAGTGATAGTTGAGCCCCCTATGATAGTTGAACATACCAAAAAACCCTATAGCAACCAAGTGAACAACTCTATATGCACTAAGCATTAAATAAAACACTTTGAAGGCTATATACTCAATTTTTTGAGTCATTTTCACTTACTAAAGTTGTAAGAGCATGAAGGTGATTTGCAAAAGGAGATTCAAGCATTTGCAAACTAGATTCTACTACAAGTCAACATCATACAATGAATTTGAATGAGATTTGACTAGTGTCGAGTTACACTATTTCATGTTTTATAAGCCCTAGAGAGTCAAGATGGTTGAAAGTTATTCAACAAAACCTAGGAAAGAGGGGAAGGAACTTTTTAATGTTAAGTTAATTAGAAATGATGTGAGACAACCTTCATTCTATACCATTCTTGAGATCGTGTATAAAGGATATACATCTGGTGCACTATCAATAATACCACTAAATGTTTTAATGATCCAGGATATGTGATGTTTTTATACCTTCAAGGTAGGTGAGGTTGGATATTTACAAATCAGAGAAAATTATAAGAAGTTGTGCAAGAATAGTGTGTTGAGGGAAGAAAACAAGATTGTAGAGAGAAAAGGGTTAATTTCAAGATGAAATGGATAAAGATTGTACTGAGTTGGATTCATGAAAATTAGATATGGTTAGAAGATGGACCAATCAGAATATCAAAGAGGATCATTCACAGAGTGAGAGGGTATCCTACCCTAGATATGCTAAAGACATTGAGGAGTGATGCAAAAAAGATTATTGAGAAGAATCTTGGAGCCATGTGGAACAAACATGGAATGCCAATTACCACCATTATAGATCCTATTATAGAATTTGTAGTAAGAGTGATTGCACATAGATTCGACTAGTTGAGCTAACTCAATAGTGTGTCATGAATTGTCATTGACCTAGCTATAATATTAGGAATAGAGATTGCAACTATGACTTAGCAGAGCTACAACTTCAACAACTATCATAAAATCTGGAAGCTATCAGGAAAGAAAAGAGTGCCTCATGTAAGTTTGGATCACTTATCATTTTCATATTATTTTATGTGCAAAATACATTTCCTACATTTGCCAAGGTTGAATGGAAGACAAATAGATCTATTACTCAATAGATAGGAGAGCCCATTGAGAAATTAGGTGATAATTTTGAATCAGTAATGACCAATTATTTTGAATACTTTAAGAAGTCTATGAAGGAGAGGTAAATAATACATGTGTCACTATTTGAAAAACATTACAATGATGTCTATTTTCTAGTTGATACTAAGTACACATATGTATAAGTAGTAATTCCAAGGGTAAGATTGTTAAGACCCTTACCATATGAAATTAATGTTGTTGAAACTTGAGCAGCTATTACCGCATTATTGGCAAAAGAGATTGATAAGGATGCTACATCCTTTGGGAACTATGACAAAGCCAAGTCAAGGATCACCATGGACTTAAAAAATACCACAATCTTGAGAAAGAAAAATAAGATAGTGAATAAGCTAAAAGAAAAATTTGGTGAAGGAGAAGAAAAAGAAGAAGGCCAGGCACCATTAGAATTAACTCAAGGATTAGGTGAGGAAAAAGATTATGATGAAGAGGATGTCAAGTAGGAAACTAAAGAAAATGGAAAGAAAATGAAATAAAAATAGAAGGTAGTGTAGAAACCAAAAAAAATAGCAAAGAAAACTAAAAAGAAGCTAGTTGCACCTTTGACAAGGTCTAGCATGAGGGTTGTCACTACAAAAGCCAAAGAGACAAAGGAAAAAGGAAAAAGAGAAAGCATCATAATAGAGCTAAGTTAGCCTACTAAGAATCCAAGGAGAAAGTAAAAACCTCAAGATGACTTAGATGATGAGAAGACAAAATTTGATGACTTAAGTCAATTCAAAGTAGTAAACCAAAATCTCTCATCTAACATTGAAAATTTATATGAAAATGTAAAGACTAATGTAGATTTATCTAGTTTTTCACATATTGATTTTGATAAGATAGTGATTGAGGATAAAAATAATCTTGAAGAGGCTATTTATGATATGATGACCAAATTTAAGACCACTCCATTAGATATTGCTAACTCTATTCATAAAAGTCTATATGAGAGAGTTTAGCAAAAGTGGAAGGTTAGTTTGGAGACTAAAAAACAAATCAAAGAGGCTACTTTAGCCATAGTCATGCCTAAACTTGAAAAAAGAATGATTAAAAAGTCTACAAAGAAATTCAAAGGGATATTTTCTCCAAAGTACCAAGCATTTAACATTTTGAGGAATAAAGTAGAAGAGGTGGTAACCCAAAGAAAGTTACTATGGAAATTTATCTATGGTTATCCACCAAAGTTGTGGAAGTGAAGGGAGACCAAGAAAACAAAAATACAACAAAAGAAGGAGAAAAAGAGAAAACAATGACACAACTAAGGATAATGCACATGATGCTCAAGTGCCAAGAACTAGTCCCCCACATGTAGAGAAAGAGCCTGTAATCATTGAAGACATACCTGATAACTCCACTCAGAATGTAAATACATTGGGTGAGGAGAACATAAAGTCACTACAATAGGAATCAACAAATATTTTACTACCATGTACAAATCTTGCATTGTTATGGATTGATGAATCTTAATAGGTTGAGGTTGCATCCACTGAGAATGAGAAATAGAAAGATACATCAACAAAGCCATCAAGTGTTACTAAGGTGAAAGTAAATGAGCCACAAGAAAAGACCACAGATCAAAGTGTAACTCTTGAACATAAAGAATAGCTCAATAAAGAACTACCTTTAATGAAAATAATTGTTATTGAGATGAAAGAGAAGGAGGCATATACCCAAGCTACGTAATTGCCAAGTCTACTAAGTTCAAGGTTACTAGCTATTGTGGAAGTTGATGAAGAGGGAAATGAGAAGAGAAATGATAAGGAAGAAAATATAATAGTAGCCCCACTAAAACTCAGTGAAGAACAAGAGGATGAAGAACAATAAGAGGATGAGACAAAAAAAGAGGATAAGATGACTATTGAAAGTGAAGAAATGGTAGCAATTCAAACACTAGTTACCTTACAAATCACTACACCTTCTCCTAGTAGCTATACTCTTCAGAAGTTGAATAGAAAATATACTCCATTGTAGATTTAAAGACCAAGTTCAAGCACACCATAGAGTGTTGAAGCTACATCATTTGAGGATGTAAGTTTAGATGAGGTGATTTTTTTACGAAAGTTTCATCTAACAACAATCATAGTTGAAGAAATCATTGTCCTTCAAGAGGCTCTACAAAGGAAGAAAAGACAAGAAATTTAAAGGAGAGAGCACAAACAAAAGAAAGTTTTATATGAAATAAAAGACATATTCATTGATGCTTTTAGTCTCTTAGATTCATTATCTGATAAGCCTATTATAGAGCAATTTGTACATATAATTGAAAAAGTAAAAGATGAAGATATAGAGACCAATGTTAAGCTATTGGAATGGTCTAAGAGAAAATTTCACACCAAAGTTATGGATATGATATCTAGCTCCATTGCACTTAGTCAAGTTGATTTAGGAACTAAGATAGAGGGTGCGAACACAGTTTTGGGACACATCTATTCTCTGTACACAAAACTATGTGATGTTGATATCTTTATCTAGGAAAATCAATAGTCAATTGACAAGTTGCAAGGAGAGTTGAACTCAATTGGAACTTTATTATAGGTATCTCCTGTAACTAGCCAATTACATTTTTAGAGACTGATGCTGACACAGAGTAGGATTGTTGAGCTACAAGCAAAAGATGCAAATACTGGATCCACTTTGATCAGCATACAATCCACGTTAACTGCACACATCAAAGCTTTATAGAAGGTACAAGACAAAGTAGAAGAATTGATTAAGCAAGATCCACATCTTTTTCCTCATGAAGAATTAGTTGATATGGCTGTTAGACTAGAAATCTAGATTCAAACACTAGATGTAGCAAGAGATAATCAGGATTATGCATTGGGAATCATAATGCAAGTGCATAAGCCATTTTTGGACAAACACACTATAAGTTTCCCACCCAAATGACATGTGTAAAAAAAGGGGGATTATATCGATTTTAGAAATATTGAAGATTTTTTCGAGGCAAATATGTACTTAAAGGGAGTTATAGAAAAAAAGTGAAACATTTACTTAGGGGGAGTAAAATTATCAAGGTAACTTCAACATTTATTTTTTGCAAATTTTGAAATCTTGAAGATTTTTCATACAAGCTGAGAAGAGAAGATACATTGTCTAACTTATGCATGAAGGAATGTATATGCCATGACAAAGTGTTTTCACCACTCATGTCAAATGGGTAGACTATTAATCTCCTTATGGTTTTGATATTTTCATGACAAAAAAATTAGTTATTATCTAGCAAAGAATAGTGCAAGCCAAATGCATAGTGCATGCCAAGTGAATAGAGCAAGCTGAGTGATTGGTGTGAGCTAAGCAAATGGAGCATGTCAAGCATAAGTCTATAGACCATACATGCTGAGTAATATGATAGTTAGTGCCAAGCACTAGTATGTCTCGAGAAAATAGTGAGTGTCGAGTCACTTAGGTGCTAAGCATACAGAAGGAGTCGATCAAATATAGTGTGTCAAGTGATTAAGGTGTCGAGCAAGTGTGAGTGTCAAGTCATTCAGAAGTTGAGTATCAATATATTTAGCACAATGAAGGTCAAGCATTAGAGCTTATTGATATCGAGTGAATAGTCTATGTCACAGATGTTTGTAATGGTACAAACTTCTATGCAAACCATTTTTGGCTGACATGAACATGAATTTTTAATTATAATAAATAAGAAGGGATTCATATTACTTATCCCTATGCTATACATGTAACCAATCAGATTGCGAGAAGCATTAGGGAGAAATATGTATCAACCACAATCGTTGATTCTAACCTAATTTTGTGTCCATGATATTTATAAAAGAAGTAAACCCTATGGATAATATATATTGTGAAGGAGGATACTAATGAGAGTATTTGGTGTGAAAGAAACATGTAGAAGATGGCTAAGATAGATTTTTACAATGAAGAATAAGTCTGATAAGAACAAAAACAAGCAATGAAAGGTTAGAGAAGATAGATTTGATGAAGAGGATCAAGAGATAACCAGTAAAGAGGAGATCTGACATCAAGAAGTAAGGTTCTAACCAAAGGATCAGGTGTTGAATCATTCTAATAGATGATACAAAGTAAATATCTTAATAGAATAGTCTTAGTAGGATTTTGTAAATCTCTTAATAGAATGCCTACTCCATTGTGAGTTTAAATCCTTTAGCAAGGTGAGACCTATCAATCTTTGTAAGCCTTTAACATGGTAGACCTTTAATAGGGTATATCATAGTTAATGATCAAAACTTTGTAGCCATACTAGGCCACACTTTAAAATTGCAGTAGTGAATATTTGTCGGTGTCATCCCCACCTCAGTTTTACCTTCTACTCAGAGGGGATCTGGGTAAAAAAAATCTTATGTGTTATGTGTTGATTTGTTTCATGTTTTGGATGTGATGAATTCTTACATATTTTAGTTTATATGTCAAGTTATGAGATGGATGTATGGTGAAATGTTTTAGAGATAATAATTTTTAGTCTTGATTTACCATCCACCCACCCCCCCTCCACTAGAACTTACTTTCCCATTGTTATTCCAATAGCTATATTTACTATTCAACATTGTTGGTTTACTTTTATATGCAAGTTATAAAGTAATTAACAGTTTTCAGTTGTGGGAAAAGTTTGTAGAATACTAATTCACATCCTCTCTTAGTATTATCTATTTCTAAAAAGAAGATGTCAAACTCCTAGACTTACACAATATATTTTGAAGATACTTTGAAAAAGGATCATAAAGAATTAGACATTACTCATACCTCATTTGGTATGATGAAGAGTTCAAAACTATGTACATAGATGAGATGCAAGAAATATTGGGCATATGATTAATAAGATCACAATAGAGAAACATAAGAGAACCTCTAGCCTCTTTGAGCTACAATGCTTCCTATCCCCAATGATAGGAATCATCCAAGAATATGTGCATGAAGTAGAGATGCTTCTATCCACTAGCCTTATGGTCATCATCAAAGACCTAGAGTATCGACTACTAGAAGTAACAAGCATTGCATTGGCATTAAGAGAACTCCCCAAATCATGGTAGACACACTTTGATGTTGCAAAGGAATGATACCTGAACATCATATGATCCTTTTTCATCGATGATAGAAAGTTGGAGATATAAAGAGACTTAAAGGAGATATAGATAAGTAAGATATAAAAAAGTACAAGGGGAAGAATAATCAATAAAGGGAAGTTATTGAGCATACATGATAGACACCAAAAAAGGGAGTATGAAAGATAAAGAGAAGATTATCAAAGAATACAATAGAAGAGATAAACAAGAGTAAGGTGAGAAAAAATTTGAGCATATAAATACATAACATTACAGGAAGAAAAATGCATAAGAAGATCATAGAAAGGGACACAAAGATAAGGGGAGTCATAAGGATAGTGGAAATGAAAAGAAAAAGTTATATTTTTTTACAAAATCCATCTACCAATGAACATTGTACTTGTATCAACACAAGAAAACTCATACATGAAGGTGATCAAATCAAGAAGGATCATTATTTTTTCTATCAATGCCAAAGGCAGAGATTTTTGACCCTCAACTGGTGTTGTAAATATCATGTACACACCAATTTTTTCATTTATTGGAAACTAGCTAAGTGGATTGTACCATCTTATGATTACCAGTAGACATTTACACCAATTTGCATGGAGATTAAGACAAGAAAAGGTAGTTACAGTCATCTCAATGATTCATCATGATGACAAGGTAGAAGAAGACACGGTATGCATCGAGATGGGAACAAAATTCTAATGAGATGATGGAAAGAGGAAAGGACAATGAAGATGAAGCTACACCTAGCATAGACTCATAGAGTTAGCAATCCAAACCATATGATGTAGGTGTCATAGGTTGTTCATGAATTTCTTAGTAGCAAAATTCAAATTTTGAAATCACTATTTTGAGAGGGATTTTTTTAGGGTTTCTTCACTCTAAAAGATATTGCATCATATGATCAAATGGTAAAGAAAAATATTAGTGCTGAGCAAATGAGAAAGAGATAGAGTAAATGGAAAAGACAAAATTAAAAAGTCTTATGAGTATATAGTGGAGATATATTAGGAAAGGTGTGCCACATAGTCTAGATCATATAAGATTGCTTTCTAACTATTGTAATTTCATATTGTAAGCTCTTAACCATGCATATTTTAGTAGTAAGAATATGTTAAATTAGTGTAGTGCAAGATAGGAGAATCCCCAAAGGAGATGTCCTCGCCCCCAGCAATAAAACCACACAATGAAAACACAACAAGAAGAAGAAATAATGTAAGATCTGGTATCAAATCACAACTTTCTAATCATATATATAACCGATTACATGAAATATGCTAGGCTATAAGGACTTCCAGGTGAGGGCCAAATATAAATAGCAATTATAAAACAATCAGTTCCACAAGATCCAACAAGATCCAACTTAAAAACCCAATCCTAGCTAGTCCAGATACACAAGTAGATAAGAACACCAACAAGAATCTACACTTGTACCCTCAGGTCCACCAAGCAATCCTTTGATTCCCAAGCCATAGCCCTAGCTTTCCAAAATTTGCATCTCTCTTCCCTCCCAAAACTAAACTCCCAAAAGACTCAACAATACCCTTATTTATACTTGCCAAAATGGCTACAAAATATTCTAGAACATACAAAATATGAAGGCTGACCCAATAACTATTAGGACACATCCCAAGGCAAGATCTCATCATAAAAATTGTGATTGAAATAAATCCCACAAGTTGGCTTGCACCAAAATGTAGAAATCATGTCCAAAATGCTATCACTTAGCATAAACAGGAAAAATTGGCAACCACTAAGTGCTATAGTAACTCCACACCAACGAGAGCTATAGTAACTTGGCACCCACTAGATAGCTCAGCAACAACATAAAATCCAAAACCACTCACACTCAGCTCCAACATGTAGGATTACAACAAAGCCTAGGATGCTCCTGCATCAGTTAGCCTAGGTTCAAAAAGATGTTCTAATGACTAGAAGAACATCTTCCAGGATTCAACACATAAATCCCAAATTGGTTTTTCACATTTATATCCTCCAAATCTTCAACTTGTACACTCTTTCCATTTTTCTTCTTTGGCTTCTTCACATCCATTTAAGGTGTGTTATAGGTCTACTTTCTATACTGATCTCCAACCTTCTCAAGATCTGCCAACTCAACTCACTGCTAATACTCAAGTTCCTCCTATCGAGGTCTTCATTCTACAAATGAATTAGGGAAAAATTCCTACCACCTTTCTCAATAGTAAACATATTCTTGAAAAAATCATGCACAACCCTACAATCATATTGCCAAGGTCTACCAAGCAACACATGACAATTTTTCATGTCCACAATATCACGCAACACATGATCCTTATACTGCCCAATCTAGAAATCAATGAGGCACTGCTCCCTCACTTCCAAAGCATGTTCACCTTGCAACCAAATGATCCCATAAGGATAAGGATGTCTCACTCTCTTCAAACTAAGTTTTTGAAACTTCTCCTCAACAACAAGGTTATCAGTACTACCACCATCCACAATCACCTTGCAGACTTTACCACAAAACTTACAACAAGTCCTAAAAGAACTAGTCCTTTGACAAGGATCCAATGTCCTCTCACCAACTAGTACTTGCTAAGCTAGAAAACTTTCCCCTTGCTCAAACTGACTATCTTGAACTACAACATCATTCACAATAGTAGCTGTCCTACCAATTAGACATTCAAAAGATCTATGCCCTTCTTTCCCACATCTAAAACAATTATCTTTGAATCCACCTTCACCTGTCCTTCATTTCTACTCAATAGGTTTTGGTTCCTCTTCTACTTTTCAGTTTAGCTTGTGCTAAACTATCCTTCTTCTCCTTCCCTCAGGAACTACCTTGATTCTTCCTTTCTAACTTCTCCTCTACTCTCAAAGCATACTGATAAGAATCCTCAACTGAAGAAATATTTAGCATACCAATGTCATCCTAAATATTGAATCTCAAATGATTAATATATCGAGCTACCTTCTCTTTTGACAATTCTCTATGTCCAGACTGAATAGTCAACTTGTAGAACTCCTCTATATAATCTTTCACAGTCATAACCTTCTATTTTAGATTTTTCAACATCTTAAACAACTCAAATTCATAATCAACAGGAATGAACTTAGCCTTCAACTTAGTCACCATCAATCTCCATCTAGTGATCTTCATTTCACCTTCCTCTTATCTATCTCTTTGCAGTTCCTTCCACCAAAGAGCAACATGTCCCTTCAAATTTGTTTGTGCCAACCTCACTTTGAGTGGATCCCCAATATCCTCAAGCTCAAATTAGTCTTCCAATTCACCAATCCAATCAATTAGGTCTTCAAGATTCAAGGTACCTAAGAAATTAGAAACCTCCATCTTATGCTTTAGCTTCAATTAAGATCCAGGTCTAGGAAACTAACCAGCCCTAGTTCCCATAGGTCCCTCCACATGATTAGTTCTATCCTCACCACTAGATCTAGTAGCTTCAAAGTCTTCAAAAACTTCCTCATAAATTTCTTTAGTACCCACATGCCTAGGTACACCACCTAAAGCACTTACAATTTTAGCAATCATGTCACTCTTCATTAATGCAATCTCAGATTTGAACTCTACTCTCATCTTCTTTGAGATCTTTTCTTCCACAACATCACTAAGATTATTAGTTTCCCTAGGGTCCAATCTTCTTGGAGGCATCTTCCAAAATTTTAGCAAACCCTAAGCAACAAATTCACCAATCCAAAAGATCAAATCAGACACAAGATCAACCTTCTTTGCAAATCTTGGCATAAACTACCTCAGCTTTGGTGATCTGTCAACACACTCAGGAACAACCTTTGCTCTTATACCATTTGACATAGTGCAAGGTAGGAGAATCCCAAAGGAGATGTCCTAGCCCCTAGCAATAAAACCACACAGTAGAAACACAACAAGAAGAAGCAATAATGCAAGATCTAGTATCAAATCATAACTTTCTAATTAGAGATATAATTGATTACATGCAATATGCCTAGCTATAAGGCCTTGTAGGTTAGGGAAAAATACAAATAAAAATTACAAAAAAATCAATTCTACAAGATCCAACAAGATCCAACTTACAAACTCAATCCCAGCTAGTCTAGATACACAACTAGATAAGAACAACAAGAAGAATCCACACTTGTATCCTCAGGTCCACCAAGCAATCCTCTGGTTCCCAAGCTGCAGCCCTAGCTTTCCAAAATTTTCATCTCTCTTCCTTCCCAAAACTGAACTCCCAAAAGACTCAACAAGGCCATTATTTACACTTGCCAAAATAGCTTACAAAACATTCTAGAACATACAAAATAGGAAGGCCAACCCAAGAAGGGTCAAGAAACATCCCAAGGCAATATCTCATCATAAAGGTTGTGATCGAAATAAATCTCACAAGTTAGCTCACACCAAAACACAGACATCACATCCAAAATGCTGATAGTTGGCATAAATAGCAAAACTCAGCACCAACTAGAGCTACAATAACTCAGAACCCATGAGATAGCTCAACAAAATAATAAGATCCAAAACCACTGGCACTCGGCTCCAACATGTAGGATTGCAAGAAAGCCTAGGATGCTCCTATATCATAAATCCTCTAATAAGGTGCCTCTTAGATTTTATTTTATTTTCTAAAAATATTTTAACAAGGTATCCTTAATAGGCTATGTGTAATCCTATCAAGTTGCATACATTCTTAACTCGATGTGCTCTTAAAAGGAACAAGTTGTAGCTCTTAACGGAGCAGCATTTTATTTCCACTTCTATTAATGAATGCTTTTGTGTGTGAGCTTACATTCTTTTATTTTACTACATTTACCATTGTGTAATTGGGTAAGTGGTTGTTGTTCAATCTATTTGGAATAAGTAAGAGATTAACTAGTTTTGGAGTTGGTACTGAATCAACCCCCTCTTAGTAGCAATTAGGACCAACATTTTCAGTAAATATGACATTATTTAAGTGAACAATTATTTTTGGGCCACTATGACAAAAAGTGAGCTCGTATTGGACCCTAAACCACTATTAGCATCTCTCCCCTATTTATTGCAATCATATCTACAATAGTCTATTCATTATGTAGATGTACATACTTTATTTGTATTTAGCGTATACATGCCATGGCCAAATAATAATATTTATATATTAATAATTGTCTCAAATAGAATTTTAAATTACTAAAATATAATTTGCACATTTATAATGATAGATTAAGCAATCTATTGAAACATTACTTGATTCAATGGCTAAACACTCTATATTAATTTAACACCTCATAAATTTATTGAAAAATGATAAAAAATAATTATTTAATAAAATTGACTTTTGATTGTTAAATTTTACTTTATTTGAGAGCATCTTATATTAAGATGTAGTTTAAAATATATCATACAATATTTTTCTTATATTTTCAAGAAATACTTGCATTTATTAAAATAGATTATATATCTTTAAACATGTAAAATCTTATGTACGCTTGTTCATACATAAAATTCTAATTGTTTTTAACATACTATGCCTTAAAAATCACTTAAGAATGATATAATGATATAAATATTATATTTTAAAGAATTTATTAAATTTTTGTGTATATTTATTTATTATTATTATAAAACTATTATATATGTTCATTAATGATGATGTTTGGATTCTTTTTCTAGTTTGTGTTTCTTATGTGTTGCTCTAGTTCCCTTGAGTAGTTCCTTTGGATGGGCTCTGTAGAATTTTCAATGCATTTATTGTAGTACCATGTTTCATCCAAATTGTAGTACTGTTATACCTGCTCTTGCTTTTCAAAAACCAAATCTGTGAAGAAAACATGGAGTAAAATAGTTTTCTATGCCAATTTATAAGAGGAAGACAAATGAAAGATGTTTTTCACTGACTTTGGATTTTAATATAAGAAACTTAATTGGTTCTCTCAAGGGTTTGAATCTCATATGTATCCTCTTTTCGCACTTAATTTATTAGTTCCTGCCATAGGCAGGAATACTTATTTATTCATGTCATCCTAATATCACACTAACACTAACCAATCAAATCAAAGAATTTAAAAGATTATAAGAAACTTCAATTGTTTATATCTTTTTCTAATTTTTCATTATTTTATAAATCTCATTTTTCATTCATTCTATTGGTCCATACTATTTTTGGTGTGGGAAAAAATTATTTTTCTTCCACAAAAATACAAATATTTTGTAACAACTTCATCTTGCATTAATGATTGCATTAATTACAACTTTATCTTTGTGATAAGTTGATAAGATTTTATTTTTTATATCATTTCAACTTCCACCTCACATAACATCTCTAATCAATATTAATTCTCAATAGCAATATAATTTCAATATGTTATATCTTTGTATTTGTAATTTTTTTAAAACTTTGATTTTTTAGTAAATTAGTTAAATTATTACTATTATTTTATTTTTGTAAAAATAAATTAAACAATATTATTTTTTAATTATATTTTATAATAGTGTTTGTAATATGTATAATTGATAAGTGTTAGAATTAGTAAACTATATCATTTACTATTATTAATATTTTATATTTAAACAATTTATCATTTAGTTTAAATATATTTAAAACTTAAATATATACTTTAATATTAAGTTAATAATTATATTTTACAATAAAATGACATACTAAAGTAAATGACCACAAAAAAGAAATAATTCAATTCTAAAAGATATGTAATTTATTATTAAGTTTTTATAAACTACGTATTCGAATTAAATAGTTATATTCTATTTCTTATTTATTACATCATATTTATTCATCAACATCAAATTTATATGTATTACATCTATTTATTATTTACAAATGTACATATTAAATTATATAGATATTATTTTATAATTAAAAATTACTTAATTTTATGAAATAATTGGAAACACAAAACATTAAATAGTAAGCCTTCTCTAACTATGTAAAATTAAACAATTAGTTTTATTTATAAAATATTTTAATATTTCAATACATTTCATTTTTTCTTATACAAATGTGAGTTTTAATATAAAAATTAAATTCTTAGTTTCATTAATTAAAATATACTATATTTTAATTTTTCATTATAACCATGATTTTATTTTGACTATTTGTCTTGTTAAGAAAAATAATTATATTTAATTATCTCTCTCTCTCTCTCTCACACACACACACACACACACACACACACACACACACACACACACACACACACACACACACACACACAACTTATGTTGGTATAGCTCTATCTTACTATTTTATCTCTCTTCCTCTTCCTCTTATATATCATCTATCATTTTTTCCTCTGCATAGTTGGGGACTTTGGCCTCTTATTATTGGGCTTAAATGCCCAAACATATAATAATATAACACAAAAACTTAACAACAAAATATGAGTCATCCTTTCAGATCACAACAGCATTTCTAGGATGAAAATTTAACAACAAAATATGAGCCATCCTATCAGATCACAAGTGCCTTTCTAGGAAAAAAATAATGCATTCACAATGTTAATTTAGAACTATTTAACCTTATTCTGACTCATCTACACGTCTACAACCATTATGCGGCATGAACTATGATGCAGTGCGTCTCTTGTTAAGGATTTGTTGATGGTTTATAGTTTCTCTACATTACATGTTCCCCTATTTATATAGAACTATATAATTTGTCTATTAATGGATAGTGTAAGGCATAACCCAGTTCATAATTTCTTTGATTAGATAGCATAAGCCATGGCTCAACTCTTATTTTTTTGGATAAGAATTGGTTGGAACTTGTGCAAAGAATTGACAACAACATTTGGTTGTGATATTGTCATGTTTGTAGTAGTTTATATTATGAGTTGGTTTTAAAAATTAAATGTGAGAGTTCACCTTTTTCCACATGTCTAGAATCAACTGTACCTTCTCTTGCAGCCAAAGAAGGATTTGACAAGGTGGATGAGAAAATTTCTCTCTAGCAATATTTATGTAGAGAAAAAATATGAGAGATGTGTCTCATTTACTTGAGAAATGAGAAAATGATTTTATGACAAGGAAACATTACGTAGGGTTTGGAATCTTGTCCACATCATGGTTTCCATTTTATTCATTCATTGCTTATGAATAGTTATTTTCAGTGTTGAGCATGAGAAGGTAGTTATAAAAGGTTGCATAGAGCAGTAAGGAGTAAATTACATGCAAAATGTTTTCATAACTTATGCATGTTTTCTTGTTCTTTAATATTTTTGATAGTCATTGGTGATGGTATAGGTATGGATGAAGTGTCTCTGTTGGTTGTCACTATCTCCTTATATTGTTCATACTTTGTTGATTTTGACATTTTTTTTGTTGTAGGGACTCTTCTTGTTCTAGTATGTACCTTCTTAATTTGTCTTGGTTATAGTCTTTTGATGATGTTTCAAGGTGTGATCAAAATACCTCTTTGACTCATGTAGTTATGGATGGCTCAAGGGTCCTTTTAGTTTCTCCAAAAGACATTTTGTTATGTTTCCTTCCACTCCTTTTTTCAATAAAATATCAAATATTCCTAATTCACTATCCTCCTCTATTATAGTATTAGGATATGATACAATTAGAACCAAAGACTTCATTTTCATCTGGGTTTGGTCTATGGATTTAACAGTGTGTAATCTTTTATTATCAGTTTACACAAATAGATTTTAGAACCTTAGAAGTCTCACATTGATGGAAAAATAGAGCTACTTACTTCTGCTAGAAACTTCTCTATTATGACATGTGCAAAAATGAAATGAAATGCATCATGTTCACTTCATTTCACATAAACTAGATATGATTGATAAGTTGATGACAAGGTGTCAAATGACAAGATAAATATACTTTACAAGAAAATTGTTTTAAATGGGGGTAAATGCTTCAATTGAAAATTTTTTGATGGAGAAATCAAAGATCTAATTTTTTATAAGTGATGGAGGGCTAATTTTGAGCCAAGGGATTATGGAATTAACCTTTTGTCAAGTGTCAAATAGGGAGGCTACATAAAATTATAAGTAGTATAGGAAGAGGGCTAGGCATCCTCACACACATGTGAGTATTGAAGATGACACTTTTCACATAATAACAAGTATGAGGATTTGGAGGAATAATGAAATAAAGAAAAAAGTAATGATGATGAGTGATGTAAGGTAGGGGAAAGGAGCCAAGTCCAATCTCCTAGCACCTTGCTAAGAATACATATGTTTCAGAAAGCACATATTCAATGAAAGAAACAAGGGATTTATTAATTGATTAGACAACTTGCTAGATAAAATATACTTTGAAAACATCCAACATGCGTGACTATGAGGCTTTCTAAGTTATGGCCAATACTAAAGAAACTACAATTAGAGAGCTAGAAGCTCATCTTCTTCATCTTCCATACATTCTTTACTATATTTATATTCAAAAAGCTTCTACCATCATGATTCTCTAAGGTAATCCAAGCTCTTAAATAGCCAACAAACCACAAGTCGGCCTATCAGGCATTTAAATTACAAATAGGTCATGCCTTAGAGGAGAGAAAAAGAACTATCAAATGATCAAAACAGAACCCACGCTCTTAAGGGTAGGTCCACACATGACCCAAGAGATGTCCTTTAACTATGCAAGACACCACATCATAATAGGAAACTGCACTAAAAGAAATTCCACAATGTGCTGCATAAAACACATAATGGCAAGAAAGTGGAGAAAGAGGCACACAACTCTAAACACAATGAACATTAGATTTCATGCACTTTAGGTAAAGATCACCAATGGGTCCGTAACCAGATGCCAACACAACTTGAAACCATGAGCAACAATGACTACTCCTTACTAATGCACAACAAATTAGTGAGGATGGGGTCAAATTCTTTAAGAACATGCACTACCCACATTTCCATCACCTTTGGAATCACAAGTGCATGAGATTTTGGAAGCTATTCCCACAATGGTGTCACCAATAGAGAATAACATGCTTATGGCCCCTTTTATCATTCAAGAAATACAAACGATAGTTTTCTCCTTTCCCCCAGATAGAGCTCCTAGGCCAGATGGATTCATAGCTCTTTTCTTCCAAAGTTGTTGGGATGAGATTGGATGGGACTTAATAGCAACTGTCAAGAAGTCAAGAAAAAATAAAAGTATGCTTTAGTACTTTATCACTAGAATAATATTGCAATCATCCTAAACATTAAAGAACCAAACACCTTTGATGACTTTAGACCCATATCCATATGCAACTTAACATACAAGATTATAACTAAAGCTATCTACTTTTAAATGCAACATCTTATTGTTAACATTGTCTTTGTTAAGCAAGGAGACTTTGTCCCAGGCTGAGAAACCACATAGAGGACATTGATGGCTCACAAGGCTCTTCATTCCATCAATACTAATCAATCTTCTAAATTTGTGATAAAATTGGATATGATGAAAGCTTATGATATAGTCTATTGGAGATTTTTATTCCAAATGCTACATAAAATGGGATTCTCCAAGGGTTGTTGCAAATGGATTAAAGAATGCATTTCAGGAGCTTAGTTCTTAGTAATTGTAAATGGCAATCCTGTAGGGGTTTTTTGTTCTAGACAAGGAGTGAGACAAGAAGATTCTCTATTCCTAGTACTCTTCATTATCATGGCTGAAGTATTCAACAAAACTATTAAACAACAAATTTTTTAGGAAAGTGGTAGGGAGAACACATTAGTGGCACAAACATATCCATTACTCACACTCTATTTGCTGACAACACTCTACTATTTGGGTTGTCACAATTAAAGAGACTAGATAGATCAAGCATATACTAGAATTATACTCTGAAGTCTTAGGGAAAAAAATAAATGCATTGAAATCAAAGATTTATCTATTTTACAATAATACAGTTATATATGATAGCATAGTTTAGATTTTGTGATTTTTAGTGGATTTCATGTCATCCATGTACCTTGGTCTACATTTTTTATGGGGTCCAATAAAGCAAGTTACTAGTCTTCAGTCATTGAGAATATCAAGAGTAGAGTTGTGGCTTGGAAAGCTAGATGGCTATCACTCTCAGGAAGAATTCTCCTCATTAAATCAAGGCTTTTGCCATCCAAAACTATTATTTATTTATTCTCAAGCTCCCCCTCCAATCCTATCACAAATTCAAAAATAGATTAGAGATTTTCTTTGGTCAAGAGACATGAATGAGGAGGAGAAAATTCCTCTTATTTCACTTCAAGATATGGCCCATGTCCCAATAGTAGGGGGTGCTAGAGTGCATGATTTATAAAAAGAAATGGAGTATTTGGTGGTAAGCTAGTTTTTAAAATGTGCAATAAACCTTAGACCACATGGTGCCAAACTATGCAGCAATAATATTTGGACAATAGTGACACCTTAAGAATATTATTAGCTCTAGACCCACCCAAAGGTCTAGCCATATGGGACTTTATGGTATCTTCAAGAGATATTGTTCTTAAGTATGTGACTTGAGAAGCAAATAGTGGGGTTAATGTTAATTTTTGGAGATATTCATAGAATGGTCAACCTCCTTTAATCTTATTACCAAACACAAGTGACATCATAAAATTGTCAAAAAATCACTAGGGGATACACTTAATTCATTATATCTTAGAAATATGTCTCTATTCAGGAATAGTCCTTTGGAAGGACCCAGATTACTTACCATTAAGTCAGGAAAGGGATCTCCTAAGAGGCATATTATCAAACAAGCCAGTTTTTCTCTTAGAAAGAGAGAATAAATTAGTTGGAACCCAACCAAGGATGGAAAATACTCAATTAAGGAGGGATATCGAATACTACAACAAATAGGATTGGAAAAATCTCCATCTTAAGCATATTCTTTTCGAATCATATTGTTCTTCCAAAAGTTGGGTGCTTTGTATGGCTTGCATTAAAACACATGATTTAAATAAGTGATAGATTGGAGAGATTTCATATTGCTCCACCATCTAAGTGCTTATTAGGTGATGAATGCAATAAAATGATGGATCACCTATTTTTGAGTTTCTCCTTTGCACAATAATATTGGTTATTTGTTCTTAGTAAATTAAACTATAGCACCCCTCTTCTGAACAACATTTGGGATCTCTTCCATTTGTGGCCAATTCTCTACTCAAATTCTTCTTTCACTAATATTTGGATGTGTACTCTAGCATTAGTGGTATGGGCCATTTGGTGGGAAAGAAACAAAAACATCTTTACGAAAGACTTCTCCTCTATTGCTATGGTATTAGAAGGCATTGGATGATCAATATCAGAGGTGGCTAATGTAAATTTGAATAGATGCAATTTCAATCTAGCCACTACCCCCTAGGATGATAGGATCCTTCATGAATGGAAAAGACTATTGGTCTCAATGTGATGGGGATCAGCCAAGAAAGATCTACTCATTGTTGACCAGACTGAATTCTATTGGAAACCTCCATCATTGGGCATTCTAAAGCTCAATTCTGATGGGGTTCTAAGAAGAAAGCTAGGTAACTTAGGTCTAGGGGCATGCATTTGAGACTCTCAAGGTAATGTTCTAGCACTTATAGCCTCTTCCATACTTGAGGTAAGCAATAATATTGCAAAAGCACATGCTTTATTTGTTGGACTTATACTTTCCAAGAAGGGTGGGTATTGTCATTTGCACATTGAAGGAGATTCTTTGGTCATCATTAACACTTACATCAAAAGAAAAACACATTCATGGAAACTTAGCTATATTCTAAATCAAATTTGGACATTACTAGATCAATAATAGGAAGTGTATCTATCACACATACTTTTGGAAGGTGATCTAGGAGCATCCAGAGGTATAAGGGAAATCCTGTGTCATCCAAACAAATGTACTTAGACTTAGTTTTTGTTTTACGTGTTTTCATTTTTGGATACCCATTTGGGTCAAATAAAGGTTCCAACTTTGACAGTTCCATTATTAGTGTTCTAGGTTAGAGTTTTTAATCACCTTGGGATATGTGTAAATGTCAAAAAAATAGGAGTATGTAAATGATCCATCATTTTGGTGAACTAGAAGGTGTAAATTGGTCAGATTATTTTCATTTTAATTTAGAGCATTCCAGAAAAAGAATCAGGTCAAAAGGCCCCACGGTTTGAAAGTTATCGCAATTTTTCAATTTCTAGAGACATCCTAAGAATGCTTCAAAGTCAGGTTAGGGGCATTAAATGACCTCAAATAGGGCCAAAAAATGGGGGATGAGCAAAGCTGGTCCATAGGGCTATAGAGTACTTCGAGAGCTTTTTGAAAATGTAAGCGGTTCATCGATCAAAGCTACGGTTCAAAAGTTATGCCTCCCAGAAGTTCGATTACTGTTTCTAGATTCTTCTAATTTTTTGCCAACTTCTAATGCAATTTCTAGAGCCTTCTATTTGGTCAGTGGATGCCTACTAGCACTTTCTAGAATGTATTCCTAATCCTTAACCCTCCGGGGTCTATTTAAAGAACATTTCTGGCATTGTAAAAGGCAATTAGGAGTGGAGTTTGAGAGAAGATACTGGGAGAAGAATTTATCTCCAAATTTATGCTATTGTAAGCCCTTAGGGCATGTTTTGAAGTCTAATTTCCTTGTACTGAATGTATTAGCATATTTACACAGTTAATAGAATATTCCCTTTCCTATTGTGTCCATTTTGTGGTTGGGTTGTGTCTCCATCAGAACGGAACAAAGTTCATGACCTACTATCAAACATAGGCTATGATGGGGTAGTAATATCAACATTAAACATGACCCATTTCATTGTAGAGAATGTTAAACTTCAAAAAATGATTGACGCAGACAAAGTTTTATGCAGTAATTGAATACTCAACTATAGTTAAATTATGACAAGTTTGAAGTGACAGTTATTAAAAGATACTTTGGAAGTACAATTTCTCACCTAGTAGTTGTCATTCTTCTTACTCACTAGTTGTCATTCCTTGTGTTTATTATTTGAAGGGACGAGTGAAGTTCTTCACATATATTACTTATGAAATGCTTTGATACTCCAAAGTTTTGTAATGAGCTAGGATATCAAGTTTTCTTACCAATTCTTTCCTGATTGAGCTCTTGAATCAGTTTATTAATATATATTATATTTAGTGGCTCACCTAGTTTTTCCTTTAAAAAAAATGAATACTCCTTGAACACCAAATAGGTACCAAAAATAGAGCAATATTTTTGGTTGATGCTAGATTTCTCATTAACCCAAGATGCTCCTACATTAGACACCTAGGGTAAGTAAAGAACTATTGTCCACATCAAGAAACCTTGATGCTTTGACCTGAATGATAAAGATCCAAATCTATCTTCTGTTATCCATGAGTTGCCTTCAACTAATTAATTTTTCCACTAAACAAGGTACTCTATGTAGTATTTTTCTTTGGTGCTTGGTCAATTAGCTTAATACCTTAGTGACAAAGGATTGGACATCCTTTCACAGTAACTAAATGATTAGACAGAATCATGTGTTTCCCTAAGAATAATATATTAACTACATTTTATTTTTTCAACTTGGAAGTGTAAGCTTGAGAGGGTGGCTATAGAGTATATGCTCTAATTCCTCTTTAAGTCATTACAACTAAAACAAAAGGGAATGCTAAAGGAAACATAATCTAGGAACTAAAATGACATCTTATCTTAGAGCTTAGAGTAATGCTGCAAATAGTAAATCTATCTATGCACCTATGCTACGAGAACAACAAAATTGTACCTTGCAAAGAAAAAAAAAAAGGAAATGAAATCTATTCTAACAGAGTAGTTCACTCACCAAGTGGACCCCCTTAGATGAGTGAACTGAAAAGATAATCAAGACAAAAGATGTTGAGTTGAACCTTTTATTCTATTCATTCATACCAAGAGATTATATATGATTAAAAACAAGATCACACACTGCTGATATGAAAATCATTCTATTCTATCTTTCCCCCATAAAATCTTCTTTCAAAGCTACATCACATGTTATTTAAAGGAAAACTACAACCTCCTACTTCTATGATCACTCCATCAATAAGGATCCATTACAGATTCATAAAGTTTACAACAAAAATATCATTAATTGTGATTTAACTCCTCCAATAATATATTAGGTTGTGGGAGATATATTTGTGCACTTCCATTAAAAAAATTACACAATTATCTTCTCGTTGTGATGATTTAGTAATTTGGTCAGCTTTGACTTAGTGCTAAAGTGCTAACTTTGAATATGCACGGAAAGTACCTACAAAACATTGAATATAGGGAGAGATCTACCCAAACAAAACATGGATGAGGAAACATTTATCAGCATAGAATATTCCTTCATTTTACCATAGAAGTCCATAAATTCAAGAAAACATAGCATATCCAAACTATCTATATTGAAATATTCATGTCTTAACATATAGATAATGTATCCATAAGAACATAAGTTCATTCACTTAAAACTATAGAGTCATAAAATTTTTTGTAGGATAATTGTCTTAAAAAAAAATTAAAAAGATCTCAAAATAATAGCCTTTTATAGACTCGTCATTCCCCCTGACTGATCTATTGTTGGTCCCTAGCAATCATGAAGTTTCTTATCTAGGTCTGCACTCTCTAGTAACTAGGTTTCCTTTCTCCTAGCTCATTCTTTACTTAGTCAAAGTATCCATAATTCACCTTAAGCCTTTTCCAA
This sequence comes from Cupressus sempervirens, assembly GCA_028749045.1. Lineage (NCBI taxonomy): Eukaryota > Viridiplantae > Streptophyta > Pinopsida > Cupressales > Cupressaceae > Cupressus > Cupressus sempervirens. Next base: position 183,230,881 of record CM053791.1, on the reverse strand, counting down.
CATTGTACTTTAGTTTTCATATCATGATCTTCAACATTTTCATTTGCTGCTAGTAGTGGCTATAGCAAAACTAGGACTTGATACTTTAATGGTAGCCAATGTTTACACTAATTTCTCCCCAAGTCAATATACCATGGAATCCTAATTGTAGCAAGAGTCAAGTTTTGTGGAGAGTGGGGTTCTCTTATTTATGGATTATGTGGCATCCTAATCCATCGTTTCCTTGAAGAAATAATCGTTGTCTCAACATCTTGAGTTGAGTTTTTTTCCTAGTTTATAAAGGTTCATTATCTGATTGAATACACCTTACTAGATCCTACAAGATTGCACAGAATAGAAATCCAATCCAAATATGTTCATCTAGAATGTTGAACCTCTAGTCTCATGAGCAATGGTGTTGTCATTTCACTTTCCCTATAGGGTGCAACTTGATGTTCTCTGCTTATTTCAATTTTTATCCATGAAATTATTGATCTCAATTGTACATCCCTTACATATAGGAGTGAATTTAATTCTATGTCATTAGATACTACCAGATTATGGAGATACAACTAACATAGTAAATTTTTCAAAGCCATGGGAACATATTGAAATGCATCATAAAACTCATATGGGGTAGAAACAAAGGGATTATGGCCTTCCATAATTATATTCAATTTAAAATTTGCAAATTTCTCTTTAAGAAACAAGGAATATACTGGTGATGGTGACCTATATTCTATTAACTTAGGAATCAATCCTATGATTTGGTCAATTCTTCTTTTCAAGACTTCATTATGATCTAAACTCTATTTCAACTAGTAGCTCTTCTAATTAATAACATGTTTTAATTTTTCTTTCTCCAATTTCTATTGAGATCTATCCCATAATAAATTTTGAAACAAATTAATACCTATAGACAAAGTTGTAGATAGATTGGGTGGTGGCAATGATTCTTGATTAAAGAGGTCTATCCATTCAAGTGCCAAATGGGAAGTTCTTTTGACACTCTGTGGTATGAAGTATTCTCCTTTTCTTATGACAACTATTGTCACCACATTTTCTTCCCTACCAGATCCAATAGCTACTATAGCTAATGTGTCTAACCCATCTTGATCTAGTTTTCCTATTACTTCCTTAAAAATTTTAGGTGTAAATTCTAGATAATCCTCTGAAGGGAACAATGCATAATTTTCACCAATATCTTGTATATCAAGGTTTTCCTCAAAATCCTTAGATACTTCAAGCTCACCAGACTCCTTATCATTATCAATAGGCACATAGTCAACACTACAGTCAACTTTAGGTTGTAGATTTTGGAATTTGCATTCTTTTTCACTAGCTTTATTTTGTTGCAATTTTTCCTCTGAAGAAGACTCCTTTTCACATTCAAAAAACTTAGGTGTAACTATTAGAAAAAAGGTTTCAAGAACCCTATCCTCAAAAAGTCTTGTACTTTACCTCATGGGTGGTGTTGACAAGCATGGAGGATTCTTTCATTTCCTCTTGCTTACAGGCATTTCCACCTCATGTGCATTAGGAGGTTTTTCTGAATCTTCCTCCTCTTGAGAGTTTAGTGTTTCATTAATGTTACTCTCCTCATTCGGTTGCTGGTCTAACCTTTATGCCTTAGGTTCCATAGTTTTATCTTTACCTTTCTTAATGGAAGATCTATTCTCAATAGATGATGGGATTTTAGGGGCACTAGAAGCTTCTACATTCTTACTTCTCTTTTTGCTGGAAATGGAGGGTTCAAATTTGTAAATTCTCTTCTTAGTTGGTCTAGAACTAGAGGGAGAGGCTTCAGGAACATTTTCAACTCTAGGAACAACTTTACAGAAACTAGTAGATGTTCTTTCCCTACGTCCGACACCCTAGCCTCTAGGGCCAACCAACCTAGGATATAGCTCTTTTAACTACAAGAACTCCTCCCATGATCCAATTTCTTTCTTATTCAATTCCCTTTCTATGACTATTTTTATTAAGAAATGGAGAGAGAGAGAGATTGATCCTTTCCTAATTTTACTAAAGAATCTTACTTCTTAACAATGTTAAATAGGAAATTTGGAAGGTTTACCTATCTGTATTCATGTCATAGGTGAGCCAAAATCTTGTAATGTAGGGCATGTTGGTATGTGTAGCATCCTTCACACATGAAGTACTGGATGATAAACACTAATGACTAAATAAGCTCCATTAGCAAGGATAATCTAGAAGAACCTTATTTCTTATCAATATATAGTGGAGGGTCCTAGTATACACTGAATTGTGCCCTAGCTATCCTTAGGCCAAACTCTTTTTCCCAATTTTCACCTTCTTGGGGCAACCTACTAACCTCGACTACTACCTATTCTTTGAACTCAATTCTCAATCCCTTAATAAATACAATGTGATCCTTTAAGGTGCTCATGAATTGAAGAGTGACCTCTTCATAAAATCCTTTTACATTAAGACAATAATCCAACCATCCCCTTCTTCTAAACATTTCACAACTGAATACAACACCTAGAAGAACCTAGTGATCAATTGGCTCATTCCTCTAGATTCCTCCACCCATTGTTGGCTTCAAAAAAATTGTGGCAAAAAAAATCATGATGTTTTAGAGCTTAGTAAATCAAATTTTTCAATATTACGACACTAATTAATTTAGAAAAATGACATGTACTTGGAGAGTTTAATGCACAATATCTCATAATATCCTTCTTGCATCTTCATAATTAATTCTCATGTATAGGTCCATCACCCAAACACATTGCAAATTATTGTTAAAAGTTAAGTAACTAATTTTAATTTCCTTAATTTCATATTGATGCAATCACAAAAGGACAAGTCATCAACATGTGGCATTAAGCATTCAATTATTTCCACTCATCTCAATGAACTTTTAAAATTACATGCAATTTAAAATTGATTTAAAAAAAAAAATTTAAATATTGGCCTTCCCCAACTATGAAAAGGGACGAGTACTACTAGGCTAGGATACGCAAGAGTGAATAATTATAAATAATACCAATTCCTTACAAAGCATGAATAAAATAGAATAAAGTACATGAAAATTTATGTGATATGTTCTTAGCAACTACTACAAGAAAGATGTTCTAGAAAAGATCATTAGATTTGATAGAGTGATGGGATGGAATAGTAAGATGGAAGAGAGAGAAGGTGAAGTGGAGTGGATGGTGAAGAAAGTACCTTAAAAAGGAAAGTGTTTATTATAAATCCATTGAACGGACTTAAGAAGTATCAGGAGTTACAATAGGAGACCCAAACTATTTGGCTACAAGAATGAGAATATCCTCACTATGCTAGAATTGTAGCAGGAACTCCTCATTGCTAACTAGTTTATTGTAAAGCTTGAGGTGATACCCATTGACAAGTAACTTGATGTAGATGGGATCAATGGTAAATAACTAAACTACCCCATTTGGAAATATGGAAACAATCTCATATGGTCCTAACTAGCGTGTTTGAAATTTTCTTGGATGTACTTTGAGTCATAAAGTATTGTCCAATATCCTAAAACAAATATTTTCTATTTGATAAACCTATCATGCCACTATTTTCTCTGGTCTTGAATGGGTTTAGTATTGTTTAATGTAGATTTCCTCCATTCATCAAGATTGTTTAAACTTAGGATTTGGTTCTTTTGTGCAATAGTGAGTTCCTTCCTAAGCTCCAAGGTAGTCCTCAATGTTTTATATTCAAACTCTATAGGCATTACTACTAACTTACCACAGATAAGCTCAAAGGGAGTAAAACTAGTTGTGGATTTCTAGGTGGTTCTATAAGCCCAAATAGCTTTAGGAAGGCATGTGGTTCAATCCTTCCTATAGAGCACTACTTCCTTGGTGAGGATGGATTACAACTCCCTATTAGTAACTTCTACTTGACCATTAGCCTAGGAATGATAAGGTGATGATTTACCATGCATGATAGTATACTCATTCATAAGAGTAGTTGTCAAATTTGATGTAAATTGAGCCCCCTAATCAGATGTTAGTTCCCTAGGGACTCCAAACTATGTAAGATGGATTCATACAAGAACTTAGCCACATTGATATCCTTTGGATGTTTCATGGATTTAGCCTTGACCCATTTAGTTATATAGTTAGTGCAAACTAGAATGTAGGATTTTCCTTGTGAAGAAGGTTTAATAGGTCCTACAAAGTCATTCCCCCATTTTTCAAAGCGTGTAACAACTACTTGAGGCTATAGGGGCATTTAATTTGATTTAGTGGGTCTTCCCATTCATTGACACTTGTCACATTTCTTTGTATATCTGGCTACATCCTTGTGAAGACTTGACCAATAATACCCAGTTGTCAAAATGTTGAAAGTGGTTCTTTTAGCTATAAAGTGACCTCCATGAGGCTCATCATGACATGCTTAATACATCATACATTTCATCCTCACTTGATCAAGTCCATTATAGAACATAAATCTACTAATCCATGAATAGATAAAACTCTTCTCTGCTAGTTGTATTCTTTCTTTAGCAGAGAAGTGAAGTGGCATTTTACCTATGGTGAGGTAGTTAGAAATGTCTGCATACCATGGATTCTGTGCTAACAATAGAAATAGGTGCTCCTATGGAAAAATATTGTTAATTGCTATAGGATCATCAAGGAGATTGCTAGGTTAATCAACTATAGTGATATCAAATTCTTGCATGAGTAACAACTAGTGAGCCAATCTTCTTGATACTGCAGGCCTTTTCACCAAATATTTTATAGAAGAATGGTCAATGTGAATAAATATTTCATATCTAGTAATGTAGTACCTAAACTTATTAGGGGCATAGATGAATGGAAGTAATTCCTTTTCAGTGATTGGGTAATTAAATTCTACACCTTGCAAATTCTTACTAGTGAAATAAATGACATGTTCAACTGAGTCTACTTTTTGTCCTAACATGACACCAATAAAATAGTTTGAAGCATCTATATGAATTTGAAAAGGTAGTCCCCAATTGGGTCCTCTCAAAAGAAGTGTTGAGGTAAGAACTTCTTAAGCTGTAGGAAAGATATACCACAATCAAAATCCCAAGAAAATTTAGAATCCTTTTTGAGCAACTTGTAGAGGGGTACTACAAGTTGATTGAAGTTTTTAATGAATCCTTTATAATATCTAGCATGTCCCCAAAAACTATGCACATCCTTATGGTTCTCTAGTGTAGATAAGGTACTAATGACTTCAATATTTTTTGGATCTACTTGGATTCCCTTAGATGAGATGAAATGGCCTAGCACCACTCCTCCCTCCAACATCATAAAAAAAAATTTCATTATTTAAGGAAAGGTTATAGTCCTAATGTCTTTTGAGTTTTGTTTCTAAATTTTCTTTTGCTTCCTCAAAAGTAGCACAATACAAAGTAAAATCATCCATGTAGATCTCCATACAGTCATCAAAAATATTTGAAAAGATATTGATGACAACTCTTTGAAATGTGGCTAGGGCATTGCACAAGGTAAAAGGAAAAACCAAGTAGGAAAGTGTTCCCCAAGGGTAGGTAAAAGTTATTTTTTCTTGATCCTCTAGGGCTATTTGTATCTGATTGTAATCATTGAAATCCTCTAGAAAAGAAAAATACTTTTTTGCAACTAGGTTATCAAAGACTTGGTCTATGAATGGAAAGGGGAAATGGTCTTTCTTAGTGGTTGAATTGAGCTCCCTATAATCTACAAAAAATTTCCATTTTCCTCCCTTCTTAGGCACTATAACCAATGGTGAGACCCATTTACTATAAAAAATTAGGTATATAAAACTAACACTTAGTAGTTTATGCAATTTATTCTTAACTATATCATTCAAAATAGGATTAGCTCTCCTCTAAGACTATCAAATAGGTTTGAATTTAGGGCTGATGTAAATCTTGTGAGTGTAGAGCATAGGATGTAATCCTTTCATGTCCATGCAATCCGAAGAAAATTCTCTTTGTATCTCTTGTAGTAACTACAACATAATCTTCTATTGGGAGGATGATAAGACATTATTTACATTCAATTCTTTTCCTACACCAACTTCCATCTTAATAAACTTATTTTCTATGAATAATTGGGCAACAAGAGAAGAATTTATGTCATGAGATAATAATGAGTGGAGAAACTATGAAGCTTCTGAATGATGTGGTGAATTCAAGGATGCTAATTGTTGGATACAATTGATTAATTGTGTATTGTCTTTGATGTTACACAAATGCCATATCATTATCAGTCAGTATATGCCAAGCTCACTCGTGTAGTGAAGAGATTTCTCAGTGTCTGCTGAATGTTCCTGTGTTTGCCTAGCTCAGAAGGCAGTGTCTATTGAGTTCACTTGAGTGTCAAGAAAAAGTTACAGAAAGCAAGTGTTAATCAAGCTCACTCAAGTAATGAAGGAAAGTTGGATGGAACTAGTTCTAACCAAGCTGACTTGGTTGCCAAAGGATTTTTGCAAATTTTGAGTGTTAACTGAGCTTATGTTAAAAAAGGAAATTGTTTTTGAGTTAATTTCTACCAAGCTAGGTTGGCTAATGAAGGGTTTTCTTATTATGCTTTATTAATCTTAACTTATTTATCTATTGATTCTAGCTAGCTAAGGTGATGAGTATTGTTTATTCTAAGTTGCATTTGAGCTGACTTGACAAAGTGGAAGATATAAGTATAAGTTCAAGTTGTGATTTCAAAGTGTGTGAAAGTATGGCATGAAGATGATATTGAATATCTATTGATAAGTAGAGGAAGCAAATTTGAAGGATAAGCAGAATATCCTTGTGGAGCACCAAAGCCTTATTCGATTAGGAAGGATCAAGTACATGTCAGAATAGAAATCTATAATCAAAAAATTAGTTGCATTCAATTAGGTCATTTCATTGTTACTCTCTAACCATTTTAGTAGTGATCTAAATCTCTTAATAGAGTTGGCTTAACAACCATTTGCAATTCCTCTAAGAAGGTGGCAGTTCTATTGAATTGTCTCAAGACCTCTAACTAGGACACTCCTAACAGGGTGATTAAATATTTTAACAAGGTCACACCTAACAATGTGTTTTTTAACCTTTAATAGGGTTGAATATTAATAGGGCTCACTTTGAAAGAGTGAAAAACATTAACTAGTTGCAATTGGTGGTTTTTCCCAAATTGGGTTTCCACGTTAAATCTTGGTGTTTATTATGTTCATGCTATTTTCTATTATGTGTTTGCAATCGAGTTAAAGTAATGTTAATCATAGAAAACATCCAAAGGTTTATATATTAAGGACTTATTGAGATAATTTAGTTATTACCGAGTTACAACATTATATGTGTGTTTACCGAGTTTTAGCAATATTTAGTTTTTCAGTTTTCTTTTTTGTACTAACATTTAAGGAATCTAGGATTTATTTTAGTAGTAATTGATTTACCCCTCCCCTCTTAGTTACTTCTCTTATATTTCCAACAATTGGTATCAGAGCTTTTGGTTCTTATACAGAAGGTTTCAAGGACCTAAGCTAAAGATCATGATGTCTTACAAATAAAAAATTCCCAAGTTGAGCAGAGAAAAATTTGTAGCATGGTGAGGACTTATGAGGTTACATCTAGCTACTATCAATGATTCAGGTTGCAAGTATCTTGATGCTGAATATAAGACTCCCACTGGAACATTATCTATTTAAGATATTGCTGAAATGAAGAATCATAATATCATGATGATTGATATTGCATCTACTCTTAGTTATGCTGAATTTGATGAGGTTAAAGATTGCAAAATTGCTTATGAAATGTGGAAAAAACTAAAAGATATCTATAGAGGAGATGACAATGTAAGAATAGCCAAAGTAGAAAGCCTTAGAGGATAATTTGATCAAATGAGAATGAGAGAAGATGAAAACATTGCAAAATATGTGGAAAGGATCAAGGCCAATGTAAGTGAAATCAAAGCAGCTAGAGGAGACATTAAAGAGGAAACTATTGTAAGTAAAGTGCTTAGAACTCTTCTTCCTATTTATGTAATTAGAGTGTCTACTATTCAAGAAATGAGATCTAATCCAAATAAAAAACTAGGCTTGGATGCTCTAGTTGGAAGACTGATAGCTTTTGAATTAGATTACTATGATAACTATGTTCTTTCTTTAAAGAATATTGAATTTACATTCAAAGCAAAGCTCTCACTCAAAGAAAAGGGTAAGAAATAAAAGTCCAATCAATTAGGAAGTAAAGAAGATGGATCATTAGAAGAAATTTTAGATAGTGATCTTGAAGTTGTTGAAGTCTTGCTTGCAAGGAAATATTCCAAAGGAAGATGAAAGTACAAAGGTAAAGTTACTTTGATCTACTTTTCTTGTGAAGAAGTTGGTCACATTGCTACTAGTTGTCCAAATAAGGAAGTCAAGGATGAGAAGAAAATAAATAATCATAAAGAAAAGATGGAATCTAAGAACTACAAGAACTACAAGGACAAAGGTAAGAAATCTTGTTTTATAGCTAAAGATTTCGATAATAGTGAAGATAAAATGGTATATATTGCTATGAAAGATGAATCTAATGATGAAGGAGATAAGATGGCACTATCTCTCATGTTAGCAAAAATAATATATGGATTATTGATAGTGCCTACTCATATCATATGACTGGAGATAAAAAAAAAAATTGAGCATATGGAATATTATGATGGAGGCAGTCTAAGATTTGGAAATAATTAACCTTGTAACATAAAATGAAAAGGATGTATCTTGTTGACTAAAGAAATTTTATGTGACAATACTTATTGGGTTGAAGGACTAAAACATAATCTAATAAGTGTGGCATAGTTGAAAAACATTGGATTAATGGTAGAATTCATGAATGGATAGACCAAACTACTGGATGGGAAAGGAAATCTGGTTGGATCTGGAAAGCACAAAAGGTAATCTATTTTATCTTGATCTCAGTGATTTTTTATCTTTTATTGCTCAAGTAGAGGAAAGCTAGTTATGGCACAAAAGGCTATGTCATGTAAACTTTTATAATCTAGTTAAGATAAGAAAACATAAAAGAGTAAGAGGTATTCCTAGTTTGAAGAAGCCTAACATGGGTCTATGCAAGAATTGCCAAATTGGTGAGATGAGAAAGACTAGCTTCAAAAGAAAAGATTATTAGTCAAAAGAAGTCTTGGAAATTGTTCATACAAATTTATGTGGACCTACTGGAATAGAAAGTTATAGTCGAGAAAATTAATTCATTCTTTTTGTTGATGACTATTCTAGAATGATGACTATATTGTAGCTAAAAGAAAAATTAGAAGCCTTTCAAAAATTCAAGTGGTATCTAGCAAGAGTGGAAAAGGAAACTGGAAAGAGGTTGAAATGCTTAAGACCAAAAAAAGGTGGTGAATTCATCTCCCATGAATTCAATAATTTTTGCATTGAAATAGGAATTAAAAAACAAGTACTAGCCCCTTGTACACCACAACAAAATGCTATAACAAAAGAAGAAGCAAATCTATCATGGATTGTGCAAAAACCCTAATGATTGAAAATAATGTTGCTCTCAAATAATAGAAGGAAGCTATTAGTACTATAGTTCATACCTTGAATAGAGTTCAGTTGAAGAAAGATTTAAACAAAACACCTTATTAGCTATGGTATGGTTGCAAACCTAATGTAAGTTACTTGAAAGTATTTGGCAACAAATGTCATATATTGAAAGAATCTAGAAAAGGAAAATTTGATGTAAAAGGTGATGAAGGCATATTTCTAGGATACTCCTATAGAATTAAAGCATACAAATGTTTGAATTTTTCTACTCACAAAATCATTGAAAGTGCACATGTATGATTTGATGAGTTTGGAGAAAAGAGTGAAGAAGAAAGCAACATGATCTAGAAGATTATAGAAGATTTGTTTACTACGAACCTAATACCATACCAAATCTATCTAAGAGAAAAGAAGCTTCATATCCTAAGTCCCTAGAAACTCCTATAGTTATCGAGTTGTAGACAGTGCAACCCGAGCTATAGTTTGAAGGACCTAAGTCAAAGGCTGCTAAGCTAGTTCAGAATGAGCCTGATGGACCTAAGTCACAAACAGAGGGACCTAAGCTTGAAACTAAAATTCAAGATGAAGATGGTGGAACTCATTCAAAAACCAAAGAGCATGTGTTAGCAAGATATGTCAAAAAGTATCATGCACCTAATCAAACCATTGGAGACAAATCAAATAGAACAATAGCAAAAGGCAAATTAAAAGGTACATGTTTACTTACTGAATTTGAACCTAGAAGTATTAAAGATGCTTTGGAAAATGAAAGTTGTATTGAAAAAATGAAATGAGAAATATAATAGATAGAAAAGAACAAAACTTTGACTTTTGTTCCTAGATGCAAGGATAAAAATGTAATTTGTACAAAGTGGGTATTTAGAAATAAGCTAAATGAAGAGGGAAAAGTTTCAAAAAACAAAGCAAGACGAGTGTGCAAATATTATTCTCAAGGAGAAGGTATTGACTATGGTGAGACATTTGCTCATATGGCAATACTAGAAGGTGTTAGAACCTTACTAGCATAGGCAACACATAGAGTATTTAAAGTATATCAAATGAATGTCAAATATGCATTCTTGAATGAAATTCTTGATGAAGAAGTCTACATTGAACAACTAGAAGGTTTTGTAGGCCCTAGGAAAAGAGACATGGTTTACAAGATACACAAAGTATTATATGGTCTTAAGAAAGCTCCCAGAGCTTGGTATGAAAGACCCCATAATTACTTGGTACAGATTGGCTTTCAAAGAACAAATGATAATAGTAGTTTATATATCAAGGAAGGATTAGACGAGAAGATTGTGTTGGCAGAAATATTTGTTGATGATACTCTTTTTATAGGAAATGATGACTTATGCAAAACATTTTAAGAAGAAATGAGTAAAGAATTTGAGATTTCCATGTTTGGTGAGATAAAATTCTTTGTTGGATTGTAGATACAATAGAACAAGAATGGTATCCACATCACTCAATTTAAGTATATCAAGGAGATACTAAAAAAATTTGGAATGGAAGATTCAAGACTAGTTGGAACACCTATGTCTACTAGACATAAGATCTCGAATAATGATGATTCCAAAGAAGTATATAAGACCACATAGAGATCAATGATTGGAAAATTACAGTATGTAGTACACACAAGGCTTGATATTGCTCTAGTAGTTCGAATCATGGTAAGATTCATAGCAAATCCCAAGGAAAATCACATGATGGTATTTGAGAGAATCATGGGGTATTTGAAAGGTAGTGAAGACTATGGTTTATGGTACAAACATGAAGGCAATTTGGACTTGAAATTATTTACTGATGTCGATTGGGTAGGAAGTCTTGATGACAAAAAAAGCATTAATGGTGGAGCGTTCTTTCTTGGTAAAAGACTGTATCTTGGACAAGTGTAGGTGCACTTTCAGTACACCATTTTTAAAACTTTTAAAGTTGCCTCCCATAAAGAATTTCCCAAAAATTGTTCCTAGTATGCTTGACAAAGTTTCTATGAAGGATTGAATTATTTCTAAGTCTAGATATGCAAATGTGGAAGCAAATAGAAGTCAAAATTCATTTTTCCACCATGGAGAAGCACTTTTTTAATTTTCTGCAATGGAGAAGTCAACTTGGGATTTTCCACCAAAGGAAAAATGAAGTGTAGTGGAAAACTCATTTTCCACTGTGCCTTTCGTAGTCATTTTCTAATTTTCCATTGGAGAAGCACTTTTTTAATTTTTTGCAATGGAGAAGTCAACTTGGGATTTTCCACCAAAGGAAAAATGAAGTGTAGTGGAAAACTCATTTTCCATTGCGCCTTTTGTAGTCATTTTCTAATTTTCCATTGGAGAAGCACTTTTCTAATTTTCCGCAATGGAGAAGTCAACTTGGGATTTTCCATGAAAGGAAAAATGAAGTGTAGTGGAAAAATCATTTTCCACTGCGCCTTTCACAGGAAAAGTCCAATTTTTCACGTGAGGAGAGAAAAGGAAAATCTCAATCCAAAATGAAGGTATATGGGGTCTAGCATCAAGATCACTCTAGAAAAATAATTTGTGAATCAATCTACATCAAAATTGTGCCCACTACATGGAAATGAAAAATTGAAGATTGGGTGCGCTTTTCACACTCAAAAATGGAATTTCCACCAAGCATCAAATCCATGATAGAGAGATGGAAAAGAGCTTTAATTGATTAAACAAGAAATGATAATCTCATAATGATTTATTGTTTGAGGATTTGAACAATAATGTGGTATTAAATGTAAAATGGAAAATTCATTTTCCACTGTGACTTTCGTAGTCAAAGTTCAATTTTCCACCAAAGGGAGAAGACAAAAGTTAGAATTTCATTATAAGCATTCCAGAGAATTTCTCCCAAATTTTAGTAGAGAATTAAAATTTTAAGCATGGAAGATAACATTTTTGCAGATTGAAGACATGGATTATAGAGCATTGAAAGAAGAATGGCTGGAAATTTTATTTTATTAATTCTAATTTTTTAGCAGCCATATAGAGCAAAATTTAGAAGCTTGTATCTTTTGACTCAGTAATTATTTTTTCGATTTCTCTAGTCAACATGAAGATAACTAAGTTTGGAAGAACATATCCAAAAATGAGCTCAATCCAACAGTGTACTAAAAAGATATACCCCACAAAAAATGGCCCATTTTTACTTGGCAGAACTATTTATTTTGTTGTCCACTAAATGAAGGAAAGATTTTGGATATTGATTAACATATTTCAATGTCAACTATTAAAATATAATTTAAATATGTTAATATATATCATTATTAACTTTAAAAGTTAATAAGCTTATCCGTTTTCAAAAGGAAAAATATGAGAAGTCAAAGAGACAAGATCGGTTACAGAACTGAAAAGTCACTGGAAGAAACCAACGGTTGCTGGAGAATGTATTTATTGTAAAACCTTTTCCATTGAAGGGGTTCTTCTTTTCTGCAAGAGACAGGGAGCTAGAGTAGGGGGAAGGAACTTAGTTTTTTTTTTTTGCATTTTCACTATGCATGTTAACAGTTTGAGTTTTTGTAATAGATTGAGCATAAGTTGTGAGCAAATAAAATTTGAGTATTCTTATTTGTGATGTTCAAAGAAACATGGGTTTTATTCTAAATCAGAGAATTTAGTATTTTTCCTATGATTATTATCAATCAGAGTATTGTTATTTTCAGTTTTGGACATCATCTTCCATCTTTTGTTGAATAATGAATGGGTTGTAGATCAGAGTATTTGCAGACATTCCTATTACAAGAATTGGGATTATTTAACACTCTCTTTCATTTCATTTTCCAATGCATTTGCATACATAGCATTCACATTGCATTACCAATGTCGGGGAGTCATAGGAAGTGTGAATTCCTGGGGTTGGCTAGGTGTAGAACTCAATTCTCTACTTGAGTTAGTTCTGTCTAGGGTTGGCTTGGTTTTCCTCTTCCATTCTCGAGTTAAGAACGTACCCAATTAGTTTAGGAACAAACAAATTCATTGAATATCATTGATAAGGGAGCCGTACCTTTCAATTCAGAGGAAATCTATCAACCTCATGATAGATTATCCAACTATTGGTTACAAATTGTTTCTCACAGGTTCAGGCATTTAAGAGTTACATTGGAAAGAACAATCTGTTTACCAACGGATTTTTGGCGACTCTACTGGGGAAGTGGAAAAGAAGATTAGTGTTGAAGTTTTACTTCTTCAATTTTTATTATTATCTCTACTTGAGATTGGCGACTCTGTTTTGATTCTCATCATTTCTGGTTGAAGAGTCCAGTGTTTTCATTTTCAAAATTATTATTATCTCTACTTGCAAGAGATTGGTGAGTCTGTTGTTAAAAGACCATGCCCATTAAAATTGTGAAAGGAAGAAGGCTAGATCCTTCTTTGATTGAACTTCATCAAACACATGATCTAGTATTGCATGATTTGTTTGATGCTTTTAGAGAAAGCATTAATTGTGGGAGAAAAATGAATTGGAGCACTGAAGAAGATCATGCACTAGTCCTTTTATGGAGAAGTGTTTGTGCTAGGTATCACAAATTAAAGGAGCTAGAAATAAAATCAAAGTTATTGTACCATTGTAGAGAGGGGGTGTTGCAGCTAAGCAAAAAATAAGATAGATAATGATGAGATTGCAGAAGTTTTGCACCATCACATCTTCTATAATTTTTTGATCCTGAGCGAACAAGAGGTTTAACCAAGAAAGAAAACTAGGAGAAAACCCACATTCAAAGATATAGAAGTTGAAAGTGATTTCAATTTATGATTTCTTTGGACTATGTTTAAACAAAGTATTGTTGAAGCTGAAAAGAAGAGATTAATTCTCTCTGAAGATCATCAATCCACTCTATTATTAAGGTGTGTATACTAGTAGTACTTTAATGTCCAAGACCAAAGAAAGGGGAGTTATGTTTCAAAAAATGTGCCTAAAGGAAAACCAGTAAATTAAGAACCAATGTCAGTTAATTGTTTAGTTCTTGGAGAGCAAGAAATACCCTAGCTTCCAAAGGCACAAATTTCAATGGACAAAGAAATTCTTGATAGCAGCTAGGAAATGGTAAGTGAAATAGAAAATGAGGATTTGTCTATGGTTTATTTTGTTCCTGAGGTTACAAGTTTTAGATTTGATGAAAATGATGATCATCTTTTACATAAAGTTTCTTTTGAAAATCATCCCTTGGTTTGTACACAGGTGGAATATGAAACTTTTAAGTTTGAAGAAGATGATATTAAAAATGATTTTAAATCTTCACAAGTTTATGATGATCCTGTATTAGAATCATTTTCTTTTGATGAAAGTGCAAAGTTAAATGTTCCCAACAAATTATATATCGATGGAAAGGCTGGATAATGTTTCAATGATTATCAAATTAAGTCTGAAATTTTAATTGAAGAAAAGGGTGTAAGAATAGATTTTGTACAAAGATCTTCAGTACCTTGCAATGTGTTGCAACATCATGAAGATGATGAAGAGCCAGATTATATTTTTCTTTGTCAAGAAATGGAAGTTAATCAATCTTTGGTGCTGGCTAAATGTAAGTCTTCTTCTACAATCGATTCAAGTATTGAAGTTTTGAATTTGGATAGGGAGTTTTCAAACTTGATAGCTACTAGAAAGGATGGAGAATCATTTTATTTCAACCTGGATTTGAAATCTAAAAGTTCTATTCAAATCGAATGTGATGAATGTGCATATGATGGAACATTATTTTTAGAACCATTTGAGTATCCTAAATTTTTCAATATTGTTTCGGATGTTGAAATCTCTATTAAAAATGATGTTTTAGAAAGAGATGAAGGTGAGTGTGTTCCTGTACCAAATTCAAAATCTTTATACCTTTTTGAGTTAGTTTCTACTGAGCTAGGTTAGCTAACGAAGGGTTTTTTTATTTTGTTGTATTAAGCTTAATTGATTTATCTATTGATTGCAATCGACTAAGGTGATGAATATTGTTTATTATAAGTTGTATTTGAGATAAGTTGACAAAGTGGAATATATAAGTATAAGGTCATGTTGTGATTTCAAAGTGTGTGAATGTATGGCATGAAGATGTTATTGAAGATCTAATGATAAGCAGAGGAAGCAAATTTGAAGGATAAGTAGAATATCCTTGTGGAGTAGCAAAGCATTATTCAATTAGGAAGGATCAAGTACAAGCTAGAATAGAGATCTATAATCGATAAATTAGTTGCATTCAATTAGGTCATCTCATTGTTACTCTCTAACCATTGTAGTAGTGATCTAAATCTCTTAATAGATTTGGCTTAACAACCATTTGCAAATCCTCTAACAAGGTGGTAGTTCTATTAAATTGTCTCAAGACCTCTAACTAGACCACTCCTAATAGGGTGATTAAATCCTTTAACAAGATCAAACATAAAAAAAATTTTTGTAACCTTTAATAGGGTTGGCTCCTAATAGGGCTAACTTTAAAAGAGGGAAAAACAATAACTAGTTGCAATTGGTGGTTTTTTCAAAATTAGGTTTCCATGTTAAATCCTAGTGTTTACTGTGTTCATTCTTGTTTTTTGTTATGTGTTTGCAACTTAGTTAAAGTAATGTTAATCATAGACAACATCTAAAGGTTTATATGTTAAGCATTTACTAAGTTGATTCAGTTATTACTGAGTTGTAACATTATGTTTGTGTTTTACTGAGCTTCAGCCATATTCAATTTTCAAGTTTGCATTTTTGTATTGACATCTAAGGGGTTTGGGATTTATTTTAGTAGTAACTAATTCACCCCTCTTCTCTCAGTTACTCCTCTTATATTTCCTATAGGTAATATCATCTCTAAGACACATTTAGCTTGAGGACACACTTGAGACTTTATTCCATGTTCATTCAAAATAATGGATGAAATTATTTTATCTTCTTCTCAAGTAGCTATAAATGATTATCTACCTATCATCATCAAGTGATGGATGGAATTGACTTATGGGTCATCATCACCCAAGTTTGGATAGATTACTTGGTCATGTAGTAATAGTGGTTGAGCAGGGGAGTATAAAGTCAAGTTTTTGGTTTGAATACCATTGGATATTATCATCTTTCCATATCGGGAAGCTATATAGGCATCTATAGTGGCCAACCAAGGTCTTCCTAAAATTAAAGGATATCCTCCAATATTATCCTTTGGGGAGAGAACAAAAAAATCAACTAGATACTTCCAAGAGTTTAAAGTGACTATGACATCTTCTATCATCTCATTTGGCTTAATGGTAGAGCTATCAACAAGTTGAAGTATGGTGGGTGTCTCTCTGAGGCCAATGATATGCAATCAAGACAATACCTCCTTTTTCATGACATTTATAGATGCTCCTAGGTCAACTAACACATTTTAAATTTGAATCCCATGGATAATGACTTCAACTACAAGACTCCTAGGGTCAAAATATTTAGGTACAATTAATTTCTCCAGCATGAAGTTAGACAACTATCCTAGGACATGAATGGTTTTTTGATCTTTCTTCTTCCTTCATGGCTTCTTAATGCATTCTTTCTTAATAGCTTTAGTATAGGCAAGGACTTCCTTAATAAAATCTAATAATAGTATTTTTACTATCATTTGCTTCATATGATTAAGGAAATCAATGACTGTGCGATTCTCTATAGGCTAGCTTTGTTCCATTAACCTATGGGGAAATGGAGGTTCTCTGGATGCAGGAGAGATCTACTGATTTTACTCATCTATATTGGTGTAGGAGCACCACCTCCACTCTTAAATTTAATATTTTAAGTCACCTTCGAATCCCATTAAAATCATTTTCTAGTAAAACTGATATGGGTGATTATTTATCTATCCTTGGGAATACCATAAACATTGAATTATATTAAATGTAAAAGGGTAGATATCTAAATCTTTTGTATTACATATTAAAATGTAATTGGTTGGATGGGAAGTTTTATAACTAGCCAAGAAACTTGTGCTTTAAATAGGCACCATTGTAATTAGTAGATGGGGAGTCAATAGGAAGTTAGAAAATAGTTATCTTTCTTGGTGTGCAAGAAAGTTGAGAAGTTTGGTTCTCTAGCCTTTAGGTGGAGAGCCATGCATATGTAAATTTGTAGATGAGTAAGATTAACAGAAGTATATGTTTCTAAATCCTATCTTTATCAATTTTTGTTATTTTATCTATGTTTATATCTTATGGTGTTTTAGTTTCCAATATCTCTATCGATAATGTGAATTCCTTATGCAAATTCAAGCTCATAGATTTGGAATGAAGGTAGAAATGGTTTTGAAAGGAAAGCCAAGTGTGGGTTCTAGAATGGATTTGAAATCCATAACAATTTTCAAGAACTATTGCATGCATTTTAGGTTGATCATGAAATGGCTATTATTGTGACTATAGTGCCTATGTATGAAACCTGATTGAAAGTTGTGTTTTAATTTGAAAATGTGAGAAAGAAAACATGATTTCTTCCTTAGTTGGTTATGAATGTATATCATCTATAATAAAGGGTGGTGACTTATGTATTCATATGAGTACATGCTATGTTGACATCAATTTCCAAGGTGGTTGGAATGGAAATGGAGGAGGCTTGGGTCTTGCCACAGGCTGAGAGCTTGGTGATGACAAAAGATGGCATCATGCCTTGGCCTGATAAGCATAGAGGAATGAGTGTACACATTATTTGATAATAGAAACCAAAGATGGTGGATTGCTTGATAGTTGATTGGCACTAATAATGGTTTCATGTATGAAGAGAGGTGTAAGTTCTATTGTAAATTGTCAACTATGGTAATAACAAGAGGTGGTTGGTCTATACCAAGAGAAGAACCTAATAGTGCTAGGATCATCACAAAAGGTGATGGAATGAGTATTTGTGAGGGTGTTGATGAAATGAAGAGTATTTCACCATGGAAAAGGTGGTGACAATGATAAGAGTGGTAGCATGGCTCAACTCACAAGGTGGTAAAAGTAATCTCAACCATGACATGTGATAATGGTGAGTATGACTCAGCAAAGAAAAGAGTTTAGTCCTGGTCCATGGAAGGTAATGTGAGGGTTGGTGAGTTTATTATCAAGGTTGATATCATTATATCAAGTAAAAAATGTTATTTTTGTGGAATGCCAAAAGGTGGCGAGCCTCTTATTTTAGTGTCTATTAAGACAATATCACACATATATATAGATTTTGATGTATCAACCTCTCTCGTCTACATCAAGTGGTATCAAAGATGGAAGCTCTTGAGAGTGTGAAGATTCACACCAAGACCTAATCCTATGTTGAGTTTATTTTAGATTCTTTTTATGATTTTTTGGTTGCAAATTGGTGTCAGTTCACTTAGCTGCAGTGAGTGGACATGAATGTCTACCACTAGGGTCATGAGAAATGATCCGAGGCTAGTGATTGGTTTTTTGTGTTACTAATAGTCTTAGGGAGAGAAGCATGATAGAACTCCCAAGTGAGGGAAAAAGGTGGCATGGGTGAGTGGATAATGTAGATAGCTTAGCCACCATTGAACACAACCAACATAACTCCATGGGTAGGAATCACAACTAAAAGAGATAAGGAAGTAGAAGAGGCATCAATGTAGTGATGATGTAGAAACAAAGATACCAGATTCTCCCCAATGTTTTTCTACAAGGACATGGATGATTTTGAAGCTTGGGAGTATAGTGTAGGAGCACCGCTTCCACTCTCAAATTTAATATTTTAAGTACCTTCAAATCCCATTAAAATCATTTTATAGTAAAATTGAAATGGTTGATTATTGATCTATCCTTGGGAATAGCCTAAACATTGAATTATATTAAATGTAAAAGGGTAGATATCTAAATCTATTGTATTACATATTAAAATGTAATTGATTGGATGGGAAGTTTGATAACTACCCAAGAAAAATATGCTTTAAATATGCACTATTGTAATCAATAGATGGGGAGTTGATAGAAAGTTAGAAAATATCTATCTTTCTTGTTGTCTAAGAAAGTGGAGAAGTTTGGCTTTTTGGCCTTTAGCTAGAGAGCCATGCATATGTAAATTTGCAGATGAGTAAAATTAATAGAAGTGTATGTTTATAAATCTTATCTTTATCAATTATTTTTATTTTACCTATGTTTATATCTGATGGTGTTTTAGTTTCCAATATCTTTATTGATAATGTGAATTCCTTATGCAAATTCAAGTTCACAAATTTGGAATGAAGGTAGAAATGGTTTTGAAAGGAAAGCCAAGTGCAAGTTCTATAATGGATTTGAAATCCATAATAATTTTCAAGAACCATTGCATGCATGCTAGGTTGATGGTAAAATGGTTCTTTCTGTGACTATAATGCCTATGTATGAAACTTTATTGAAAGCTTTGTTTTAATTCAAAAATGTGAGAAAGAAAGAACATTTTGTTCCTTAGTTGGTTATGAATGTATATTGTTTATAAAAAAAGGTAGTGAACTATGTATTCATATGAGTACATGCTAGGTTGACATCAAGGTTTGAGGTGGTTGGAATGGAAATGGAGGAGGCTCAGGTCTTGTCACAGGTTGAGAGCTTGGTGATGATGAAAGATGGCATCATGCCTTGGCCTAATAAGTGTTGAGGAATGGGTGTACACATTCTTTGATAATAGAAACCAAAGGTGGTAGTTCGCTTGATAGTCTATTCGTACTAAGAATGGTGTCATGTAAGAAGTGAGGTGTGGGTTTTGTTGTAAACTATCAACCATGGAAATAACAAGAGGTGGCTAGCTTGTAGCAAGAGAAGAACTCGATAGTGACTAGGATCATCAAAAAAGGTAATGGAAGGAGTATTTTTGTGGGTGTCAATGAAATGAAGAATATTTTACCATAGAAAAGGTGGTGACAATGATAAGAGTGGTAGCATGGCTCAGTCCACAAGATGGTGAGAGTAATCACAACCATGACACACGATAATGGTAAGTATGATTCAATGGAGCAAATAGTTTAGTCCTAGTCCATGGAAGGTAATGTAAGGGTTGGTAAATTTATTATCAAGGTTGATATCAATATATCAAGTAGACAATGTTATTGTATTGGAATGACAAAAGGTGGTGAGCCTCTTATTTTAGTGTCTATTAAGACAATATCAAGCATATATGCAGATTTTGATGAATCAACCTCTCCCCTCTACATCATATATGCTTAGTTGGAGGATCTTCAACTTTAGTTATTATAGGATTTTGGGGTACAAGAAGAGTGGTGCCTAACCTTAAGTGAATATCATTAAATGAGATGGCATAGCTTTGTTGTTGAACTAACTAATTAGTATTGTTTAGATTAGGATTAGGTTGGATTATTAGTTGGTTCTACTTGGGAGGAGTATAAGTGGCTACAGGAGGAAGCATTAGAGCTTTTTGCTGAGGTGGTGGCAATAGGGTTTGTTGATTGGGTTGGGTATTCCAATTTTGAGTTTGTTGTTAACCTTGTTGAGATTGTTGCCAACATTGCTGAGGTTGTTGCCAACCTTTTTGAGGTTGCTGCCAACCTTTTTGAGGTTGTTGCTAACTATTATTTCCACTAAAATCATTATTCCATTGATTATTATTATTATAACTTTGAAGAGGATCTTGTGACATACCTTGTCTTTGAGCCCATAGCCTTCATTGAGAAACATAAAGAATCTCTCCATTTTCATCAATGGCTTTGAACTCAGTAGGCATTGGTTGTGTCTCCACTCTTGTAATAGAATTGCATCTATAGTGTCATTTTTTCTCCTAAAATGTGGACAATATTCAATCAACATGGCATCAACTTCATCTTCTTCCTTTTGGCTTGCATGGTGTCTAGCTGAGTGGCTACATAACTAATAATGTCTTGCTTGAAATCTGACATCAAATTGGATAATTCCATCTTGGATACTCCTAAACTACTATTGGACTTATGTGGTAGATCTCTAAGTCCCCTACCTTTCTTCGCAGTGGCTCTAGAATAATTCAGGCATATATTTTGTATATCAATCCAAGTCTTTTGAGTGATATCTCCACCTGCCATAAGATCTAGAGCTTCAATGCTTCCATCATTTACACCTCTCAAAAAAAGATGTTTCTATGATTCCTCATTCAGTTGATGTTGTTTGAGGTTGAACATTAATCGAGAAACATAATCCTTCAAGGTTTCATCACCCTTTTGCGACATTTTTTAAATGTCACCCCCTTTCAAATCTTGACCCCTACAATATTCCTTATACTTTGTGAGAAAAAAGTTGCTCATTGAAGGCCAATCTACTAAAACATTGACACCCAACCCCATGAACCATCTTAGAGAAGATTGTTTGAGGGTATAAGGAAACAACTTTAGTTTGTGGGCATCAATTGTATAGTCATAACTTCTACAAAGTATGTCAAAATCAAAGAGAAAGGTGTTAGGGTCTTCAGTTATTAGGCCATAAAACTTGGGAAATACAGTAGCATGTATGTTCTTCAAATTTTGGTTACCTTGCTGAGGAGGGATAGGAAAGGGAAATTTTGGTTAAGGCTGAGGCTGAGCCATTCTTGGAGGAGGTACTAGTAGTGGTGGTTGATAGATAACAAGAGCAAGTGAATTATATTCGTATGTAGGTTCAATGAAGAGATCATTCAAATGCAAAGATTCATCAGAGGATAAGGGTATTCATTCTTGAGAAAGAAACAAATGGATTTTATAAAGGTTCTTCTTCATTCGCGCTATGAGGTTCTTTGGGTTCAGGATTAAAAATGTCTTCTTGAATATTATGGGCAAGAAATCTCCCAAGGAGGTCTCTTCTTCTATGCATGCAAAATCTAAACTAATATAATGACTTTAGGGTTGAATTATATTGACACCTTCCCCGAAAATGACATAAAAAATGGCCAATCAGCTTAATACCTTAGTTTCACAGTGACTCCATGATTAGATAGAATAATACGTTTTCCTAAAAATAACATATTGACTTCATTTTATTTTTTCAACTTAGGAGTGTAAGCTTAAGTGGGTGGCTGCAAAGTATATGCTCTAGTTCCTCTTTAAGTCATTATGACTAAAAGAAAAGGGAATGCTAAAGGAGACTTAAGCTAGGAAGTGAAACAACATCTTATCTTAGAGCTTAGAGTAGTGCTACAAATAGTAAATTGACCTATGCACCTATGTAGGAATTGTTTATTGATTCTATTATCAATGGTTATAGGAACAACATAATTCTACCTTACAAAGAAACAAACAAGAAAATGAAATCTATTCTAACGAAGCAGTTCACTCACCAGGTAGGTCCCCTTGGATGAGTGAATAGGAAAGACAATCAAGAAAGAAGGTGTAGACTTGAACTTTGTATTCTATTCATTCATAGTAAGATATTAAATTTGAATAAAAAAAAAGATCACACATTGTTGATATTAAAATCAATCTATTCTAACTTTCCCTTGGCAAAACTTCTTCCAAAGCTACAATGGAGATTATTTAAAGGAAAACTACAACAACCTCCTACTTCTATGATCTCTCCATCAATGAGGATCAATTATAGATTCATAAAGTTTACAATAGAAATATCATTAACTATGATTTAAATCCTCCATGATATAGTAGGTTGAGGGAGATATATTTGTGTGCTTCCATAATAGAAATCACACAATAATCTACTCATTGCAATGATTCAATAATCTAGTCAGCTTTGACTTAACACTAAAGTGTTGACTTTGAATACACACAACAAGTACCTACAAAACATTGAATGCATACAACTTCCACATACATATATTCATTTCATGATCAATGTTAAAAAATTTATAGTGTTTAAATTATCACTCTTTGCAAATCTTGTGGCTATAGGAAGGAATCTACCCAAACATAGCATGGACGAGGAAAAATTTATCAGCATGTAATATTCCTTCATTATACCATAGAAGTCCATAGATTCAACCAACCATAGCATATCTAAACTATTTATACTTCAATCTCCATCTCTCAACATATAGATAAAATATCCATAAAAACATAAGTCCATTCACTTAAAACTATAGAGTCATAAAAGTTTCTGTAGGATAATTGTCTTAAAACAAGATAAAAAGGATTTCAAAATAATGGCCTTTTAGAGGCTCATCATTACTCTTACTTAGTTTTCATCCAAAATATTCTCAATGTTGCTAGTCTTCCTCTCAGGATAATCAAGGTTAGCTTTTAATTCCTCATCTAATTCAAAATAATGAAAGATATCTGCAATATTGAATATTGGTGAAATATCCATATCTTCTATTAATTTAACTTTAAAATCCTTTCCACTTTATACTTTCTCAAAATCTTACAAGGACCAAACTTCTTCATTTTCAACTTACTATAGGTGCTAACTCTAGGAATATTTTCTTCTTCTTGTGAACCATAACCTCACCACCAACCTCAAAATATTTATGTCTTCGTCCTTTTTATTTACTCTCTTTATACTCTTGATTACTAGTCTCCATATTCTTCTTTACTTTCTCATGTAGATTCTTCATGAGATATATAAATTCCTAAGCTTTGACACTTGTTTTCATCTTAGCATTCAATTCTCTTAACTCACCAGTTCCTTTAGAAATCAATCCATGTTGTACTATCTCAAAAGTTTTCTTCTTGGTACTTCTATATATAAAATTTTTTTATGCAAACTTTTCTTGTGCTAAAATAAAATTCCAATTAGTAGGCTTGTCTCTAGCTAAATATCTTATCAAATTACCAAAACTCCTATTCACAACTTCAGGTTGTCCATCTGTCTATAGATGAAATGTAGAGCTAATTTTGAACTTAGTATCCAATTTCTTCTAAAGTGTTCTCTAGAAATAACCAGTAGACTTAGTATCCTTATTTGAAATAACAATCTTAGATAACCCATGCAATCTGACCATTTCCTTAAAAAAATAATTCAGCCATATGTACTACATCAAATGTCTTCTTGCAAGGTATGAACTAAGCCATTTTTGAAAACATTTCAACCACTATTAGAATAGAATCATTACATATCTGACTTCTATGTAAGCCAAGCAAAAAATCCATACTAATATCTTTCCAAGGTATATTTGGTACATGAAATGGTGAATATAAACCTACTAACTAGTCCCTTTTTTTGTTTGACAAATTCTACAACTCTCCATATTTTTCACATCTTTGTATACATGAGGTTAGTAATATTTTCATAGATAATATTTTATTGTTTTGTCAATTCCAAAAATTCTAGCAAGTCCACCACTATGTTTCACCTTCACAATGTTATCCATCATAGATCCTCTAGGTATGTACAATTGAATTCCTTTAAACATCACATCTTCCAAAATGAAATAATCAATCCACTTATCTTGTTTACTCATCATTTGATTCTTATAGTCCTTTCAAGTTTCTAAAAAATAGGACCAGTTTCACATAAAGTTTTCAAATCATGAAAAATGAGTACCTCAATTATCATTTTTGTCATCAAATTTCTTTTTATGCTTAAAGCATCAAAATATTTGTTATACTATCCACTATTATTTTTCAAAAATAAAGGAAATTTTTTGTGAATAATGTATCCACTTCATGTGTCTTTGATTCAACTTATTTTGACTTCCCAAATATTGCAAAGCTTTATGGTCAATGTACAACACAAAATACTTAGGCATCAAATAATATCTTCATTTCTTCAAATCTTGAACAATAGCATATAATTCCTGATCATAAATTCAATACCTTTTTCTTAGCATCATTCGAGTTCTTAGTATAGAAGTTTATTGGTCTTCCTTCATGACTCAAAAAAACTCCAATAGTGCTTCTACTAGCATCTAAGTCAACTTAAAAAACCTTAGAGAAATAAGGAAAAGAAAGTGTAGGTAATTCTTACACCTTTTGTTTCAATTTTTCAAAATTGTTATTTTCTTAGTGGCACCATTTTAAATCCCTTTTATCTCCTCTCATAGTTTATGTCATGAAATTGCACACTGAACTAAAATTTATGATGAACTTCCCATAGAAACTTTCCAATCTATGAAATTATCTCACTTCTCCAACATATTCAGTTATAGGCCAATCAAGGATAGGTTTTTACCTTTTCAAGATCCATCTTGAAACCATCAACGAAAATTAAAAATCCAAGGTACACAATCTCTTCTTCATTAATGAACATTTCTTCAAATAAATCAACAACTTTTCCTCCTTCAACCTCTATAACACTTGTCTAATATGTTCAAGGTATTCTTCTTTATTCTTACTGAATATAAAAATTTCATCAAGATGTACAGTTAAAAACTTATCCAATAATTTCTTTAGATCTCATTTATTAGCCTCATGAAAGTGATAGGTACATTAGTTAAATAAAAAGGCATAGCCAACCACATATATAAACATTCTTTAGTCTTGAAAGAAATTTTCCATTCATCTCCTTCTCTAATTTTGATATCATGATATCCACTTTTTAAATTAGTCTTGCTGAAATATTTTCTCCACTCGGACAACTCATTATGCCATCTATCCTACACAATGCAAATCTATACTTCACAATTATCTTGTTTATATCTCTAGAATTAGTTCACATTCACCATTCTTTTTAGGTGCCAATAAAATAGGTACAACACAAGGACTCAAACTTTCTTTGATCAAACCCTTATCAAAAAATTCTTGCACTTGCCTATTCTACTCCTTATTTTTAGTAGGTCTTAGCCTATGTCGTGTTTTTTTAGGACAACTAACTCTAGGTATCAAATCCATGTAATGACTAATAATTCTTATAGAAGGAAAACCATTAGGTACTTTTTTAGAAACAATATCTCAAAATTTGGCTAATAAAAATTCAATTTCTAGTGCATGCTCAAGTTCATCTTATTTCTCAATCTTCCTATGAATTGAGTTTAACCACACATTATCCTCCTTTGCATCCTTACCAAACCAATTTCCTTACACCAAACATACTCTTATTGTGGTACATGGATTCTCAACATGCTTCTCTACTAAAAGAAGTAATATTTTTTTCTTCCCATTAACCTAAATAGCATACCTATTCAATTTACTATCATGAAAATCTTATCTATCATATTGCCAAGATCTTCCCAACAAAATAGGAAAAAAATCCATTGAGATAATATCACACAAAATAGGATCAACTATGTATCACATAGCAAGAAAGAAAGGAATTATAAGAAGAGAAGTTGGCAATTGGAAAAAAAATTGCTTCAGAGATATCTTTAAACAAAAGAAAGAAATTGAGTGCAAGCTAGAAGAGTTACAAGGGAGGATTGTAGAAGGTGACCTTTCAATGGCTACTGATGAAGAATAAAAGGGATGGAGAAGAAAATGAGAACATTGCAATTGGAAGGGAAGAAATTTTCAAGAAGCAAAGATCTAGAGTTCAATGGCTTCAAGAAGGAGATAGGAACACAACATTTTCCCATAGGTTGGCTTCCAAAAATAAGTAAAGAAATACTATCTAGAAGATATCCAAAAATAATAACAAAGAAGTTCAAGATGAGGAAGATCTAGAGAAATGGATGACAAGCTACTTTCAAGAGATTTATAACCACCTAGTGTTCAACGTAATCCCTAGGTTGAGTCCAAATTTTTGGAAGTTATGCACCCAATCATTGATAATGGCATGAATCGAGACTTTATTAGCAAAGTGATGGAGGAGGGAGCTAAGAGGTGCCTTTAGATCCCCTAGACTAGAATTTTCTCCCCTGGCATTCTTCTAAGAATTCTAGGAAATTATCAAGTATGATAACATCCATGCAGTATGGGATTTCATCAAGGTAGGTGGGATTCTTAGATAGCTCAATGAAATTTTTCTACTTTTGATCCCTAAAGTTAATGACACTACCAGATTACAAGAACTCATGCTAATAATCCCCTATAATACTATCTAAAAGAATTTCTTAAAAGTGATGGTCAATAGAATCAAACACACAATGAAAAAACTTATTAGTCCAACTTAGAGTGGATTTTTTTGGGGAGACAAATACTAGATATTGTAATCACTTCACATGATATCTTGAATTCCATGGAAAAGTGGGGCAATCTCATTATGGAATTGAATCTTGGTATCTCTAAGGCTTATGACAAGGTAAGAGGAGAATTTTTTATTAAGATTATTATGAGACTCAGGTTTGGGGAACATTTCATCACCCTAATTGGTGTGATGACTAATACTATCCAATTTTTGGTGCTAGTGAATTTCTCACCAGGATCTTTCTTCCCTATGGAGAGGGGAATTAAACAAGGTGACCTACTATCACCTTATCTCTTCATAATGGTTCTAGAGATTCTTGGTAGGAATCTTGTGCATTTTGTGGCATGATGCAGAATCAAGGGGATTAAGATTCCTATGACTCTACCCCCAAGGTACTCCAGAAATTTTTTGATGATACCTTTCTCTATTGAATATCCTACATAAGAGAGGTGAATTTCTAGGAAAGGACTCTAAATGGATATGCTAAAGTGTTAGGATAATATATAAATTATTAGAAAAGTAAATTATATTTTTGTAGTATGAAGATTGACATTCAAAAATGAATTGCTAGGGAATTGGAATATCAAGTTGTCTCCCTTCCTAACACTTATGTGGGTCTCCCCCTCACTATCAAGGAAGTGACCCTCTAATTCTAGAATATGGTGGTTAAGAAGATGTAGAGGAATCTGGTAGGTTAGAAGGGGAAGTTTGTATAGAATACTAGTAAGCTTCAATTACTCTCTCCTTCCTTGTAAGGTATCCCACTTTACTTCTTATCTTTATTTAATATATCTAGTAAATTTAGATACATATTGAGAAGATACATTGTAATTTATTTCAGATGGGAATAGAGGAAATGAAGAAGTTAAGCCTGGCTAGCTGGGACAAAGTTTGTAAGTTAAAATCCCAAGGTGGTATGAACCTAAGAAGAATTGGAGATCTTAATAAAGCCCTTATGATGAAGGCTGGATGGAGTTTGGCACAAAATTCCACCCCTTGGTGTTGTATTATGAGAGATGAGTATTTGAATTCCTTGCATTTGTTCTAGACTATTTTTGGCGAGGATCTACCAAATGGTTTTAAGATATGGAATAACATAAAAAAAGATAAGGAAACAATTGAAAGGGTGCATGCGATGGACCTTGGGGATGGTAACTAGATTAGATTATGTAAAGACAGATGGATGGAGGAAGGTCCTTTAGAAGAAACAAAGTTTTCCATGTTAAAAGGAAGGGACAAGTTTGGGATAGGAGAAATGGTGAAGCACTACATCAAAAATAATCAATGGTAGATATTCAACTTAGATAACCTAGATAGGTTGAAAAGAGACTTAGCCAAAGAACTTAACATTTGGTTGAAAGAGACCCATATCCCTTCCTTCCTTGAGGAAGATAGAACAATATTGGACAAAAAATAGAATGTGGAATTTAGTATAAAGTCTTCTTACAGTTCTATAGCTATTGATAGGTGTTAGAAATAGATAATATTAGGTGGGAAGGGTGAATTAGTATTCTACAAAATTTTTCCCAAAACTAAATATTGTTAATTAATTAATAACTTGCATATGAAAGTAAATCAACAATGCTAAATAATAAATATAACCATACACATAGAGAACTAATAAAACCATTATTTGTTAACTAGGGAAACCATGACCAAGGGAAAACCCTGGTTGGGATGATACCCACTAGATGATTCACTAAACAAAACAATCATATTAAGGATATTGACCCTCTTAGGAGTCTATGAAATGCATATAGTGCCTCGAGTCCTTGTTAGATGACTAGGCCTTGTTAGAAGCTTCAACCCTATTAGGAGGTACTTCAACCCTGTTGGGAGTTGGTAGATCAAATAAAATGTATGCAAGAAGAGCCCACTACCCTAACATGAAATTATGCAATTCATTTCTTCACAAGAATAACAATACATACAATACTTTTTGTCTACTGTATTTTGAACTTTCTTTGATCCAACATCAAATGTAGTTCACATATCATTTTATTGAATTCACATCAATCATAGATCATACATACGTCACACACTTATCTTCACAAGATATGATCTTTACTTATACCTCACATATTCATAATTTACTACTTAGTTGACCTTCATGCTTTCATATCCTTGGCATAATATAAAATAACTTATGGAATAATATCCACATAGTCGGCTCATCATGACTTAGTAATTATTTTATCACTAAGATAATTCCTCAAGTCATATAGTCTAATTCTCTTCTATACTTTGTTATGCACTATTTAATACCTATACTAGTATTTCATGTCCTACTATCTATAGATACATGCATACTAGCATACTTCATCATGACATTGTCATAGAGCTTTCCTCAACTACACATAAGCTATCTCTCAATGAGTCATCCCTACAGATCATATTTTCTCTCTATGCTATTATAGACTATCTAACACTTAGACAATTTTGTATCTCTAAATGCATAAATGAAATGCTAAATATATATTGCGATAAATGACAACTCTTGAAACATATATCTGATAATATTACCAACAATAGGGAAAATCTAGAGTAGAAAAATGTGTGACACCCTCACTTTCTACCCAAAATCAATTTCTTCTAGTGTTCAGTCATGTACCATAGTGTTCTCACCATTAATAACCTCAAGAGGCATGGCTTCCATATTTGTAATAGTTGTGCGCTATGCTATAAGGAGAAAGAGTCCATCCCACTCCTCTTAATTCAATACCATTACTCTACCCAAGTTTGGTAAATTATTTTGCAAAAATTGGATTATCATGGGTCTTCCACCATTTGATCTCCAAATTTATTCTTGGGTGGTAGTGCCCTCTCCACCATCCCTTAATAAAAATGTGGTTGAAGGCTATCCCCCCATATGTATGTTGGAACTTATGGAAAGAATGAAATGAACACATATTTAGAGATACAATTTTTTGACAATTGGCTAATCAGGATATGTAATTGTTGTCATTTATGGAAACACATGATGTACATGCTTACAGGAAACCTTGGAAATAAAGATACTTAGCTTTTGGCTTTAGAAAATTGTCTAAGTATGAATTATTATACATCAGTGTATTATTTTGTTTGTAACTTGTTGATGATGTCATGTTATGACTAGTGAATTTAGATGGAGATAGTGTACATGTTTATGATGGCGTGTATAACCTTGGAAGTCAATGCAGATCAGATGGATAAGATGTATTCATGTTTTAATGAAACAAGACAATGAAATTAAAGGAAAGGAATTATTTTGTTTACAAAATAAATACTTGTACAATTATGACCAACATCCTAAACATTTACTCTATGTTCAAAAAGTGTATTATGGTTTTAGCCAACCTAGCAAAAATTTGTGTAAAGGCATGGTATTTATTCAAAGGATATCTTGTGAGCTCAAAGTGTGATAGTGTGCTATTGTGCTATATTGGAGAAATTGAGTTAAGCAATTGTATGCAAAATTTTGTGAAAGTGATATATATGAAGTTTGTGAAGCTATTTTGAGATCCAAGATTGAACTGAGAAAGAATCTATATTCCAAAAGTCTAATTACTTGTTTGGGTAGTGAGCTCTTCTTGCAATTGGAAGTGCATATTTGGGTAGTGGGCTCATCTTCCATCTACTGTACTACAACTCCTAATAGGGTTGCCACAACATTTTATAGGGTTGGAATTTCCTAATAGGGATTCAAAGTCTCCTAATAGGGACTCTCTATACTAAATTTTCTCATTGACTTCTAACAGGACAACAAAATTAAAGAAAATGATTTTTTTTTTTACAAAATAAATACTTGTACAATTAGGGCTAACATCTTGGATGTTTACTCTAAGTTGGAAAAGTGTATTATGTTCTTAGCCAACCTAGCAAAAATTTGTATAAAGGCATAATATTCATGAAAAGGACATCTTGCAAGCTCAAAGTGTGATAGTGTGTTATTGTGCTATCTTGGAGAAATTGTGTTAAGCAATTATATGAAAACTTTTGTGGAAGTGATATATATGAATTTTGTGAAGCTATTTTGAGATTTGAGATTGAATTGAGAAAGAATCTATGAAACATGATAGTGAAATTAATGGAAAGGAATTATTTTTTTTACAAAATAAATACAATTAGGGCTAACATCCTAGATGTTTACTCGAAGTTGGAAAACTATATTATGGTCTTAGCCAACCTAGTAGAAAATTGTGTAAATGCATGGTATTTATACAAAGGACATCTTGTGAGCTCAAAGTGTGATAGTTTTCTATTGTACTATCATGGAGAAAGTGTGTTAAGCAATTGTATGCAAATTTTTTTGAAAGCAATATATACAAAGTTTGTGAAGCTATTTCAAGATCCAAGATCAAAGTAAGAAAGAAATTATATTCGGGTAAAAGCATAGATCTGTGTCACTGTTTGTGATACAAAAACTTGTTTTGGTCAAATCTCATTTCTCTATCAAAACTCAATTTTTTAGAAAAACTAAAAATACCCTTTTATAGATTTCAGATTCAATATCATCATTATATAAATTTTTGAGTGTTTTGATTAGTTATAATATGCTATAATCTAAAAATATTATAAGTCGATATTTCAACATTTCAGAAGATGCTCTCTCAAAAAATGAAAAAAAATAGTAAATCATATCAAAAAAATAAAAAATAAAAATTTATCACTAGAGGAGAGAATCCTCTTCATGAATATGTAATTTTTTTTCAAGAAGGTATAGATTTGATAGGGAAGTTTTGACGGGAGGAAAAAACTGTTGGATTCTGACAAGGTCGAACTTGAGTACTTGTAGCAAAGAAAATATACATCAAAAATAATTATTTCTTTTTTTGTGCACTAGCTATACATGTCATCTATAAAATATTTTCAAATCATAATAAAAAAAGATGATTTGCACATACTTGTTTGACGGGAACTACATCCTATATTTTTTATAGTTAAAAAAGGGACTTCAAAATAAAATAAAATGAATAAATTCTTATTCAAAAAAATAATAAAAATTATAGGCATAAGATTCATACAATTCTACACATTTCATCAGTTTACATCATCTTCATATTTTAAATGCAAATACCATTTTTTTTGTCATTAATGTTGAACTGTCACATTCTAATATCACTTTTCTTTATAAAAGGTGACACAGGTTTGTGCTTTTACCCATTCTAGAAGTCTAATTACTTGTTTGGGTAGTGAGATCTTCTTGTAATTTGAAGTGCACGTTTGGGAAGTGGGCTCATTTTCCATCTACTATACTAAAACTCCTAACAAGGTTGGCAAAACTCCTAATAGGGTTGGAATCTCGTAACAAGGATTCAAAGTCTCCTAATAGGGACTCTCTATACTAAATTTTCTCATTGATTCCTAATAGGGTACATCCTCTAACAAGGAACTTATATATCAGTATATTATCTATTGTGCATCATCCCCACTAGGGTTTTCCCTTGGCCAAGGTTTCCCTAGTTAACAAAATATGGTGTTATGAGTTATCCTTGTGAATGGTTGTTGCTACTATTTAGCATTACTTTATTACTTTATTATGTATGGTTTAAAGTAAGAAATAATATCTAGTTTTTGACTAAAGTTTTTAGATTATTGATTCATTCTAATAATTGGTATCAAAGCACAGTTACTCAGAAGAGGCTTAATAGCTTGAGTAAGATCCCTTTGGATATG
This sequence comes from Cupressus sempervirens, assembly GCA_028749045.1. Lineage (NCBI taxonomy): Eukaryota > Viridiplantae > Streptophyta > Pinopsida > Cupressales > Cupressaceae > Cupressus > Cupressus sempervirens. The sequence goes on along the minus strand of CM053791.1, from coordinate 183,197,924 downwards.
GAATAGTTCATGAAGAAATTTGAAGAGGAACTTGAACAAATTGATCTCCTTACTGAAGAAAGAGATAAGATGAAGGATAGATACGAAGAATCTAAAGTATATATTGGATAGTTGATGGAAAAGATTGAACATCTCAAATCCAAGCCTGAATCTACTAAATTTGAAACTAGTGATGATGATTATTCAAAGATGAAGACAAAGTATAAGATCTTGAAGCATGAATTGAAGATTATGAATCTAAAGTTAATTTTGAGGAGTGGTCCTAGAAAAGTTGAAAGTAATTTGAAGACAAAGAATGCAAAGAAAGTCTTGTAAAGAAGACATCTAAGTTTGAAACATTAAAAGAAGATCATGAAGAACTTCAAAAGTTCAATACTATTGTGACAAGTGAATTAACTTAGTGAAAGCAACAACTTGAGAAGCTTTATTATAGCAAATAAAATTTTGATGATTCAATGTCAATACAAAGACCTACATATGATAAGACTAGTCTTGGTTATGTATTTAACATATTTGCAAAGAAACCTGAGATTAGATTAGATTTGAAAGAAAAAGATAAATCTGATGATAAGATTGAATCTAGACAATCATATGATAAACCTAAAGAAGTTGGACAAGACAAGGAAGTTGAAATTTTGGATCAACCAAAGCAAGTGAAATCTCCAAAGGAAACTAGTTATGAATTTAAATGTAAGTGTTTTTCATGTAGTGATATAGGTCATATGAAAAGAGATTGTAAAAATAAGTCATTTAATCATGTTAAGAATTTTTATTGTCATGACTACATATGAATTTAGAGGTAAGTTTTTTTCATGTAGTAAAATAGGTCATATGATAAAAGATTGTAAAAATAATTCATTTAATCATGTTTAAGTTTTTTATTGTCATAATTGTCATGGTATGGGTCATAAGGAAATTGATTGTAGGAAACCTAAGTATGATAATGATAGAAGGAATAGTAGAATGTCTAGGAATACTACCCTGTAGATAGAAGAAGATCTAATGAAAGGACATCAATAGAATAAAGACCTTATTAATAAATAAGATAGATTGTGTGTTATAAGTGTAATGAATTTTGAAACATAGCTCAAAATTGTCATGCACTTGATGATTAGCAAAAACCTAGAAGCATAACTCTAGTATGTCAATTATGCAACAACTTCAAACACACAACAATGTATTGCAAAATGGATAGAAACTTTGGAGATATAAGGAACAATGGAAGAAACTGCAGAAATAGAAAGAATGATGGAAGAAATGTCAGAAATGATAAAAGGAACCATGAGAGGAACTTTGGAACTAACAAAGACAATGAGGAATAAAGGAATGTAGTCAGTGAACTTTGAGAACAACTCAATGATTAGACATCTCTAAAGAAAAGTTATAAGATGATGAGATAGAAAGATTGAAGTCAGTTATCAAGTTTGATTCAACTAAGTTGAATTAAGCTTATTCACAACACCAGAATTTGTAACTTCACTTACTGATTGAGGTATGAATAGAAAATTTTAGAAAGGGTTTATCAAGATAATTTTAGACTATATCTAAGAAAACTTGTAATTTGGAGCTTATCTAAACTAGCTATGAAGGATCTAAGAGTTATTGTTATTATAGAGAAAGTCAATTCTACAGTAGAAGATGAAAATTATGTTTCTACAAAGAATTTTGTGGAGAAAAGTTTTGTGGAGCTTTGTCATGATGAAGTAAAGCTATGTCAAACCTTGGGTAACATCTGAAGATCAAATAGAAGATGTTGAGAAAATATTTGATTTCAAATGTAATTGACAACTTTTTCATGTTTGTGAAGTACACAATTAATGCAAGTTCAAGTTGAAGGAATAAAATGGAGTAAAAACTTGATTACTACTTCATTGTGATTACATCTAAAGAAAAGAGCACTCAAAAGTGACTTGTTAAGGTGATTTCAAAGAAATTCCTATTTTCTAAAAAAGGTGTATTATCATTTATTCACATAATTTAATTGATGAAAAGTTCATATTTTTTAGAAGAATGGATATGTCTGTAGTTCATAATGTTGATAATGAGGAAAAACCTATGTTGAAGGTCGTTTCAATGAAATGTATAGAAGTAACCCTAATTTAGCATTATCCATTATGCCAAAAAATGTAGTTCGTTTGGAAGATATAGGAAGTTGTCTTAATAAAAAGTTTGAATCTATTGGGAGTGAATATATGGACAAGAACATGCAATTAGTCTTTGACCATAATATTACTATGAAGCTTGGATTTGAACATTTGAGCAACTAGACCTATTCAACTATCATTTCTACAATGAATTGGACATAGATGAGTGGCCACAAATCATATTAAGTAAGATATATGATGGAAAAATATGGATGGAAGATAGTGTAGTTGATATCTTAGCTGACCTTGTTCATGAGGTAAGTGGTCTTAGTAAATAAGGCAATGTACCCATAGGAAAGAAACTTGTTAAGATGAAAGTTTAGAGTTATACCAAAGCAATGTATAATGGAAAGGCTATGGTGATCAACACTATTAAACAAGATGATGTAAGCTTCCTAAGTAGAATCTATTGGTGTTTTGAAATGTCACTATTTCAAATTACCCCAATGAGAATAAAATACATCTAGGGGAATCTACTACCCATCTGCAACATATCCTTTCAAACACCATGCCAAGTATAAGCCTAGACCCTTCTTCTACTTTAGGCTTTGGAAAAACTAGGCAAGTGGATCTATTATATTCTTCATATGGTACTAGTATTCAAAGAATAGGCTGAATTTAAATAAAGAAAATTAAACCCTTCTTTCTCCTGTACTCATATAATTACAAAGGTTTGCAGTAGAAAATTGCAAATCCTATGAAATCCAAAAGTTGAGAGAAGCTAACACTTTTAAACTCCAGAAGTAAACTTACAACACAATCAAATTCCAGAAGTACGACCAGTTTTTACTAATGGATTGTGGAAAACAAATGACACTCACTTTTAAACTCTTCAACATGAAATTGAAAAGATTTTGATTAATGATGTTCAATATCAACACAACCCAAGTATGCAACAATAAAGACATGCAATCTCCTAGCTGATTAGTCCCTTATCCATTGGGCATAAACTAAATCATAACATACACATGGATACCTAAGATATACTCATATATTTAGATATGAGATCTATCCATTCACATTGTAAATAGACATCTATTTTCATAAAAACTCTCGTACTTATTGTAATATCCTCTTGGTGAAAACCTACAACCTTGTCAAGCTAAATAAAAATTTACTTGGCTCTTTGTTCTACTAGAAAACCTATCCAAACAACAACCTTAAGGGATTGAAAATGGGTTTAAGTTCATTGTTCTTAAACACAAAATATTGTAGACAATAGAGGAAGGAGATGAGAATAAAAATAAAACTAAGAAAATTAAGCTCTATATTAATCTCCTTGAAACCAATACATCAAATGTATGCCAAAATTTAGAATATACACAATAAATGACTATATAAATTATTTTCTTTAAGGGAAGTACAATATTGTTGTTCATAGTAGAGAAATATGTTGAAGAAAAGTATCATAGTCATGAAAACATATTAAAAATTAGAACCCTAGTGTCACAATACTAAGAAAACTCAATATTGGACCCCTATGGTATCACAACAATGAGAAATTCTCTCTAGAACTAGAACGAGAGCCATAATAGTCTCTCAATAGTGAGAAAATTCCAAAAATTTAGATGCTTACAAATGAAAGGAGGAGAGGATATATAGACAAAAATAATTTTTTGGATCAAATTTGATGATGTCATGTGTCCACTTGAAACTCTTCTTGCTACTACTATTGAAATGTATGTCTTCTTTCTTGGTGGCTAAGAGTCAAATCTCATCACAACCAAATAATTGTTTTGCAAAATATCTCCTCAGAGTGATGAGAAAAAATACTTTATTGGAAAATATTATATAATCCTGAGCCTTTAATTTAATTCTCATTGTTTCATCTGCTCATGATCATGAAATTCTCAATTGCCTCTACAATTGCCTTCGACATATTTACTTTTTCTTTGGTGGTCATTCAAAATTTGATTTTATATGATTTTCCACCATATCCCCTCTCAACTAAAAAATATGATCCTTGCTCAAAGAATACATCTGAAAATCAAATCATTCACTCATTCTATATGGTGTTATGCAGAACCATGCTCTATTCTTGTATTTTTATATCAAATATATCTGCCACCTCAAGTCAAAAACCAATTGACTGCCAAGTGAGATCCATGTATACATAAGTTTAAAAGTCAACTTAAGACATCTAACTCTTGATGTCATGACATCCTTCCTTTTTACTTTTCATCCTTTTTAGAACATGCCATGTGTGAGATTTTGATTTGCTACCACCCTACATTATCCTTGTCATCTGCCACCCTAAGGGTCAAAATTGATTGCTTTTCCACATGTCACAAAGTCACTTCCCCATTTTCTCAAAAAATATGCATCTTTATAAAGTGGTAAAGGTCCCATCATCAATCTTCAAATGATTGATAGTTCCACAAGATTCACTTTATTTGAAAACAACCATCAACTTTATGCAATAAAATTTAACTAACCTACCAAGTGTTCTGATAATTTTTGACTACTCTAAGACCTTTCCAACGTGGTGGCCATAAAAGAAGTGACCTCAAAAATTACATGTTTAATGAAGATGCTTCCTTGCATTCTTTAAAGTTCTCTCATCTTTATATTGCGAGAAAGTGCTCACCACCAATCTTTAGATGATTGATGATGCAAAAAATCCTTTTAAAATAGTCCCAGTTACCAAATTCATCCAATGAAATAGCTCAAAATTTCCAATGTATCTTGATAATAGTCTAACAACTCTAAGATGCTTTGACAAGTATATTATTTTTTGACCTATAAAGGGAATGACATTACCCATGTTATGTGTCACACAGGTGCTTTCCCACATTCTTTAAGTTTGAGCAGATTCAAAATGTGGGAAAGTGGTGCTCATTGATCTTCAGATGATTAATGGTTGACACTTAAACCATGGGAGGTTAAAGAAAACTAAGCCAAGTTGACTCATGGTTAGAAGCCAAGGTTAGAAGATGGCAACTAGAGGAAAAAGGCTAGGAAAAAGAAAAGAAAAGACTTTATGTGAAAATTAATATAGAATAAGGCTTTCTAAGGTATTTAAGGCTCTAAAAAATTTGCAACAAATTTTTGAATTTAAACAAATCAAACCCTACCTTTGGAAACATTGAGAAAAAATAACATTATGGTAACATGAGATTAAGGATTTTTGATTTAAGGAAAACAAATCTTGAAAGACATAACCCTAGTTTCGAATAAGCAATTGGATTTTCACTATAATATGCAAAAATTTGAAATGGCAAAAAACTAGGCCAACAGTGGCTTTGTTTGGGGACCACAAACTTGACATCAAAACTTTCTTTGAACAACTTATTGAAAGTAGGGAAACCTAAAAATAACTATACAAGGTGATGGCCCTGGGCTACCAAACTCAAAACCTCTTACCTTTTTCAAAAACTTGAGTTTTATTTACATCCATCTGAGGTAAGCTGTAAGTACCATTTTCACTTGTTTCACCAAACATATCAGAATTTCCTATTAGTAGATTGGGTGAAACAAAATCATTCTCATAGTGCATATAAAAACTTGAATTACTTTCTTCATTCAACTTCCTATGAAAATGCATATCAACATGCTCTTGAATACAATAATCAAATTGAGAGTCCTCAATATCAAAAGTCTAATGCATGCTACCAATAGGAAACACAATGTGCTCATATTGCTTTTCAATTAAAGAGTCATATTCATCAAAATTTTGTAACTCACATTGTGTATCCAGATGTGAAGAGTACATGAAATCTAGTTAGTACCTACTTGCAGTCTTGTTACTCATCAAATTAGATTTGTCATTCATGAAAACTCCTTCACACTAAAAAAACTAGCTAGTCACCAGGCTTGAAAATTTGTCTTGAAGATGTTGACACAAAATATGTTGATCAAAATCATAGTCTTCATTTAAAAAGCTATCAGAAGGAACCTTGAACTTATCATTACAAGATTTATCAACATATAAAGGAAATCCATAGTCAAATTGACAATTTATAGCCTTGCTATTTTCTTCTTCATCACATGAAGCATCAAAACATATTGCAACACAAACACCAACATGAGAAGAAACTAAAATAGTATCAAACTTCCCTTCAATAACATCCCCTACATCTAACGAGTCATCATGTGTAAAGAAATATGAGATATTGTCATATACACCTCTAAAATTTGACAAAGATTGTTATGATTTTGTCTCTCTTTCCACATCAAACTTTTGGGAAGTGACTTGAATAAATGATGAAACATCATAAAGGATATGAGCATCCTTAGAAGTACTTACATATTTTTCAAAATCATTAGCCAACAAATCTAAAATTTCATCAGGACTCAAGAAGATTGTCTCACAAATCTTCTCTTGGCTATGATTATTATCTAGATGAAATGAAGAACAAAATCTAAACCATCAAAAGCTTCACTACATTCATTTTCATCATAATAAGAATTACCTCTACTACTGTTATACACTTCTTCAATTTCATATTCATCATAACAAGATTCATTCTCACTTTCATATCCATCTTCCTCATGTTGACTACAATAATTTGATTCATTGACATTCAAATCCTTCTCTTCACATTTAGAAGACAAATAATCTTTCTCTATAGATTCATTATATTCATTCTATCATCCAACACATTTACCATCATCATTAGAAGCATCAACAAGAATTCTATTGTCATACAAAACACTTTCCATCTTCTTAAAGTATTCTTCAATTTGCACAAGCTTTTGTAATTTGATGCAGGAAAAGGGTGAATGACTAGGGCCAAAGGCTCACCCAGCTATCCAGACTACCCTACAAGAGTTAAGATTAGAGAAGTAAACACAAAGAACAACAACGAAAGGAGGAAGAAGAGTGAAATACTTTTATTGATTCATCAATATATCTTCATACATGCCTAGCTGTAAGGCCTTCTGGGTTACGAAAAAATACATTTACATTTACATTCAAAGATCCAACATCAAATTCACACTTTCCAGTTCTACTCTCCAATCCTCTTCCAAATTTTCCTAACTCTAAGTCTAAACACTCTATATATAATTGGAAAAAGTGGGTTATAGACTATTCTAGAATATTACATAAGAGGAAGGCTGACCCAACAATGATTTGAACACATCTCAACAAAATATCTTAACATAAATGTCATGATCAAAATAAATCCAACAAGTTGGCTTGCAGAAATCACATCCAAATGCTGACACTTCACATAAGCAGGAAAAATTAGCACATGAAGGGTCACTTAGCATACACTAGATAACTCGACACATTAAGAGTCTCTTGGCATACACTAGGTAACTCAAAACATGAAAGAATTGCTATAGTAACTCGACACATGAAGGAATTGCTACAGTAACTTGACACATGAAGTAATTGTTATAGTAACTAGGCACATGAAGGAATTACTAGGCACATGAAGGAATTGCTAGGCACATGAAGGAATTTCTTGGCACATGAAGGAATTTCTACAATAACTTGGCACCAACTTGTAGAATGAACAAAAATGAGTAGGATAACAAGGCAACCCAAGATGCTCCTGCATTAGACAACCAAGGTTGAAAGAAATGATTCTCCCAAATCATTGAGATGTCACAACCTGAGCTGAATCTATCTCAAATTGAGAAATCCATGAAGCATCTTTAATAGGTTTGTTCTTCCACTTCACCAAATATTCATAGTAATCTTTTCCTCTTGTACTCTTACCAACTCTTTGATCCAATATCTATTAAATTTCTTCAATCTACTTCTTAAGATGATCATCCAATACAATAACTTAATCATCTAACTCATGATACTTATACAAATAAAAAATATTGAATATAGGAGATATATCCATGTCATCAGGTAACTCAACTTCATAAGCATTACCACTGTCAAACTTCTTCAAGATCTTACAAGGTCCAAATTTCTTCATCTTTAGCTTACTATATATTCCAATAGGAAATATTCCTTTCTTTAAATGAACCATCACCTTATCACCAACTTCAAAATCATGATGCCTTCTGGACTTATCAACATTCTCCTTATACTTATGATTACTTTGTTCCAACCTCAACTTCACTTCCTTATACAAAGACTCCATAAAATTAGCAAATTCTTCTCCTACAATGCTTCTCTTTTCTTCACTAGCAGCATTTATCAAATCTAATATTCCTCTAGGCTTCATTTTAGTAACAATCTCAAAAGGTGTTTCCCTATACTCCTATTCATAGAATTATTATATACAAATTTAGCTTGTGCCTATATCATCTCCTATATAATTAGATTATTCCCAACTAAACATCTCAACAATTTACCTAAGCTTCTATTCACAACCTCTATTTGTCCATCTATCTGTGGATGGAATGTAGAACTAAACTCAAATTTAGTACCCATCTTCTTCCACAAAGTCTTCCAAAAATAACCAACAAACTTACTATCTCTATCAGAAATAATGCTTCTTGGTAAACCATGCAATTTCACAATCTCTTTAAAGAAAATTTTAGCAACATGCTCAAAATCTAATGTCTTCTTACATGGTATGAAATGCACAATTTTAGAAAATCTATCCACTACAACAAATATAGAATCATACCCCTTCACTGTCTTAGGTAATCCAAGAACAAAATCCATACTAGTGTCACTCCAAGGATTCTTAGGAACAATAATAGGTGTATACAAACCAATATTTTGACTTATTCCTTTTGCAATTTGAAAAACTCCAAAACTCTTTACAAATTTCTTAACATCCTTATACATTTGTGGCCAATAATATTTCTCTTTTAGCAAACACAATGTCTTATAAATTCCAAAATGTCTAGCGAATCCACCATTGTGCTTTTCTTTAATTAGATTCAACCTCATAGAACTTCTAGGAATACACAACTAAATTCCTTTGAAGAACATACCTCCTTGAATGAAATACTCATCATACTTACTTATGTGATCTATTAGATTTGGTGCTCTGCACTCTCTCCATGCCTTAGAAAAATTAGGATTAGCATCATACAACTCTTTCATTTCATCAAAACCAAGAACTTCAACCTTCATTTCAATCAACAAAGAACATTTTCTACTCAATACATCAACAAATCTATTAGCAACTCCACTTTTATGCTTAATAACAAATGTAAAACTCTGCAAGTACTCCACCCACTTCATATGTCTTTGATTTAATTTATGTTGACTACCCAAGTATTGTAAAGCTTTATGATTAGTATACAACACAAACTTCTTAGGAATCAAATAATGTCTCCACTTCTTCAAAACTTGAACATTAGCGTAAAATTATTGATCATACACAGAATACTTCCTTTTGGCATCATTCAACTTTTCACTAAAGAAAGAAACCAACTTACCTTCTTGACTTAATACAGCTCCTATTGCATTACCACTTGCATCACATTGAACTTGAAATACTTGATTGAAATAAGGCAAAGCCAATACAGGTAATTTAACAACCTTTTGTTTCAAAGTCTCAAAAGTCTTATCAGTTCCATGTGTCCACCTAAATTCCTTTTTATCTACCCTCATTGTCTCAGTCATAGCATTACAAATAACGCTAAAATTCTTTTAAAACTTTATGTAAAAACTAGCCAAACCATGAAATGATCTTACCTCACCCACATTCTCAGGTGTATGCCACTCCAAAATTACTATAACCTTCTTAGGATCCATCTTCAATCCATTAGCTAAAATGACAAATCCTAAATACACAATCTCCTCTTGCATAAAAGAACACTTTTTTAGATTGATCAACAACTTTTCCTCTTTTAACCTCTGCAATACTTTTCTAATATGCTCAAGATGTTCTTCCTTAGTCTTACTAAATATCAGAATATCATCCAAATAAACAATCAAAAACCTACCCAAAAATATTTTGAGAACTTCATTCATCAACCTCATGAAAGTACTAGGTGCATTAGTCAAACCAAAAGGCATAACCAACCATTCATACAAACCATCTTTTGTTTTAAAAGTAGTCTTCCATTCATCACCTTCTCTAATTCTAGTCTAATGATAGCCACTCTTCAAATCAATCTTGGTAAAATACTTTGTTCCACTTAAACAATCCATTATGTCATTAATCCTTGGAATAGGAAACCTATAGTTCACTATAATCTTGTTAATAGCTCTAGAATTAGTGCACATCCTCCATTCTCCATTATTTTTAGGTGTTGATACTCTAGATACAACACATGGACTCAAACTTTCTCTGATCAAACCTTTCTACAACAACTCATGCACTTTTCTATTAAGTTATTCATTCTTTACAAGTGTCAATCTATATGGTGCTTTGTTTGGAAAACTAGCTCTTGGAATCAGCTCCATACAATGACTTATACTTCTCCCTAGTATTAAACCATTAGGAATATCCTTAGCAAAAACATCCTTATACTCATTCAACAATTCTATAATTTCTACTAGTACTCAGCTATCATTATCTGTTGTCACTCGGTCATTACTACAACCACTCAACCCTCTAGGAACTACAACAAAATAGACTTTATTCTTCTTCACTTCCTTTTCAAATTGTTTTTCATTAACCATGCAGACTTTTATTGTAGTACAACTGACCTCATCTAAACTTTCAATCAAAGGAAGCAATATTTTTTTTCTTTCCATTCGCCCAAAGAGTATATTGATTCAATCTTCCATCATGTACAACATATCTATCATATTGCCAAGGTCTACCCAAAAAAATATGAAAACAATCCATGGGCACAATATCACACAAAAGTTCATCAAAGTAATGTCTAATTTTGAACTTCACAATGCATTACTCACTTACCAATATCTTATTCTCATCTTTGATCCATGAAACATGATAGGGTTTAAAATGCTCTAGCCTCTACAATTGCAACTTTGTAACCATCTCCTCTGATGCTAAATTTGTAGAACTTCCACTATCAATGATCTCTTTGTAGCATTTTTCAGCCATTTTACATCTTGTCTTGAAAAGACTTCTCCTTAAATAGGTTCCTCATCACTTCCCTTATTACATAAGGTTCTTCTCACCATTAGATTTTCTCCCGCCTCAACTCCCCTTGGTGAACCCTCATCTTCTCCTTGAATCACAACATTTATGTTACCTTGCCCACTTTCAAAGGATCTACATTCAAAAGATCTATGTCCCTCTTTACCACATCTAAAAAATTTACTACAAAAACCACCTCTAGAATTACCTCTTCCTCAGTAAGATCTAGTACCTCCTTGGTATGAGCTAGCACTTCTCCACTCAGTCTTGTCTTTATCATCATTCTTCCATTCAGGTTTTCCTTTATCTTGTATAAAATTGTACAATCTACCACCTTCCCCATAAGATCTACCTCTACCTCTCTAGAATCTTCCACCTCTACCTCTTTGTCTTTGTTCATGCTTCTTTTTCAAGATCTCCTTAGCTTTCAAGGCATATTGATATGATTCTTCTACACTTTCCAACTTCACAAAACTTATTTCATCTCGAATTATAGATCTCAATCCATTTATGTACCTTGCAATTTTCTCAACATCATCATCCACATGTCTAGATTTGATGTCCAATCTATAGAATTCTTTGGTATACTCTTTCACAATCATGTCCTTTTGTTTCAAATTTTGCATCTTTCTCAACAAGATAACTTGGTAATTAACATGGAGGAATTTTTTATTTACCTTCTTCACCATCTTTGACCAAGTTTCAATCTTCTCCTTTCCTCTCCTTTGTCTATCAATTTGGAAGTGCTCCCACCATAGTGATGCATGACCTTTCAACCTAGTGACTGCAATCTTCATCATTCTATTAGTAAGAGTTTTTTCATACTCAAAGAACTTCTCCATATCGGAGATCCAATCTAGCATAACATTGGTATCCAATTTTCCATCATAAGAAAAAAATTCTATAGTAGGATTTGTATTTCCTTTAGACAACACTCACAACAATCTTTCCTCATCTTGATCTTACTTAGGTTCTGGATTATGGTTTGGTGTTACTACTTCATCATCACTTACATTATCAAGATGTGCTCCTCTCCTCTAGGCTGTCTCCATAACATCTAATCTAGCTGCAATTCGTCTCAACTGATCCAATATAGCATCATCAACATTATTTCCTCTACCATGAACCATCTTTACAAATTAGGTTCCTACAATATCATAACCCTATGCAAGTTATATGTCAAATTCAAAGAACTGCAACCCTACAACCAAATCAAAATCAAGGTTCTACATGATCCAATCTCCACAAGGATGAACCTCAATCTTTGATACCAACTAATGCAGGAAAAGGGTGAATAACTAGGGTCAAAGGCTCACCCTACAAGAGTTAACACAATAGAAGCAAACACAAAGAAAAAAAACCAAAGGAGGAAGAAGAGTGAAATAATTTTATTGATTCATCAATATATCTTCATACATGCTTGGTTGTAAGGCCTTCTGGGTTACAGCCAAATACAAATACATTTACATTCAAAGATCCAACATCAAATTCACATTTTCCAATTCTGCTCTCCAATCCTTTTCCAAACTTACCTAACTCTAAGTATAAACACTCTATATATACTTGCCAAAATGGCTTACAGATCATTCTAGAACATTACATAAGAGGAAGGATGACCCAAAAATGGTCTAGACACATCCCAAGAAAAGATCTTAACATAATTATCATGATTGAAATAAATCCTGCAAGTTGGCTCATAGAAATCACATCCAAATGTTGACACTCAGCATAAGCAGTAAAACTTAGCACATGAATGGTCACTCAACATACACTAGGTAACTTAGCACATGAAGATTCACTTTGCATACATTGGGTAACATGGCATATGAAGGAATTACAACAATAACTTGGCACATGAAGGAATTGCTATAATAACTTGGCACATGAAGGAATTTCTACAGTAACTAGGCACACAAAGGAATTACTATAGTAACTAGGCACATAAAGGAAATGCTAGGCATATGAAGGAATTGCTACTATAACTAGGAATATGAAGGAATTTCCAGGCACATGAAGGAATTGCTACAGTAACTTGGCACCAACTTGCAAAATGAACAAAAATGAACTAGATAACAAGGAAACCTAGGATGCTCTTGCATCATAATCTTAAATGTGTTGGCCTGTTAACTAAATTAGGAACAAAGAAATCCAAGAAAAAAATTAGAAAGATTCCTTAGGTGTTAAATCAAAATGCAATTTCATGAGTGTTAATGTGAATTTACATAAATGTGATAATCTCCTAGACCTTGAACACTTCCTACCATGTTTCTTAAGAAACTAACAATCTGATAACGAAATTCTTATCTTATCTCTACAATATCTTCAAGCACATCTTCATGACTTGGTAAACTAACTTCAAATTTGAAATCTGATTCCATCTCGAAACAAACTTTCTACCTCTTTATCCTAGTGCTGAAAATCACTGAATAGAGGAAACCATTTTAACACTTGACTTCGATGAAAGGGAAACATGAAAATAAAAAATACCTCAATTGTTGATGCTAAACTTTGATCTCTTGGTTTGACATAGGTGCATACTAAAAATCCTTCACACCATTGATAAAACTTTGTAGAGCTACCACCTCCAAGATTGAGGATGAAGAAATCACTGTTGGTATTTACTTTTTAACACTTTTATTTCTTATAATAGTAAATTGCAAACAACACTTTGAAACTTATCAAGAACATATACTTTCTTTTCAAGAGACTATCAAAAAATTAAGATCTACCCATACACTTGAATGTCCTTCAAAATATTATAGTGAAATCAACTAGGAACAAATTGGTGCATATATTTAGATTCATCACTCACATATGGGAGAAATAAAACATATTTCTCACTTGAAAAATCTAACAAGACCTTCAAATGTAGGAGAAAAGTAAATCATAAAACCACTCTTTTAGATTTACAAACTTGAAAACAAGAAGAAAACCTTTTTTTCATTCTTGACTCTAATTTTTACAACACCACTTTCAATACAAAATCTAGCTAAATTGATTGAAGATGAAGTTTCTTAACAATACAATTTATACTGAACATTCAAAGCTAATGTTGCAAATGGGTAAAACATTACTAGGGTGCATGAACTAGAGTAAAAAATTAAAAAGAACATCAGAAAACTTACTGCTACAACTTTTTTCATGCACTTCTTTTGTTGTATTATATCTACTTTTTTTCAAATTCTCAAGGTTTGTCTATCATTCAAATTTAGTACATTCCCCAAAAAAGTCACCATTTTGTTGGTGTTTTGAAACATCATAGTTTCAAATTACCCTGATGAGAACAAGATACTTCTAGGGGCAACTACTTCCCATCTACAACATATCCTTTCAAATAGCATGCTAACTTTAAGGGAAGACCCTTCTTCTACTTTAGGCTCTACAAAACCTACGCAGGTGGACCTATTAGATTCTTCATATGGTACTAGTATTCCAAGCATAGACTAAATCTAAATGAAGTAGATTAAACCCTTGTTTCTCCTATAGTAATGTACTTACAAAGGTGTGCAGTAAAAAATTGCAAATCCTATGAAATCCACAAGCTAGGCGAGGGTAACACTTTAAAGCTCTTCAACATGAAAGGGAAAAGATTTTTATTGATGATGTTGAATATCAACACAACCCAAGTATGCAACAAAAAATACCTATAATATCCTAGCTGATTAGTCCCTTATCCATTGGGCATAAACTAAATCATAACATACAAATGGATACCTAAGATATGCTCATATATTCAGATATCAAATCTATCTTCATAAAAACTCTCATACATATTGTAATATCCTCATGGTGAAAACCTACAACCCTATCAAGGTAAATAAGAATTTACTTGGATCTTTGTTCCAATAGAAAACCTATCTAGACATACAACCTTAAGGGATTGCAAGTGGGTTCAGATTCTTTGTTCTTAAACACAAAACATTGTAGACATTTGAGGAAGGAGATGAGAATCAAAATGAAACTAAGAAAATTAAGCTCTGTATTAATATACTTGAAACCAATACATCAAATGTATGCCAAAACCTAGAATATACACAAAAAATGACTATATAAACTATTTTATTCAAGGGAACTACAATAGTGTTGTTCATAGTCAAGAAATATGTTGAAGAATGGTATCACAATCATGAAAACATATCAAAAATTGGAACCTTAGTCTCACAATACTGAGAAAACTCAAGATTTGAACCGTATGGTATCACAACAATGAGAAATTTTCTCTAGAATTAGAACTGGAACCATACTAGTCTCTCAATAGTGAGAAAGTTTCCAAAATTTGGATACCTACAAATGAGTGGAGGAGATAATATATAGACAAGAAGAAGTTTCCATATTAGATTTGATGATGTGATGTGTCCACTAGAAACTCTTCCTACTAATGTTATTGAAATGTATAGATCTTCTTTCTTGGTGGATAAGAGTCAAATCTCATCACAAACAAATAATTATTTTGCAAAATATCTCCTCAAAGTGATTAGGAAAAATAATTTATTGGAAAATATAAAATAAGAAAGAACCTTTAATTTAATTCTCCTTGTCTTCATCTGCTCATTATCATGAAATTCTCAACTACATCTACAATTTCCTTTGACATATTTACTTTTTCTTTGGTGGTCACTTAGAATATGATTTTATATGATTTTTCATCACATTGTCTCTCAACTAAAAAATCTAATCCTTACTTAAAGAAATCATTTGAAAATAAAATTATTCACTCATTCTATTCAGCACCACACAAAACCATGCCTTATTCCTACATTTTAATATCAAATATATCTAGCACCTTAGCTTCAAAACTAGTTGACTACCAACTAAGATCCACATATACATAAGTTGAAAAATCAACTTAAAACATCTGACTCACGATGTCATGACATCCTTCCTTTTGACTTTTCATCCTTTTTAAAATGCACCATGTGCTAGATTTTGATTTGCTACCATCCTTCATTAGACCTATCATTTGCCACCCTAAGGGTCAAAATTGGCTAACTTTCTAGGTGTCACAAAGTCACTTCCCTAATTTCTCTAAAAATCCTTAATCTTTATAAAACAAGAAAGTACCCATCATCAATCTTCAAATGATTGATGGTTCCACAAGATTTTCTTTATTTGAAAATAGTCACCAACCTTATGCAAACAAATTTAGCTAACCTACCAAGTATTCTGACACTTTTTTGACTATTTTGACTCCTTTCCAACCTGGTAGCCCACAATAGAAATGACCTCAACAATTATAGTGTCATCAAGGCACTTCCCTACATTCTTTAAAGATTTATCATCTTCACATTGTGGGAAAGCACTTACCGTCGATCTTCAAATCATTGACAATGTAACAAATTCCTTTTAAATAGTCCCAGTTACCAAAATCATCCAACAAAATAGCTCAAAATTTGTAGCGTGTCCAAATAGCAGTCTAATAACTCTAAGATGCTTTGACAAGTCTATCCTTTTGTGACCTATAAAGAAAATGACATCACCCATGCTATGTGTCACATAGGTGCTTTTCCACATTCTTTAAAGTTTGTGCAGGTTCAAAATGTGAGAAAATGATGCTCGTTGATCTTCAAATGATCAACAGTTTTTTCTTAAACCATGGGAGGTTAAAGAAAAATAAGCTAGGTTGACTCACAGGTAGAAGCCATGGTTAGAAAATGTTAGCTAGGGCAAAAAACTATTGGGAAAAAGAAATTAAAAGACCTTACACAAAAATTAATATAAAATAAAGCTTTCTAAGGTATTTAAGGTTCTACAAACTTTCTCACAAATTTTTGAATTCAAACAAATGAAACCCTACCTCTAGAAATATTGAGCAAAAACAACATTAGGGTAACATGAAATTAAGTGTTTTTGATTTAAGGTAAATAAATCCTGAAATACATAACCCTAATCTTGAATAAGCAACTAGATTTTCACTGTAATAGGCAAAAAATTTAAATGGTGAAAAACCAGGCCAATATAATCATTGCCTACTCCTTATGTGCAAGTTTTAAGATTGATGAATTGTCATCCAAATTCATCTATGTAGCCTACAAGATATGTGTGGAGAAGGAACAAGTTAACCTTAGTGAAATTCTGAGAATGCAACTACTTGAGAACATAGAAAATATCAAAAGGAGTAAGAATGGTGTGTTTAGATTTTAGTCACTGATCAATCATATATTCTTTCATGTGCTTAAAATATTTCCATATTTTTTAGTTATAGAGATTATGAGTAGTGATAGATGTACAATGGAGAAGATTACAGATGTATGCAGAGGACATCCAATAGATAAGATATTAGATAGTGGGAACTTGATAATGAAGGCATTTTAGAATCAAATGAGATAGAGATTTAGAATTGCACCTGTAATTATAGACAAATTTAAAGTTGATTTTTGTATTATGGTTGATACATATTTTACTTATACTCAAGGAGTACAACCTCTTGAAACATTTATTGATCACTTAGGTTGTGAATTGAGTGATGAAACAATAGTTGGATACATTGATTTATTTTTGAATTTAGAGAAGGACTAGGCTAAATACAGATTTGTAACCTATGATGAGATTACCTAGTCAACTCATCAAGCATCCTTGGAGAAGGATTTTCAAAAGAAGATATAGTCAATAACAAAGAAATCTTTATCAAAGGCCGATATGACTGAGAGTGAATCACAAGCAGTCAAGAAAACCATAAAACAAGGCATATTGAATGTGCAACCTCTATTAGTGTCTATTGCAGAGACATCTTCAGAACAAAGCATTCCCTATGTAGTAGTATCAAGATGTACAACCAAGTGAGCTGAAGAGAAAATCTAAGAGATTAGGGGAAGCTATGACCACAAAGACTAAAAGGGTCAAGCAACAAGCTACTAGACCGAGCAAGTGACAAAAGACATTGTTGATAATTGTTGAGTCTAGGGAAGAAGAAGAACAAAAATAAGAAGTTAAACAAGTAGAGAAGGTAATGACTTCTAGGAAATAAATAGGAAAAGATCGACAAACCTAGAAGCAAAAGATAGAGAAGATAAATTCAACTATTTCTAATAAAGGCAACTTTTTCCAGATGAACAAATTCTATGATTTGTATAGTAACTTTGAGAAAGATCAGATTGATATCTCAACTATGAGATACATTATAGCCCATAATCTAAAGCTAAAGGATATTGAAGGCACATTGAACCAGAATGTCTATGACAGACTTATTGAGAAGAAGGCCTTAGCTAGAGAAGAAGATTTAGAACTTTGGAAGTCTATGCTAAGCACTATTTGCGAGATTAATGATGAAGAAGAAATCAAGAGATTGTTGAACAATCTAGAATCATACTTGAGGAACAAGGTAAGACCATTTATGTTTATGGTGGGTGAGAAGGATAAGATAAGAAGTGAAAGTGTGGTAGCCATGAGTTAGATGTTGATAGAGTCCAAAGCAACATCTTCACTAGCACCCAAAACCTCAGATGTGTCATTAAGCAATGACACAATGCAAATAGATCAGACCAATGTTGACATTAACATTGATGATACTAACCAATTTGAGAGTTCAAAACCTCTTGAATCTTGTTTTGAAGATATAGAAGACAAATTGAGGCAAATTAAAGAAGAGAAGAGGTTATTAGAGGAAGATAAGAGGAAAGTAGAAGAGTCCAAGCATAAATTGCTTGGAAATGAGAAGAAAATAAAAATAGAGGAAGAAAAGAAAAGATTAATTGAAGAAGAAATGAAAGGTAAAATAGAGGAATACAAGAAGAAGAAGAAGAAAATAGAGTAAGTGAAAGGAAGGAAAGAGAAGAAAGAGAAGAAGAAAAGAGAAGAGTGAAAGAGCTATTGATCTTAGATTGGTTTCGACAATTGAGTGTCAACACACTTAAGATATTTACTAAGTTCATGTTGAACTAGTAACACATGCCAAGTATAATATGTATAGATGTTGAGTTACAATGAGTGTCAAGTGAATAGTTGATGACAAGAAAGTTCAAGTGTCGAGCAAGACAAAATTACACTAAGTGTCTAGCATCAGTATTATCAAGTGTCAAGTAATACAGAATGGACCTAGTTGTTTGTGATGGCACAAACAACTATGTAAACTATTTTTATTTTGACTTATGGATAGACCTCAAAGCTTTGAAGATAAGATCAAATCTATTTGGTTTTCCTATGCGATCAACATGCAACCAATCAAAAAAATGGAAGGAATTGAGGAGGAAGATAAATGAATCTTAGTCATAGATTCATACCTAACCCTAAGCCACCAAGGTCTTTATAAGGAAGAAAAAACTCCATAATTCAATGCATATATGTGTATGCGAGGAAGTGATACAAGTGGATTTGTTAGAAAGCATTCAATGTGGCTTAGAAGTGTGAGAGAATTGTAGAATAAATTTTGCAAAATAGAGGAGAAAGAGGATCAAGATAGATAGAAGTGTGATCTAAAATCAGCAAGGAAAACTTGTAAGTTATCAAATCAAACATTCTACTGTTACTTTCTAACAACTATATTAGCAAGGTGAAATCCTTTGGACTAAGGTTGATTTAACAATCATTGTAAAATCCATTAACAGGGTGACATTCCAAGTGAGTATTTAAAGTCCTTTAACCAGGAACACCTCTAGAAAGGTGTTAAAATCTTTTAATAGGGTAGTATCTAACAATATTTTGTAAGCCTTTAACAGGGCATGCCTTTTATAGGGTAGATCATGAAAATGGTCAAACTATGTAACCTTAATAGGTGACACTTTATTGCTGTAGTAGTGAATATTTTTGGGTGTCATCCCCACCCTAGTTTTACCTTCTCATTAGAGTGTTTTTGGGTAATCATACCTAGTGTCAAGTGTTTATGTGGATGCATTTACTTTATATGTTATTTCAATATGTTAATGTATGCATTGTTTTAAGTTAAATTTTTATTGGTTAAAGACTAGTACTTCTGATTCACCAACCCCCCCCAGAAGTTTATATTTTCCCATTTGTATTTCCAACAATTGGTATCAATGTTGAGTCCTCATCATGAGAAGCCTTACAGCTTGGAGAAAAGATCTTGAAATGGAAGTTTACAAGTTGGGAAAGGCCATTGAAAACTAGGAGATTGAGATATATCTCATACTAAAACAACTAAATGAAGCTAGAGATACTTTAAGAAGTCTTCTAGAGAGAAGGAAAGAGATTGCTATGGTAGAAAATGACACACAATACAAAGAGATTGACACCACAAAGTTATCTGCAGATGGTAACTCCTATGAATTTGATGTAACAATTGTAGGCATGAAAAAAAAATAGAGCACAAGCTGAAGAAATTATAAATCTCAAGTTGGAACAAGAATCACAAGCTATACTGCTATGTGAGGTGATTGAACAAAAGAATAAAGCTATAGAAGACAGGGCCATAATTGAAGAAGACATAATAATTTTGGCAAATAGATTGGAAGAAAAGTCAGTAGAACTATCCAAGATCTCAAACATGAAATTGGACACTCTAAGCCAAATGATGAATGCTCATCATGAGTTGAATGTCAAGGATATTGAAATAACTACATTGAAGTTGTGGAATGAATAGCTACATAATGACTTGAAAAGAGAAAAGGAGTTTGCTGAAAGTTTCAACAAGCCAAATGAAACCATCAAGTACTTTGAGCAACTACTAAAATCCCCAAGATCTAGTAAAGACACATCAAGATTGGGCTACATGCTAAGCCTAAGAACATGACTCATTGTCACAAGTGCAACAAACAAAGTCATTAGGCACATGAATGCAAAACCAGAACCATGCGTGCACCAAAATTTGAAGGACACTACTATAATTGTCAGAAGTTTGGACATAGAGCCTTTGAATGTAGATCCAAGTCCACATGGTCATCAAACAAGCCAAAAAATGTAAGAAGCTATGAAAACTCCTATAAATAGGATTAAAATACAAGACATAGCTATCATTACTATCAAGAGTATGGACACATCCCTAAGAATTACATAAGAAAACACTTTAGTGGTAACTACAAGAGATGGTTGAGTCAAACTACTTGCTTTAACTATTTGAAGACTAGTCATATTAGCAAGCACTACCCAACTAGGACAAAGACACCTAACTAAAAGTTCAAAAAAGGAAAAGGAAAGGTAGTTGTTGAACACACTAGAGGCAAGTTGAACAAAACATGGAGGAAGAAAGATGGATGCAACACATCAAATGAAGGGATCACTTCACCTGATAGGTCAAGTGGTCACATCTCATCAAATTATGCAAAAGGAGGTATGTGGGACTAATATTTAAACTTTTTTTTATCATACATCAGTTCCAAAAGAAGTTAGTACTAAAAAAAGATATATTAGCATGAAGAAAGATGCAAGATAATAAGTAAATTCCAAGGTCAAACGTTTAAGTTTCCATATTACTGTTGAGTGTGAAAAGTCCTCTTCAATTGTCAAGTCAAGTAGTAGTATGTGCCGAGTGATCAACCAAATTCAATTGAATCTGAGTTAGTAGTAGCTACCAAGTGAGGGAAATTTATATAGGTGCTGAGTAAAGGTAATTGTAATAGCTTCCAAGTGATGGTAAAATCAATGAATGCTGAGTGAAACAAAAATTGTATTGAAGCTGAGTTACAACTATACATGTATGATGCAATAAATTCTATATTTTGAAAGGGTCTAAGGTCACATTTCACATATTTTTTGTCATTAAAAACATAGAGCAAGAGAAAGAAAAGAAAATAAGCAATTTACAAGTGAGATTGAAGAATTTGGATCATAGTGAAGATTGATCATCAATTCATCAATTTCAAAGGTAATCTTCACCTATCGAGCTATGCAGTTTCATATTTGTTAAAACCCTAGCTTGCATAATGGCCTCAATTTCAAAGAATGTAAAGGAGAAGGAAACATTTAGAGTTCAATTAGTTAGTAATGATGTCAAAAAACTATATTTGAAGGCTATACCAGAACTTATATATAAAAATGACCCAACAGGCACATTATCTATCATTCCACCTAAGGTTGTAATGGTCCAAGATGGAAGAAAATGTTATAATTGAAAGGTAGGAGGCATTGGAGACATGGAAATTAGACAAGCATAAGATAAATTATGTGAAATGGGGTGTTGAAGGAGGAATTTAAAATTGTAGAGAGGAAGGGTTTAACCCATGCCCTAGATTTCCCAATAGTTTTTAAAACCGAATGGATCAGAATTGTTCTGAGCAGAATACATGATGGATTTCTATGGCTAGTAGGAGGACCTATCAAAATTTCAAAGATAATTATACATAGGGTTACTAGATACCCAAATCTAGATTGGCCCAAGACATTGAGAAGTTATTCTAAAGAGCAATGGAGCAAAATACAAGAGCTAAGTGGAACAAGCCTGGAATAACTATTGACACTATCACAGATCCACTTCTTAAATTTTTCATTAGAGTCATATCACATAAATTCTATAAGTCAAGTATACTAAATAATTTTCCTTGTATAGTAATTTATGTAGTCTATAAGATTGGTAAGAAAGATCATACCTGTGACCTTGCAGAAATATAGTTGCAACAGATACTAGAAAGTCAAAGAGGAAGTCAAAGAGTGCTCAATGTAAGTTTGGTTCAATACTGATATGTATATTTTTCTATTTGAAAAATGAGTTCCCATCTTTTGGTAGAATAGGATGGAAGACCAATAGGTCAGTTGCTATGCAAATCAATGAGTATATTGAGCAAATGGGAGAGAATTTTGAGTTAGTAATGACTAGCTATTTTAAAGATTTTAAGAAGTCCATGAAATAGAGGTTAAGAATTCTTGTTTCTCTAGTTGAGCAATATTACAATGGTATTTTCTTTCTTGGAGACATTTCCTATGCTTTCATCTAGGCTATTGTACCTAGAGTTAGATGGTTAAGGCCTCTAGGATATGAAATTAATATTGATGAAGCTTCAGCTACTACCACTGCACTACTTGCTAAAGAAGTTGATAGGACTGGAAATTTGTTTGGTAATTATGATGTTGTAAAGTCAAAAGTTTAGATGGAATTGAAGAGAGTCTCAACTATGATAAAGAAAGGAAAAATGGTGAGAAAACTAAAAGATAAGTTTTCAGAAGGTGCAGGAGATAACGATGGAGAAGATGATGAATAAGATGAAGATGAAGAAGAGGTACAAGGTCAAGAACCTCTTGCTTTGACCCAAGGCATGGGTGAAGATCAAGAAGAAGAAGATGTCGAGGGAGAAGATGCCAAGAAAGCACCAAAAAACCACAACCAAAGAAAATAAAGGCCAAGACACAAGCTATTGCATAACCAAAAGAAAAGAAGACTATAAAACCTAGTGCAACAAAGCCTACAACTTGAGCAACAAGAACCACTACAAGGGAAATTACTAAAAAAGAAAAGGATCAAGCAAAAGAGAAAACTAAGGCTACTTATTAGATTGGTCCTATGCAAGAGAAACCAAGAAGAAAATACGTGGCACAACCAAAGACATATGATGAGAAGACAAAGTATGAGGACACAAGTCAATTTAGAATGGTATGTCATGCTCCCAAATTTGATCTTGAAAACATTTGTGATAATGTTAGGGATAATACAGATTTGACAAGTTTGAAAAATATTGAATTTATCAAACTTGGTAGAGAAGACCAGAACATGATAGAACAGTCAATATATTCCATGATAGAAAAATTCAAGAAAATCCTCTTGAATTTGATAATACAATGCTTGAAGAATTGTATACAATTATTGAGAATAAGTGGCACTATTGCATAGAAATGGAAAAAGAAATAAGAGAATCAATATTAGCATAAGTGATGCGAAAGTTGTCAAAGGGACAAATAACTAAGGCCAATAAGAAATATGGTAGCAAATTTGCACCAAAGTACATGACATTAAACATTTTACAGAACCAAATTAATGATGTTGTGAAGAAATCCACACAAATGTGGAGGTTAATATATGGATTGACAACTATCAAAGAAGGAGAAGTAGATCCCTTTGAGGGAAGAAATAATGAGGAAGAAGGTGAGGAAAAGGAAGAAGAAAAAGAAAAATAAAAGGAAGACACCACTATGGAGGAGACACAACAAAAGAAAGATGAGATGGAAACTTCTAATGAGCAACAGGTAGAAAAAAGTGTGGAAGACTCATAATTGCTTGCAATGAGTCCACATGACACAAACACACCTGCAGAGACCATAATAGTGAAATATGTTTCTAATAACTCACCTCAGAACATCAATCCATTAACTGTAGAGGATCTGAAAAAGATACTTGACCAATCCACATTACAAGCAAGATTATCTGAAAATCCTATATTGGTCAATGTGGATGAACTTCAAAAAGTAGTAACTAATATAACAAGAGAAAAGTTGGACATGCAAGAAACACCTTCTGCCATCCCTTTAGCTATTAGTGATCAACAAATAATACAACTAGAGGATAAATCTACAAAGGTTGACACTACTACAAAAGTTGATGTAGTTGATACAATTCAGACTACAAAAGTAAATGAGCCTACAAAAGAACAAGTAGAACAGATAGATGTTTCTGTACCTAATGCAAAAACACAAGGTGCACCTGAATTGATTGTAATTGATCAAGGTAGATTTGATGAAGAAAAGGATGCACCCAAGGAGAATGAGCAAGAAGCCATACAAACATTGGTAAACTTACCAACCTCTAGCACTCCTACTAAAGTCCTTTAGAGGGTGAGCACTGATGCAATGCCATTGTAGATTTCAGCACCAGGCTCTAGCTCAACAAAGGTTGCTAAGGTATTTCAATATGGTGATTCACTTTTAGAAGAAGAAATAGGGATAGCCAAATATGATTTTTCAACAATGACATTAGAACAGATCAATATAATGCAAGAAGCATTGGAGAGAAAGAAGAATCAAGAAATACCTAGAAAAGAATACAAACAAAGGCAAGCACTTTAGGAGATCAAAGACATCTTTTTAGATGTTTTTAGCTTGTAAACACCTAATGAATCTAAACCTATATTAGAAAAACTATCAAATTTTTTTTAATAAGTGACTAATGAAGACCAAGATACTAATGTTAAACTTATGGAATGGTCTGAAAAGAAATTTCAAGTGAAAGTCAATGAGAAAATATCTGGTGAGATAGCACTATCACAAGTTCAATTAGCTAACAATATTGAGAAAGTGAAGAAAGTATTTGAGAACATATTCTCATTATACACAAAATTGTGCGATCCCACACTCTTCACATAAGAAATGATCCACTAAATTTTGAATCTAGAAAGAGACTTGAAGATCTTAGGTATACAACTACTCAAAAATCTAGCTCAAAGTGAGAAGTACTTTAATTCAGTGCTTCATACACAAAATCAACTAATTGAGTTAACAACAGAAGAGGCTAAAATAAGATCCAAGTTGATTAATATATAAGCCTCCCTTACCCACCATATGGAAATACTCTAAAAGGAATTAGTATATGCAAAAGTAGTATTAAAGAAAGATCCCAATGTTTCAACATTGGATGAACTAGTTCATCTTGCAGTAGAGACAACCATCCAGATAAAATCCTTAGATGTTGCATTAGACAACTAGGATGTTGCTTTGAAGATTATAATAGAAGTCCACAAGAAATTTTTGGAGAAATACACAATCAATGTATAGATTCTTTTCCATCAGTGTCAAAAAGAGAGATATGTTAACAAATAAAGGGGGAGACAAATATAAAAGGGGGAGTTAATAAAGAGGGGGATAACCCAAAAAAGGAGGAGAGCAAGAAAAGGGGGAGGACTAAGAAAAAGAACAAAAATAAAGTATATCAGATAGAAATAGAGTGTTAGTACTTTTGAAGATACAAAGTGTTAGCATGAAGCAAATAAGAGAAGAAATTTTGGGCACAAAATGGGACATTAACTAAGCAAGAATTACATATATGAGTTTGTTACAAAGTTTTAAAAATTTTGAATTCTTGTATATGTATGCCAAACTATGTATATATTATATTCAAGGAAATTAGATTTGTTATGTAAAATTAAGTATTTTTGACACTCATGTCAAAGGGGGAGATTGTTGATCTCAGATTGGTTTTGACAATTGAGTGTCAATGCACTAAAGATATTTACTAAGTTCATGTCGAGCTAGCAACACATGTCGAGTATAATATATATATCGATGTTGAGTTGTAATGAGTGCTGAGTCACTCATATGCTAAGTAATTCAAGTGTTGAGTGAACAGTTGATGTAGAGCAAGTTCAAGTGCCGAGCATCAGTATTATCAAGTGCTCAGAAACACATAATAGACCTAGTTGTTTTTGATGGAACAAAAAACTATATAAACCATTTTTATGGCAACTTATGGATAGATTTCGAAGCTTTAAAGATAAGATAGAATCTATTAAATTTTCCTATGCAATCAACATGTGACTAATAAGGGAAATGAAAGGAATTAAGTGGGAAAATAAATGAATCTTAGTCATAGATTCATACCTAACCATAAGCCACCAAGGTCTTTATAAAGAAGATGAAACCCTACAATTCAATGCATGTATGTGTATGTGAGGAAGTGATGCGAGTGAAGAATTGAAGTGAAAGGGGTGATATAATCAGAAAGCATTCAAGGTGACTTAGAAGTGTGAAATAATTATAGAATCAATTTTGCAAAAATAGAGGAGAAGCTATACAATATTGTTATAATAGATCAAGAGGAGAAGCTATATAACATTGTTATAACAAGGCAAAGTTGTAAGTTATCAGATCAAACATTCTACTGTTACTTTCTAACAACTATATCAGTAGAGTGAAATCCTTTGGACTAAGGTTTGTTTAATAGTCATTGTAAAATCCTTTAATAGGGTGACATTCCAAGTGAGTGTTTTAAAGTTATTTAATTAGGCACACTTCTAATAGGGTGGTAAAATCCTTAAATAGGGTAGGATCTAACAATCCTTTGTAAGCCTTTAATAGGGTAGGCTTTTTACAAGACAGATCATGAAAATGTTCAAACTATGTAACTTTAATAGGTCACACTTTATTGCTACAATAGTGAAGATTTGTGGGTGCCATCCCCACCCGAGTTTTACCTTCTCATTGGAGGGTTGTGGGTAATCATTTCTGTTGTCAAGTGTTTATTTGGATACATTTACTTTACATGTTATTTCAATATGTTAATGTATGCATTGTTTTAAGCTAAAAGTTTTATTGGTTAAAGACTAGTACTTCTGATTCACCCCCCACCCCTTACAAGTATATATTTACCATTTGTATTTCCAACAAGATCTAGCCAAGAAGCAAAAGGAAGATGACACTAAATCTTCTAGTTCATCTACCTGGCTTTCACTTGCCAACCTGACAACTAATGATGATAATCAAACTAACTTAATCTCATCTTTGTCAAAACACAGTTAGAAGAATGAAATAGTGAAGAGCCTGCAAAAAACCTTGATGGAGGTTACTGATAGACTACATAGTACTCTGGTAGTACAACACAAAAATAGATCTAGAATAGAGGGCATAGGCAGTGCTAAAGTTGTTTGGTGAGGAATTTACTAATTTATTGAGTGTTGCAGAAACAAAGGCATAGATCTCACATGATACTAACTTGTTTGGCACTATGTGTTAGAATATTAAGAATGATTTGATATGTCTTGATAATAGTATCAAGGAACTTTGGAAGTGTCAACAAGATGGTAAGATATTTTACATTAAGTTTTTTGGCATGGTTTTTCAACATTTATATTTTGTTGCACCCTAGAGTGAAAAGCCCTAAATTTGTGTTTAAAAATTTTTGAAATTAGGTCAAGACCTTCTCTAAGAATTTATTGAAAACCCTAAAACCCTTGTTTGTCTTGTCCTAAGTCTTGAAAAATTTGAAAATATTATTTCAAATAAAATAGGTGGGACAATCTTATCCTAAGTCTTCTTTTCGCAAGGATTACTTTATTATTTTTCATGAGTTGAACATTTATTTGCTTGGCTTTCCTTTAATTGTGGTTATCTTTCTTAGTTGGAAAGATCTATGGTTAGCATGTCACCACAATGAAGAAATGCAAGGTCTATAGCTAAAGTAGGAAAACACCTTCATGCCATGTAGCCCTTGCTGACACTAGATTCTTAACGCACTGTAAAGACAAGAATTTTTCAAACTCTATTAGAGCTTTTTTAGATTTGTCAATACTTGTTAGTGCATGTTGTAATTTCCTATGATTCTATTGTCTGGATCATTTAATAAGGCTTCTTTGTGCTCAATCTTGAGGCATCATTGATCTTTGTGAGATTGACAGATAACACTTTACCATTATAAGAAAATGCAAGATAGTTACACATTGTGGGGAAGTGCCAATTGGATGCATGGCACATAGTGATGTCATGGACCCACTTTTTTCAAATACAATAATGAAGTCTCTACAGTGGTAGTTGTCCAACATGCTAGTGCATAAAGGAAGTATTTCATTGGCTGGTTTACTAATTGGATCCTAAAGGGATGTGATTTTATTGCACCATCGATCAAAAGTGAGATTGGTGGTTAGCACATGCCCTCATTGAGAAAATGTCTAAACTTTAAGCATTGGAGGCAAGTGCTTATGCACTACATGGCATACTAGGACCAAGTTATAATGAAGTTGTTGAGTCATGCTAGGTTGGAATGATTCGATGAGTTACAACATAGTAATTAGCAAAGAATGACATGTAAGAGCCAGGTTGAAAATGATTATGTCATGAGCCCACTTTTCAAATAAATTTTATTAACAAGGTGTTGCATTTTTTGTGATCATTGATCTTGGTAAGATCAATGACAGAAACTTCACTGCAATGAAAAGATGCAAGGAAATTACTTAAAGTGGGGAAGCACCCGTTTGATACATTGCCAAGACTTTATAACTTTAAAACGGATTTCCTTCTTCCAAATAAAATCATTAGATGTTGTGAGACTAATGGTTGAAATTAAAATCTAAAGCATAATATGAAAATTAATAGGTAACAAACACAAATATTCTCAGACCTCTTTCATGTGATATTAATACTATAGTATAATTTGGAAAATTCACCATTACTAAACCACATAATCATGAATTTGTCCAGATTGCATGGGTTTTCAGAGCTAAGCCACAAGATTTTTTAGGTTTTTTAGTAATTAATAGAGCAATTCTTAGAGATAAAGGTGTTGAATACAATTGTTCAATTGTATGTTGTATTTGATTTTACAAAAATGTCATATCAGTTATCATATAGAGTCTGTAGACACCTAAAAACCTTCAGAAAATAAAATATTTTTATTTTCTGAAAAATTCTTGATGACATCATCATTTATTAATTAATTAATTATTTAATTAATTTATTTATTTTTATGTCATTAAATCCCTTTATCTTAATTAAAAATATTTAATTAAGGAATCCCTCCCAAAAATGTTTAAATCTTATTTAAACATTATTTCCTTATTTATTAATTATTTAATTAATAAATTGACCAAAAAACCCAAAATAAATAAATAAATTATTTTTTTCCCAAAACTTGGCCAATTTCCTTAAGACCACTAACCTCTTCCAAAATCTTCTAATCCTTCTTTAATTTTAATTAAAAGCTAATCCCATCATTTCCTACCCCTAATCCCAACTCAAAATATTTAATTAAGATTAAATATTAATCCTCATGTTTATTAAAAAAGTTTTAATAAATATCTCCTCAACCCAAACCCTTGAAATAAATAAAACTTTATTTATTTCCTAAAAATCTAATTTATCCTCATCCTAAGAAATTCTAGACTCTTCTAGAAAGTCTTCATCCTCATCCTAGGAAATTCTAGACTATTCTAGAAAGTCTTTATCCTCATCCAAAGTCTAGACTCTTCTAGAAGATGTCTTTAAACCTAATCCTAATCCCCTCCTAACCTTGTCACATTCTCTAAACATGGGTTAAGACTTACTAACCCAAGCCAAAGTTAACAAATATCTCCTCCTTCACCCACCCTCATTAAATACCATCCACTTGCCTATCCCTAAGCTAATCCTAAACCATCTTAATCCATCCTGTAATAATTTGCACAATCCTAAGCAAGCTTAAAACCCTCCTAATCAAGGCCAAGTCAAAATTTCTCTCATCTCCCTCAAAATATCTCAACCATAAAACTTTATGAAGCCCACTAGGCCATAAATGACTCTTCCAAGCTCTTTTATTGCTCTTACAAGTCATTATGAGGGTCTTTATGAAGATTTTATCCCTTGAGCCTCCTTTGTTGACTCATCCTTCCCCTTTCCTCCATCCTCTCACCATGTGACATGTGTCACTCCTTGATTGGCTATAAGGAAGCACAATCCATGTGCTCTCCTCTCATGCAATCTGAGCCCTCCATGAGCTTTTTCCCATCCTTGCATCTTAGTCCTCAATCCCTCAAGCCTCTTGCCTATAAATTGCATCCTTCCCCTTTGCAAAGTAACACAATCCATGAAGTAAAGTCATAATGCCATTTTGAGAAGCCATTTTACATCAAAACCATACACTCACACCCAAATTCCAATTCCATTTGAAGCCCTTTTTGAAGCATAAGCTTGAGCATACATCCTATCTATTTAGACAAAGCTACTCAACAAGAGAGCTTCTCATTGAGAGAGCCCATTAATGGCTCATATTCTCAATTGAGAGTTCATCTTAGTCTATCTTGAAGTTTATGAATTTTGTTTAGTTTGTAGAAGCTTTATTTAAATTTGGTTTCTATTAGCATACTAACATTGTTCATATACATTTTGGCACGCCCGGTGGGACCCCGCATGGGTCATCTTCATTAGCTTTTTTAGTCAAGTTTTGTATGTCATTTGCTGATTTGTGCTAATTTTTCTTATTTTTGTGATTGGTAGGATTGTATAAATTGGTTTTGTAGGTCCACATGAGCATGAAGAAGACAAAGGGACTCATAGTATATCTCATAGTGTTTGCAGATTTTTCAAGCTTATAGGTGGACAAAGAACTTGGAATTCTTCTTCCTCTTCTTGTCTATATTCTTCTTATTCCATCTACTACTTCTTCTTCTTCTTGTGGGAGATCTTGGCCATTTTTTTTTTAAGGAAGAAAAATCATACACACTTCTTTTTAGTGCTTAAAATGAACCCCCAAATCATACTTTAATCCATTGAAAAATTAAAAAATTGCAAAAAAGAAAAAATATTTTAACAAGTGAAACTAAACCAATCCAATCATTTGCATCCTTGCAACATCAAGGTTTTAGATGCATTCATGCAAAGTTAGGAACACTTCATTTTTGGGAATTTAAAAAGAACTTCAAGTTTCTATTTTAAAAGGTTCAAAATCAACACTAAGTGCACACTAAAATCTAAATCAAACACAAAGCATCAATCAAGGATAAAATGAACCTCATTTTCAAATTTTTAAAGTTCTTTTAAAAATCTCATGAAAACTAAGAGTCCTAAATGGTTGCCAAAAATTTTTCTAAAATCTTTGTTATTTGTTCCAAACAAATGTCTTGTTGCAAAATTTTGAATGTTTCTTAGGTTTTTCATGCATCAAAAAAATCTAGGAATATCATTTTTGGGCTTAAAACATGCAAACTAGAACACAAAATCTTGAATGAAAAGCAAAGTCCAAAGAGTCATTTTCATTTTTGAGTCCAAAAACAATCTTGAATGATCTAAGGTTAAAACAAAGCACTTAAAACAACACACAAAATCTCAATCTTGAATGCTCAAAGGAAAAAAACTTGAATGTTTAATCACTTGTCTTTGAATGCATGTTGCTAAAATCACTCTTGAGTGCCATGGATTAAAATCAAGTTTGTTTTTTTTATAAATGCATGATTAAAACAACAAATCCAATATTGAATGCCATAGATCAAATAATCATCTTTTGGGGCATAAAAAGAATCCACATTTTTGAAATCTTCTAAGTTATAAAAACTAATAAAGACACTTTAAGTGAGTTTGTAGTTGGAATCACCCTCTTTAATCACCCATCAATTTAACCATTGGTTGCAATCTCAGCACCATCTATGGGGATGGGTCTACCTAAGAGGGTGTTAAGTGCTCCACAAAGATCAAACTCCACTCACTTGGGTCTTTAGTGGTTTTTCTAAGTTAGAAAATTCTTTGAATGCACATTAATCTCGCTCACACTTCATTTGGGCATAAAAATTGGACAAATCTTGACGTGGAGGGCCTCCGAGCACGTGCTTGGCAATCGAGTTTCACACATCTTTGTTTTGGGCTTAAAAAAAATTCACACTTAATCTTGAATGCCTAACAATCAATGAACATTGCATGGTTTGGACGCCCATAGGATCATTAGTCTATCCTCAAGTTGACACAGCCACCACCAAATCCTGCGCATAGGAAAGAAAAACTCTCACTTTTTGACAGCATGCCCTTGAAGTCTTCCATCCATAGGAAAGCCAAAAATCTCAAGCCAATCCTCCTTAGGTCTTTCATATAGCTTTTACTCTCCTTAGGAAATCTTTCATCAGCCAATCCAAAATTTTTGCTTAATCCAAATCCAACCATGAGCTTCCGTGTTCATCCGTATGCAATACCCCATCCCCATTCGACACATCATCAAAACATGAAATCCCAAACCTATCATGATGTGTTCGGTCATATTGTCCTTGCTCCCGCCACCTCCTATTCCCATGATGATGAAAATCTTGTTGACTATGATGGGTATATTGAAAGCCTTAGAAACTTTCCCCCAAGAATCCCCCAAAATCCAAGAGTTATTCCAAACTATCTAGTCATGCCATCTGATATCCCATCTTCTCATCCATCACCCAACCAACCAAGCTTCCAATCTTCCACCCCCATCACACTAGCTATTCCTGTCAATCCACCTCCACCTATGACACACGAGTCTCCAAGGAATCTCCTAGAGGAAATACAAGAAAAGTCACCTCCAGCAGTTGATAAGCCATGTCATCTAATCCAACCATGTGAAGTAGTCAGTAATGAAGCTTCCCCATCTATAATATCAACCCCGTCTCCCATAGCTATCATCCCCATACCATCGATCAAGTTGCTTCAAATCCTTCCACTTCTCGCAAGCATCAAATTCCCACCACCCATCGAATCGCTCCAAATCCCATCCACATCTCCTCCTCCAAGCATTATCCAAATCCCATATAATGAACCTCATGCATCCACTCCCATCCATTCTTGTCAAGATCTTATCCAAAAGCATGTTGAAATATCCTCTGACAGAATAGAAGATCTTGCCATCCCACTTATTCCCCTACATGATCCACTTTTACCATCCCCTCCATATCTAAATCCTACCATCTTACTTACTCCATCTCAAGATCCTATCCTCCCATCTCCTCTACTTCATGAACATACATCTCCCATAATCCATGATGATAGATCCATCAAAAAAGAACTAATTATCATATCCAAAGCTCCAACTCCTTCAGCTAGTAATGGACTCACATCTTGTGTTCCAAATAATGAAGATCATATTGAAAAAAGAAATGAAAATGTATTTCTAGATGTTGGTATCCCCGCTATTCCTGCATGGTCCAAAGTCCTTCCATCTCCACCCCAAAGTTCCCATCCATCTTATTCTGCATCTATTTTGGGCCCTCATCCTACTCCTTATCTCCAACCCTCCATTTTGGGTCCATATATCCCTTATCTAAATCCCACACCCTTTCCATCCATTTTGGGTCCTTACATACCTAATATGAATCCTTTATCCCCTCCATCTATTTTGGGACCTACAACTTCCCCATTTCCATCTATTTTGGGCCCATATCTTTCCTTCCCTCCATCCATTTTGGGCAATTATATCCATCCATATCCTATGTTCCAATCTATCCTTCCATCCGCTCAAATCCACCAGCTAGATCATCAAAGGCACTCACCCTTGAATCCCTTCCAACCTTTAAACCCTATCACTCCATCGATTGTCCCTCCATCTCGTCCATGCTCTTGTTCCCATCCCATGGCTAATAGAAGCATATTGGATGCCAAAATACAAAAGGATAAATCCAAAATTCCACAAAAATCCAATTCTCAACATGTCCCTTCTAAAATACATGTTCAAAACAAGAAACATTTAATCCCAATCAAAGAAAAAGTCAAGAGGCCACAAAAGCCCAAGCTAAAAAAGTCAAAAATCATGTGGATACCCAAGATGCTCATAAAAGAAATGCATCTCAAAGAAAAATCTCAATTGGCATCCATTCATGCTACTCAAAAAGCCTCATCCATCCATCCTTCATCCAAATCCCAATATAAGCATCCTTCATCCCCCAAATCCACTTTTAATCCATATACTTCTTATCCTAAATTTCCCATCCTCCATCTTCCAACTCTACTTTTAGTCCTTATCTTTCTCTTCCTACATTTTCTCCTCAACCTCGCTCAAAACCATCTTTCCCACTACTTTATCACCTCTCAAGGTGTGTGCCAATGATGATCTTTCCATTTTCCTCATCCATTTACCCACAAGCCTTATGTCTTTGCATCCATTATCTATCAAACTCCCACCCACCATTCCACTTGTTCAATCCAATCCTTTTTCATCCATCCTACCAACATCTATGAGCCAAAAATAGCTGGAGAAAGCCAAAAAAATTCCAGCTAAGTCCAAAGTCAAAAAGTCAAAAAAAAGTAAAGAAAAAATAAAGCGTCCACTGGTGAAAACTTGGCAATTCAAGTGCCTTGGACAAGTACCATGATGAAAACTTGGCAAACAAGTGTCATGCGTAATCCAGCCATCCCCAGCTTAGCCTATCATCCTCATGCTTTTGGTCACATCTTGCCATCCAGCTCCATCTTCCCATTTATCCACCTATCTTTCATCCTCCAGCTTTTATCTATCGCTATCTACTTATCTTCTGCAACCTCACCCCATCATCCCAGTTATCATCCATCTCCCTAGCGCCTTCAGCTTTTCCATCCTAGCTTCAATCCTATCACATCCATTATAAAACCTCCTTTTGCATGTCATCTTCTAACTGGGGGCACTATATTCCTTGGAGATCTTGTCTTGTCCATCCTCCCTTGTCATTGGTATCTCACTCTAGGCTATCCTCATGCAAATCCAATGTCATCCTCTCATTAGCCATTCACTCTAGCACCATCTATCAGCTCAGCTACCACCAACCCTAGCATTCTCCCCATCCTTGGTCGTAGATCTATCATCATCATTAGATGCATCCTTGCACATCCATATCTTATGCTATCAACTCATCCTTAGCTTCTGCATCTTGCACCAACTTGAGCCATCCTACTATCCTATCATCCTGAGCTTTTTCCTGCTTGTAAATATCTTGGTCCATTAGCTTGTACATCCTCTTTATCTTAGTACCATTGTATCTATCTAGCTTTTGTGTCAGTTCCTCCTTGATTAGCATCTTGCACCCATCACACATCTTGGTTAGCTATTCCAATGCATCCTTTAGCTAGATTTCTTGTCAACAAAGTGTTATCTTTCTTAGTTCAACTTGCCAGACGCATCACTAATCCAGATCCACCAGCTTAGGTGCTCTCCGATAGATCCTTGTAGGATATAGCTTTCCTCATGTCTGATCTTGGTCCGTTAGTACCTCGAATCCTACCCATCTTGTTGGCAAATGTTTCTCTTTTGGATTTTCACTTTTTTTTGATTTGGAATCTTCCCTTTTGGGTCTTGAAGTATCTTTTCCAAGCAATCTTTTTGTTCCCTCCTCAAAGTTGCCACAATCTTCCATATCATGGTATACTACAAATGGTGCAGTCTGGGCGTAAGGTCTTGATCAAGTCTTTTGTTTATTTTCCTTTTCTTCTTGTGGGTTACCTAGTGTCGGTTCCACTCTAATTCTTTCTGGATTCATGTGTGATACTGGGGCAATCCTTGCATGTTTTTTTTGAGTCAAATTTTCAGTCCTCTGGATAGTTGGTGAAAAGGCCTTGATGTTCTTGGTAACCTTGGCAATTAACCAACAATCCTATAGAAAATCTAGTCCTCAACTACATGGTGGTACTTCTCTTTGAAGTCTCCCCCCACTCAAAAAGCTTCAATGGTTTTCCTTCATCTCCATTGTCCCCCATCCATATCCAGCATCCGTCTCTCCTACCCTAGCTTATGCATCAGTATCTCTTTGAATCACTCCTCACCTTTAGCTTTAGGGATCCACAATCCTAGTCTTAGGGATCCACCAATCCAAATCAATCCACCAAGCCTCATCTTTTGAGATCCACAATCCTAGTCCTAGGGATCTCCGAAACCCATCTTTTGCCAATCTGACTCTTTGAAATCCTATTGGATCAGCTTTATCATCCTATCATCCATCTCCCTATCCTAGATTCTTTTTTATAGCACTCCGCTCCTTCATCCTCTGCAATCCCTGAGATCTTAAGCTTGCTTCCTCTTGTGCCTCTGATTCTCCCTTTATCATTCTCCCATAGTGAGAGTTTGAGCTAACTAAACGTCTTCTCTTAAACCAATCTGAGTCTCCTTGCTCATCCCAGATTCTTGTATTTTTCAAGAAACCATCAAGCCTCGCTTTCTCTCCTCACTGCCTTCTTGAGGGGGCATCTCATAGTCCTTTCTCTCCTCTTCTGCTCTAGCCTTGGGCATCTTATTTTCTTATCTTTGATGCCATGCCACTTGCGGCATCACATCAAAGAGGGGCAAAATGTAGACACCTAAAAACCTTTAGAAAATAAAATATTTTTATTTTTTGAAAAATTCCTGATGACATCATCATTTATTAATTAATTTATTTATTTTTATGTCATTAAATCCCTTTATCTTAATTAAAAATATTTAATTAAGGAATCCCTCCCAAAAATGTTTAAATCTTATTTAAACATTATTTCCTTATTTATTAATTATTTAATTAATAAATTGACCAAAAAACCCAAAATAAATAAAAAATTTATTTTTTGCCCAAAACTTGGCCAATTTCCTTAAGACCACTAACCTCTTCCAAAATCTTCTAATCCTTCTTTAATTTTAATTAAAGGCTAATCCCATCATTTCCTACCCCTAATCCCAACTCAAAATATTTAATTAAGATTAAATATTAATGCTCATGTTTATTAAAAAAGTTTTAATAAATATCTCCTCAATCCAAACCCTTGAAATAAATAAAACTTTATTTATTTCCTAAAAATCTAATTTATCCTCATCCTAAAAAATTCTAGACTCTTCTAGAAAGTCTTCATCCTCATCCTAGGAAATTCTAGACTATTCTAGAAAGTCTTTATCCTCATCCAAAGTCTAGACTCTTCTAGAAGATGTCTTTAAACCTAATCCTAATCCCCTCCTAACCTTGTCACATTCCCTAAACATGGGTTAAGACTTACTAACCCAAGCCAAAGTTAACAAATATCTCCTCCTTCACCCACCCTCATTAAATGCCATCCACTTGCCTATCCCTAAGCTAATCCTAAACCATCCTAATCCATCCTCTAATCATTTTCACAATCCTAAGCAAGCTTAAAACCCTCCTAATCAAGCTCAAGTCGAAATTGCTCTCATCTCCCTCAAAATATCTCAACCATAAAACTTTATGAAGCCCACTAGGCCATAAATGACTCTTCCAAGCCCTTTTATTGCTCTTACAAGTCATTATAAAGGATTTCATTATTTTGGGAAATAAAGTTTAATTATTTCATATAATGTTTGTAGTCGATTGATGTAATAATTATTGGTAATTGTAACTTGTAAATGAGCCGACTTGACAATTTGTAAGGTATAAATAAAAGGTCTAGTTGTGAATTCAAATGGATGGATGAATAAATGAGAGAACATCAAGCGAGTTAATTGTGTGAAGAGGAAAGTGTGAGCAAATTTTGAAGAAGGATTAGATATCCTTGAGGACCAAAAAAGTTGCATTCGACAAGAGAGGATCTAGTGAAGCAGAATAGAGATTTTTATCAACAAAGATTAGTTGCATCTCATTTAGGTCACTTCATTGTTACTTTTTCATCATTGTAGCAGTGATTTCCAAATCTCTTAATAGAGTTGGTTTAACAAACATTTTGTAAATCCTCTAAAAAGGTGAATAGTTCTACCGAATTGCTCTAAAGTCCTCTAGCAAGGCCACTCCTAGTAGGGTGATCAAATCCTCTAACAAGGTCACACCTAATAGTATATTTTATAACCTTTAACAAGTTTTCCTCCTAATAGGGCTCACTTTAGACGAGTGAAAATTGGTAGCTAGTTACTTGGTAGTTTTTCCCATATTGGATTTCCATGTTAAATCTAGTGTCTCTTGTGTTGATGTTATTTCTTTTATGCATGCATGTTAAATCTTTGTGAATTCTTAATAAGTTAAGATACATCTACTGAGTTACAACATTTTTTTGTGTGGCTACTGAGTGACAACCATAACTAGTTTTATAAGACATCTAAGGGATCTGTGGATTTTCTTTTGTGGTAAGTGATTTACCTCCGCTCTTAGTTACTCCATCTATATTTCCAAAAATTGGTATCATATCTTTTGGTACTTGCAGGAAGTACTTGAAGGATCTAAGCTAAAGGTCAGGATGTCTTACAAGAAGGAAATTCCAAGGCCTAACAGGGATAACTTTTTTAGCATGGCAAGGTCTCATGAGACTACATCTAGTTTCTATTGGAGATATAGGATTGAAATATCTTGATGAAGCATATGTAACTCCTTTTGGTACACTATCTATCAATGATATTGATGAGAAGAAGACTTATAACACCATGATGATAGATATTGTATCTGCCTTAAGCTATGAAGAATTTGATGATGTCAAAGACTAAAAAATAGCCTTTGAAATGTGGAAGAAGCTGAAAGATATCTATGGAGGTGATGATAATGTTAGGAGAGCCAAAGTACAAAGTCTAAGAGGAAAATTTGATTAGATGAGGATGAGAGAGGATGAAAACCTTGCAAAATATGTTGAAAGAGTCAAAGTAGTCATTAGTGCAATCAAGGCTTCTAGAGGAGACATTGAGGAGGAAATAGTTGTAAGTAAAGATCTTAGAACAATACTTCCCATTTATGCAATTAGAGTTTCTACAATTCAAGAAAGAATATGTGAAGCAACTCATAAGATAAATTTAGAGGCCATAGTAGAAAGATTGATTGCATTTGAGCTAGATAACTATGATAACTATGTTCCAGCTTCCAAGAACATTGAATCAACATTTTAAGCCAAGCTTTCACTCATAGAAAATAGTATGAAGATAAAGGATTCTCAGTCAAAAAGTGAAGAAGAATTAGAACAAAGTTTTGATAGTGATATTAAGGTGGTTGAAGCTCTGCTTGCAAGGAAATATTCTAGAGGCTGAGGAAAATACAAAGGTAAGGTTCCTCTAATCTATTTTTCATGTGAGGAAATTGGACATATTGTTGCTAGGTGCCAAAACAAGAAAAATAAGGAAAAGAAGAAAGGTCACAAGTGTAATGGCAAGAAAGACTTCAAATTATTCAAGGAAAAGAATAAGAAAAAATGTTTCATGGATAAGGATTCTAATGATTCTAATGATGGTGAAGATGAAATTGTTTACATT
The DNA here is from genome assembly GCA_028749045.1 of Cupressus sempervirens. Taxonomy (NCBI): domain Eukaryota; kingdom Viridiplantae; phylum Streptophyta; class Pinopsida; order Cupressales; family Cupressaceae; genus Cupressus; species Cupressus sempervirens. The sequence goes on along the minus strand of CM053791.1, from coordinate 183,158,475 downwards.
GTTGTGAAAGATGAATCTGATAATGATGAGGAAGATAAAATGACACTTACCTCTCATGTGAGAAAAAATGATACATGGATCATAGATAGTGGTTGTTCACATCATATGACTAGTGACAAAACACAGTTTGAACATTTTGAAGACTATGATGGTGGTAGTGTGAGGTTTTGTAATAATGAACCTTGTTGCATAAAAGGAAAAGGAAGAATCTCACTAACTAAAGAGTTTGTATGTGATAATGCCTATTGGGATGAAGGACTAAAACATAGCTAATCAATAATGGATTCAAGGTGGAATTCATGCATGGAAAAGCAAGACTGTTGGATGATAAAGGAAAGTCGATTGGATCAGGCATACAAACAAAAGGTAACTTGTTCTATCTTGAAATTGGTGAATGTTCATGCTTTATTGCTCAAGTTGAAAAAAGTTAGTTATGGCATGGAAGGTTATGTCATGTGAACTTTGATAACTTGGTGAAAATAAGAAAATTTAGGAAAGTAAGAGGCATTCCTAGTATAAAAAAATTTGATGTTGGTTTATGCAAGAGTTTTCAGATTGGTAGAATGCGAAAGACTAGTTTTAAATGTAAGAATTATGAGTCTGAAGAAGTTTTGCAAATCGTGCATACTAACTTTTGTGGACCTATTAGAATTGAGAGCTATACTGGAGAAAATTTCTTCATTCCCTTTGTTGATAATTACTCTAGAATGTTGACTATCATGTATCTAATAGAGAAGTCAGAAGCATTTGAGAAGTTCAAAAGGTATTTGGGCAGAGTAGAGAAGGAAATAGGGAAAAGACTAAAATGCTTGAGGTCAAACAGAGGTGGTGAATTCATCTCCCATGAGTTCAATAACTTTTGCATTGAAAGGGGAATCAAAAGACAAGTATCAACACCTAGAACTCCCAAGCAAAATGGAATAGTTGAAAGGAGGAATAGATCTATCATGGATTGTGCAAGTACTTTAATGATTGAAAAGAACATTGCTATCAAATACTAGAAGGAAGCTATAAACATTGTAGTTCATACCTTGAACTGAGTACAGTTGAAGAAGGACTCATTCAAAAACCCCTATGAGTTATGGTATGGCTATAAACCCAATGTAAGTTGCCTAAAAGTATTTGGAAGAAAATTTTATATTTTGAAAGAATCTAGAAAAGGTAAATTTGATGTGAAAGGTGATGGAGGAATATTTTAGTGATATTCTTGCAAGAGTAAAACATACAAATGTTTTAATTTGTCTACTCACAAAGTCATAAAAAGTGCACATGTGAAAGTTGATGAGTTTGTAGAAAGGATTGAAGAAGAAACCAAATAAGAGCCAGAAGATTATAGCAGATTTGTTTTCATTGAATCTGATATAGTGCCAGATACATATGTTAATCAAGAAACTTCTACTTCTAAGTCTTTAGTCACCAAGTTGCAAGAAGTTCAAACCGAACCCAAGTCACATTCAGATGCTACCTGTCATGCCTGACCACTACTTCGGGTTTGTCTACATATTAAGAATTTGTTGTTATAAGTTCCTTTTAGTTGTTATGTTTTTATTTCTATTGAATTTGGTTATTTTTCTATCCTTTGGAACACAAGACTTATGCTGAATGTATTTTCTGTTTAGAACTATTTTATAGCATTAAACGTTACTTAGGATTTGATTATGGTATAAATATATAATTGCATGTTGATTGGGTATTAATTTTGTTTTATGTTTCTAACTCAATATAAACTACTTTCTATGTTTGTATGCTTTGGGAAGAAAGTTAAATATATTGTATTTTTAACTTGATAGTTCAAATACATTTGAATGTTAATATGTTGTATGTATTTATAATTTGTCATTTGTATTTACTTATGTGTGGCTGAGAAGAGATTGAATTATTTCATTGGATTTGTTTTCAGTATAGCATATAGCCTTGTGCTATAAAGGGATTAAATTCTTCTGAATACATATACCTTAAGATGATTTTGATTACTTGATATATATATATATACTTGTTATTATAAAGGGTCTAAATACCCTAAGTTGAGATTGGCATAAACATTTTCTATTTTAAAAAGGGATTTAAATACCTCTCTAGTATCATGTAACCTTAAATGGGTATCGAATGCCATGAAAGAGGGAACGTATTCATTGTTTTTGAAAGCCAAAGCATGGCGGTGGCATTGTGACTATCATGAACACGGCCCTGTGAAGTGTCATAGTTGAATTAATGCAAGTTAATGAAGGTATTATTTCATTTTGTTTGGTTGGACATTTCTTTTCATGAGTTGGTTTCTTGTTGAGATTGGCCTAGAATCTTGGCCGCATTACTCTGTTTTGCAAAACACCTATGATGCTAGTTGCTAAGGAATCAGCATCATGGAGGAATTTGTTGAAAGAACATTCATTCTTATGAGGTTGAGCACTGTTGAGTTTCTCACTATCAATCAACCTCTTGCATTGCATTTGGGTTCTTCTGTTGAATACCTTATCCTCTATTACAAGCAAGTTTATTTGCTTTGGCATTTTGGAAGTGTGGTTTTGAGTTGGATTTTTTGGCTCTAATGATGAGTTGTTGAAGTGCTTCAAGCTGAACATTTACCATCTTCTAATTTGCAAATAGGGGTAATTTCTTACCCTACTCTCTCTATCTTTATATTTTGCAATTGTTTTTCATTATGCATGTATTAGTTTGTAATGAGGAATATTTGACACTCAAGCATGGATATATGCAAACTTGGGCACTGTGTATGGCCCAGGTCTGCACATATCCATACTTGAGTGTGGAGTATGAAGAAATGTTTTGAGATTCGTTGTATGCTTATATTTCGGGCTTTTCCCCAAACTTGTGGTTACCACCAAATTGAACCTAGTAAGACATACATGCTTGCAATTGTATAAATTGCATGGACTAAGGTTTAGTCATAACATCAAACAGTTGGCATGAAGATTGAGGCACAAATATTGTTTGTTCAGTTTGCGTGAAGTTAAGATTTTGTTATTGTGTAGATTTTTTTTTAGCAAGATTTTGGAGTTATGAAATTTGCTATACATAGCCAACATTATAAGGATTAAAGGGAATTTATATTGTGTTTCATGAAAGTTTTGAGGTGTTAAACTCGAACCCATATTATGAAAATATATACACTCACAGATAAATTGTTATGTTTGACCCATAGAGGTTGTTTCTAAGACATGGATTTTTATTTAATAAAAGGTTTTTATATGGAATTTTGTTGTATGAAACTGAGGGAAGACATCAAGTCTTATAGTTAGTATTGAACTTAATTAATGATGAACTAGCAATAATCAGCATAGTGTTATTTTGTGATTTAAAATACTGTTGAATAGTCCCCGTTGAAATTTATGGTGGTTTGGCCATAGTCATGAGCTCACATTAGGTTGCAAACTATGACTAATCAAGGGAACAATCACTCTATTTTAAGGATTAATTAAATTGAACCAAGGGTTAAGTCATTATAATAAACAGTGCAATTGAATTCTAAAGCTCGGTCATTATATATTAAAAACAACAATATAGTGAACAGTATATGACAACTGAAGATGATGATATTTTGTCAAATAGTCAAATAGGAAGCTCGAATCAAGTAGGAAGTCCTCTGTGATAGCATAATTTATCCATTAATATATGATGGAAATTGAGTCGTAATTAACTGTTGTTTTGTGAAATTGTTCACAACTAAATAAGGCTTTAATTGATAAAAAAAGACATTCATAGATGTTGTTATTTCAATATCAACATGGTCATTTTGTGAACAGCTAGTGTGCATCTTATAGTTTAGGGATTTTACATTCTAATTACATTTGGTCATTGGCATGATGTAAGTTTCTTTTCATATTTGTGAATTGTATTTTGAATTGATCTCAGATATTGTATTTTTATATGATGTTGTAGTTATAATTGGGTGGTGGCTTACTGTCAAATAGTGGTAAAACTTCAATAGACACTTGAATATTCAATGGCATTGTAAAGGATCATTTGTTAAAGCATTGGCTGCACTTGGATTCAATTATGTTTAATTTTTCTATGAAGTATCTTAATAGAATTTATGGGATGTTTTGAGATAATATGTTTGAAACAGAATCCTTTTTATTTATACAGATGTATTTCAATTCATAATTGAAATGGAAAGTTGTTTCATGTATGAGGCAGATTTATGATATATGTTTGATGATATTTCATTTAAAGAAAAAATATCATATGTGAATTGTTTTGGTATCTTAGGTCATTTTGAAGGATAAGTTTATTTTATTATAATAGTAGGAATAAGTAGTATAGTACTACGACTGGTAACTATCATTAAACTGATGTATCAGTTTAGTTATATTTACGAGAACATAGTATTGTATTATTTATTTCTGTTGTTAAAATAGTCTAAGTTTACTTTTGAATTTGGCAGTAGAAGATGAGATTTTCAAAAGATGAAGAATGTAATATCATGTGAAAACTGACTATTATTCGTTGCATGTGCATTCTTAGAATATCTGTTTGATGTGTATTTTAAGAATAGCTATAATGAATGTATATCAAGGTGGTTGAATATCAAATTATCCTATTGAGTTAATTAATTCAGTGATAATTTTAAGATGAATTGGGTGGGTTAATTACATACAAAAGATAATTGGCCTTACCAATGACTTAAACTAGTAAGGTTAAGTACAAAGAACAAGGCAAGTCTCTATTACGTCATTTCATGAGTACCATAGATAATCCCACTATGTGTTCTCTATGAGCTTACCATATACGGATGCAGTATCTTAGCACCATAGTGATGACACCTCAGTATATATATGATTCATTTATTATTTATTCTTAGTGCAAGTTTAATTTTGCATTGTTAAGATGATTTTTACTTCTTGCATATTAATTGCACTATGTTATGTGGTTCACATATCTGCATTATGGTTCTGTATATGCTTATTCTAACATGAATGCAGGTGGACTACACTTTTCAACTCAGTGTGTACTGAGCCCTCTTTGTTTTGTGTTGCAATTCTGTGTGTTTTCAGGTGTTTCAAGTTGATTATTAGGTGGCTAAGGATTACTATTGAAGTTTCTTCTGGAAACATAATTTGTTCTTAAAGAGTCCTTATATTAGTCATAGACATCTAAGAATGATATTGTTCTTCATTATTATACTAAACTCATTATGTATTAGTATCATTATGGAAATGTATTTGGATGATATCTTCTTTTATTATGAGGTTTACAGATCGAGGGTGATTCAATCCTTGTACTTGTATTAAGTTTTTATATAAAAATTTTTTGCGTTTATCCTTTGTTATATTTTTGCTTGTGCTTAGTGCAGCACTACACTACCAAACCAATGCCTACCGAGTTTGAAGGACCTAAGCAATAGTTAGATCAGTCAAATTAGCCAAAATGTGAAGTTGAAGTGCAAGAGGATGGCAATGCAATTCATTCAAAAGGAAAGGAACCTATATTAGCCAAGTATGTTAGAAGACATCATGGACGAAATCAGATCATTAGAGACAAATTTGAAAGTACTATAACAAGAAGTAAGCTAAAAGGTACTTTTTTACTTGCTGATTTTGAACCTAGAAATGCCAAAGATGGATTAGAAAATGAAAGTTAGATTGAGCCTATGAATGAGGAGATAGAGCAAATAGAGAAGAACAAAACATGGACTCTTGTACCCAGGCCTAAAGATAAAAATATGATTGGAACTAAGTGGGTATTTAGAAATAAGTTGAATGAATATTTTAAGGTATCAAGGAAAAAAGTTAGACTGGTATGTAAAGGCTATTCTCAAGAAGAAGGAATAGACTATGGAGAGACTTTTGTGCCTATTACAAGATTGGAAGGTGTTAGGACCCTACTTGCATATGCTGCATACAAAGGATTTAAGGTTTATCATATTTTTTTCAAATCTATATTTCTCAATGGTATTCTAGATGAAGAGGTCTACATTGAACAACTTGAAGGTTTTATTGGTCCGGACAAGAAGGGCATGGTCTGTAAATTACACAAAGCATTGTATGGTTTGAAACAAGCCCCTAGAGCATGGTATGAAAGATTGCATAACTATCTTATTCAGATTGGTTTTCACAGAACTAATGATAATAGTGGCTTGTACATCAAGGAAGGACTAGATAACAAGATTGTTTTGGCAAAGATATTTATGGATGGTACTTTTTTTATAGGAAATGATGATCTATGCAAAGAATTTTCAAAGAAAATGAACAAGGAATTTGAGATGTCTATGTTTGGTGAGATTAAATTCTTTGTTGGTCTTCAAATTCTGTAGAGTAACAATGGTATCTACATCACTCAATCTAAATACATCAAGGAGATACTAAAAAAGTTTGGGATGGAAGATTGTAAACCAGTTGGAACTCTTATGCGCACTAGACTAAAGCTTACCAAGGATGATGAATCTAAAGAGGTAGATTAGACATTATATAGATCAATGATTGGGAAGTTGCAGTATGTAGTTCATACAAGGCTAGATATTGCTCTTGTAGTTGGTATTGTAGCAAGATTTTCTGCAAAACCAAGAGAAAATCACATGTGGCAATAAAAAGGATCATGAGATACTTGAGAGGCACTAAAGATTATGGATTATGGTACAAATTTGGAGGTAATTTGGACTTGAAAGTGTTTATTGATGCAGATTAGGCATGAAACATTAATGACAAAAAGAGTACAAGTAGAGGAGCATTCTTTCCTAGGAAGAGGTTAGTTTCTTAGATAAGTAAAAAGAAAAATTGCACATCCCAATCTATAGCAGAAGAAAAGTATGTCGTAGCAGCAGTAAACTGTTCTAATATTGTTTGGTTCAAACAATTATTGGAAGACATGAAGGTGGAAATCAAAGAATAGTTGTTATGCTCTATGACAATACAAGTGCAATTAACATATCTAAAAATCTAGTAATGCATTCAAAAACCAAGCACATTACAATAAAGTATCACTTTTTTAGAGAATTGGTGTAGGATAAGGAGATCAGATTGGAATATGTCCATACAAAGGAAAAAATTTCTGACATATTCACCAAGCCTTTACCTAAGGATGCATTCTTGTATCTAAGAGGTAAGTTAAGGGTCATTCCCCTATTTGAGGATCACTAAAATAAAAATTTTAGTCATGCATCAATAGGTACCAAGTTGAAGATCTATCAGTTGATGTAACATAATTATGGGAACATTGCATATGAATTAGTACATAAGATACATTTCTATTCATTTGGTTTGTGTTTTCTTTGGCATTTGTTGTTAATGAGGGAGAGTTATACTGTCATATTCTAAAATTTGAATTTGTTTGTGAACTATTTTCTATTTGAAAAGAAGCTATGTAATTCCTTCACAGAGGGAGATTACTATATTAGAGAAGCTTGTGGCATAAAATCTAAGAGGGAGAAATATTTTGTTAGAAAAAGACTTGTTCTCAAATTTCATTCTACTATGACATGTTGTGTTGCCATCACTGCTAAAGAGAGAGATTATTGGATACAATTGTTCAATTGTGTGTTGTCTTTGATGTTACACAACTGTAATATCAGTTATTAGACAAAGTCTACCAACTTAGTTGGTCAGCAAAGAAAAAGACAGAGTCTACTAAGCTCAGTTGGTCAACAAAGTGAATTATAGAGTCTATCGAGTGTTTTTGGAAGTTACACTATGGAAACAATTTCTACTGAGCTCACTCAGGCATTAAGGGATTCTATGGTAGAAGTTAGTTTCTACTAAGTTTATAAGGTCAATGAAGGAAAGTAAGTTTCTACCAAGTTCACTCAATCTTCAAAGGATTTTGTAGAATTCACAATGTTTACTGAGCTTCGGTTGGTTAACACTGGAAATCATTTCTGGAACAATGTTTACTATGCAGGGTCGGCCAATGAAGGATTTTATTTTTTTGGGAAATAAAGTTTAATTATTTCATGTAATGTTTGTAGCCGACTAATGTAATAATTATTGGTAATTATAACTTTTAAATGTGTTGACTTGACAATTTTTAAGGTCTAAATAAAAGTTCAAGTTGTGAATTCAAATGGATGGATGAATAAATGAGCGAACATGCAAGTGAGTTTAATTGTGTGAAGAGGAAATGTGAGTGAATTTTGAAGAAGGATCAAATATCCTTGAGGAGCAGCAAAGTTGCATTCAATCAGAGAGGATCCTGCAAAGTAGAACAAAGATCTCTATAAGTAAATATTAGTTGCATCTCATTTAGGTCATTTCATTGTTATTTTTTCATCATTGTAGCAATGATTTCCAAATCTCTTAATAGAGTTGGTTCAACAACCATTTTGTAAATACTCTAACAAGGTGGACAATTCAATTGAATTTTTCTAAAGTCCTCTAGCAAGGCCACTCCTAGCAGGGTGATCAAATCCTCTAACAAGGTCACACCTAATAGTGTGTTTTGTAACCTTTAATAGGGTTGGCTCCTAATAGGGCTCACTTTAGAAGAGTGAACATTGGTAGATAGTTACTTGGTGGTTTTTCCTATATTGGGTTTCCACATTAAATCTGGTGTGTCTTGTGTTGATGTTATTTATTTTATGCATGCATGTTAAATCTTTATGAATACTTAATAAGTTAACATACATCTTTCTGTGTGGCTACCGAGTGATAACAATAACTAGTTTTATAAGACATCTAAGGGATCTATGGATTTTTTTTCATGGTAACTAATTCAACCCCCACACCCCCCCCCCCTCAGTTACTCCATCTATATTTCCAACAAAAGGAATAAAAAATTAGTAGGTAAGTGGTTTGCAACTCTTAGAAAGTTGAAAATTTACAATTGTGCTAAGAAGTTTTTTAAAATACCTATCTAAAAGGAATTTTCAAGCTAGAAGGACTACCTCAAAAGGGATGTTCATGATATTTTTTGGAATACTTACATTTGTCAGTGAATGAAATAACAAAGGGAATATAGCTTATCCCAAAAAGCCCTAGGTTGGTTGTGGGTGACTGTTTGTATGTGTTAGTAAAAAAATGTGTCCTTCAGATAGAAATGAAAACAATGACTCAATATGCATCAAAAGAAGAACACAATGAACTAAGAAATGGATAGATTATCATTCTATTGATAATCTTGCTCTAAATTGAGAGGTACAGCTCTCTCATAAAAGATATTCAATGAATGTGATAAATTGATTATGTCTTTAACTTGAAGACATGAAGGGCTTTCTCACATTCATCCATCAATATGGAATTAATGCAATTATCATATTAATAAGTCGTTAATGAGTGAAAAATCAGTAAATAGACACAAAACTATCTACCAAGTCTTTCATATTAAAGAGGAAATTTAGAGAGAGAGAAAGTTGTAAATATCTTTATGCAAAAGTGTGAATACATAACCACAAGACTATGGATATCACATTCCACATGGTAATAGAGGACTGCATCTAAAACATATTTAAAAGAACTCAAAATCCTTCCAAATCAAAAATATAAATGTGCATGACCACAAGATCAAACAAAATTGTGTTTCTCTTTATTTAAGAAATATGATAAAACAATAAAATTATTCTTCTATCCCCCTATTGCAATCAATATGCATAAGATATAATTGCTTCCCCTATTAGTAACTAGAATTGTTTTCTCCCTGTAGCAGTAGCTATAGAACTCCAACCTGGAAAAGAACAACTCTTTTACAAATGTTTTGCCCCTATTAAATAATTTTTTCAAGAAATTGGACAACTACCTCACCTTCTTACCAAACTTCTATTATATTCTTCAATACTTTACTATGATAATTAATTCTTATAAAATAATTAATTATTTTACATTTTTTCTCAATTTAATCAATTGCCCAAGAGCTTTTTTCTTTGAAGGTCTTTTCTTTTCTTTTTTTTAAATTCTTAATTGTTTGGGAGGGGTTATACTTAGGGTTTCAAAACCCTAGGTAACGATATGATAGAGCCAATTGGGTAAGAGATGCACAGGTTTCTATAGGAGACTTAGACTTATTTTTAAAATGGTTTGTTGAACACAACCTATACACCCCTCTAAGTATTGGGAATTTGATATAGGTAAATTAGTGGTTCTTGGGGTTTTCTTTTATAGTGATCTATTGTCTGATATGGCCAAGAAATATGACCATATCACTAGAATTGTAAAGAATTATGTTAGAGACAATCTTTTTATGGTTTCTCCTAAATTGATTAGTGAAGTTTTTAAGCTCAACCCTAACCATGTAGTTCATGAGCCTATTTATATGGATGATTTTCAAGCAAGGTATGATGTGTAGAGAGTATATTTGAGAGCAGGACAATTGGAACAACATATTGTTAAGATTGGGTTGCTACCTTTGATTACACCAAACACCCCAGAGCCATTAATGAAGAAATACTTCAATCCTAGAGCCCAAGATTTTTATTTCACTCTTTGCAAGATATTTGGGATTGGTGAGGAAGAATACATCCAAGGTTCTATTTTTCTTATTATGGCTCAAAAATTGCAATTTGCAATGAGCACCATTCTTGGTTTTGCCACATTCCTTGTAGAAGAAATTCATAATGGTTTGCTGGGAATATCTCAAAGTAAGGTAAATAGACCTTTTTCCTGGTAGTCCATGTTGATGCACATATGTCTTTATAAGGGAATTACCTTTTTCTCTAAGGGAATGGACTTGGAATTAGAAAAAGATGGTGAGAAGCTACTAGTCTAGCTATGGAGTGCTGACATGACTTGGGAAGCTAGGGATGCCAGCTATGTCAGATTTGATAGATATTTTGCATCAAGGCTTAGATTTCTCTTGAATGAGGATATCCCAAGAATTCCATAGCCTCTACTAGAATTAATTAGACCTAAGGAAGATGTTAAGGCACTTCTAGTCTGTCATAATTGGGGGAATATAATCACATAGAATATTTCTAGTATGATTAAAGCTTTTGGTTTTTTGGGTAAACCTCATGTTTTACCTTTCCATGTACCTCTAAAGATATGAATTGTAGAATTGTTGTGGAAAATTGGAACCATTGAAGAAAGGGATATGATTGGAAAAGGTAAAGGCACTTTCTTTTCTGTTGTAACCGTGGCTCATGATTTTGTCATTTTGAGGAAAGGATGGAGAAATCTCAATTTATTTTTGAATAGATATAACATGGAAGAATCCCATGCAAGATACATTGTTCCAAAAGGATTCTATGACCTCCTAAGGGAGAGGACAAAAGCTAAGACTATTACATAACATGTATACTTCCCTGAAGATGTTATTAGAACTTTTTTTCATTACAAGAATAGGAAGTTAGAAAACAAAAATTGATAGTCTATAGTAAAGTCTTAAAATTCATTAATTTGACCCTGATTGTAATCCTTTGAAAGATAATAAGTATTGGGGGGCTAGAATTCATGTATTAATGAATAATTTTACAGTAATAATGCAAATAATGAATGAAAAGAAGGCTACTTTTGATAGAGAATATCCTAATAAAGCAATAGAGGTAGAGAGAAGAATAAATAGCAGAATGATAGTTGTTCCAGGCTAGTATACCTCACAAAGGAGGGTAGGATATATTGTGGTTCAGAATATACAGCATATTCCCTCTCACAAAAGGCCAAGACCCGAAAGTCCACCTACCACTAGTGTGCCCAAAAGACAGAAACTAGAAAAAGGATCCGCATCTCGTGTGGAAGAGTATTCACCAACTCAGTCCCCACTCTAAATAGAAGATGTAGCATCTTTAAGAGAACCATTAAGACAAATGGACAGGGAAGGATATATATTTGTTACTACTATTGACATGGAAAGAGGAGTGCCTCAAGAGCCTCCTATATCCTCCTTTGACCTCAATGTTGCTGATTACATAGGTAAGGAAATCAATCCTATTATTCCTTAAGCCTTGAAAAATTTCATAGATTTTGAGGATTTTGTTAAAGCTAGGGCTTTTGCATAATTTTTGTGGAGAAAAATATAGGAAATTTTGAGAAATGTAAGAAAATAAAGGTAGAACTGCCAAAAAAATTAGACTTTGAAATTGAGGGAGAGGTGAAGGCTAAATTTTTGAAGGATATTTTGCAGTTAACACCTAAGGCCAGAAGAAAATTGGTTAGAGGGTCAGGGGTCTTGGTTTTCCCTGAGTGGGACATAGCTAATGCTATGATTTTTGACTCTATCGTAAAAGAAAAAGATGTGCAATATAAGAATGAAGAAGAAATTCTACAAGAATGTAGAGGGCTGAAATTTAGTAATAATCACCAAGCCCTAGTCATTTGGTCCATTGAAAAAAGAAACAAGAACAAGATGCAAGAAATTTCAACTATTGAACATACTGGTACTCTCATAGTATATAGAGCTGATGAACTACAAAGTGGAAATATCACCAAGATGGCTCAAGAGATGTTATCCTTTGGGAGTGTGGTAGTTGATAAAGAGAAAGGTAAATTCCTCAAACTCAATGCTAAATTTAAAGAAATGCTCAAGGCATATGAGGAGAGAGGAAACAAAATACAGCTACTTGAAAACCAAGTCTCCCAAATAGATATATAGCTTGGAAAAAGGAAAGTTGAGGAGTCTATCATACCAAAAATTAGATATCCTCATCCCTCAGTTCATTATTTTAAATCAACCTCCATTATTGAGCTACCAAATACCCAAAAAAGGCCAAAGTTCAATACTATTGAAGAGTTTGAAGAAGAAAAAACCAAGTTATATGAATTGTAGATTGAATTGAATAATTAGTATGAAGAGAAGCTTAGGAAAACAATTTTGTACTAGCTAGATAGAATTGAATGGCCAAATTTTATGACTATTTGGCAAGAATCCAAGATATATGGGATGAAATAAAGAGGGATGAAGACAATTTGAAGCCCATTGTGTAGAAATGGAGTGAAAGAAATGAGGATATTACTGTTATGTATACTTTTGTCATCCAATTACCTTGCAATCAAATAGAGAAGATTTTAGATATACTTAGTAATTTGAAGGACTTTGATGAGAAATAAATTTCTATTTAGAAGAGAATAGCAATTTGTTTTTCCAAGTACATAACACAAAAAATTGACCTTTTTTCTAGTGCCCTTAAAAGGGTTGATAGAATAAAAGAAAAAGAAGAATGGGGAAAGGAATTAGATGAACTACTATGTCATAGAATGAATAAATGTTATAAATGAAAAGGTGCATATATTATGGGCAATTACCAATGAAGAGCTGGTCAAAGTGCAACTATTTTACAATATTATCAGAAAAGATCTTTGTAGAAATAGAAAAAGGTGGAAATTTTGTAATAAAGGCGCAACACAAAATCCTGAATTTTGATTGGCCTGGTGACATTGTTTTTAACAAATGAAAAAAAGAATTGATATCTTCAGAACAGGTGGTAGAAGATGATGGGGTAGATGAGGACGCACAAGTTAGTGTTACCTTAACAATTCATGATGAAGATAGTGAAAACCCCCAAGTTGAGGTTAATTTGTTGGTACTAGAACAAGACACATCATTAGCAAGTCTGTTGGCCACATACTATGAGGAATTAGAATAACAAAAGAATAAATCATAGAATATATAGTTCTAGAAGTGTAATAGAAAAGTGGCCCACTTAAAGAATATTTTGATGTAAAGTTTTTTCTGTTCCACACAATTTTGTCTTTTTGTGATAGTTACAAAATGTAAATATATTTTTTCAAAAGGACAACTTTTAGTTCTCTATGCCTGAAGCTTGTTCCATCTCACACTATATAAGTGAGATCCCAAGGCTAGATAAAGGGTCAAATAGTTGTATCATTTTTAGCTTCTATTAAGTTTTCCTTTTAAGTCTATTCAGTCCAATGTCTTAATGTGAATACTTCAAGATATGTTTTCTCTACAAGTTTTATGAGAATACACTGAATTAACATGATTTAGTTGTTATGTCTTTAGACATTTTGAGTCCTATTTAATTGTATTCAAATTTTAATGGAAATTAATACAAAGATGGATTGTCCACATTTATATTCTTCCTAAATTTTGTCTCCATTCTATTATCTAAATATTCTAAAGTTGAATAAGCAAAGCTTGTCCAATTGAATGCAATTAAATCAAATTGTATACCAATTCATTATTGTTGTTAATTCAATGAATTAAGTAAATGCTTTAGTGATGTTGGTAGGGTTTTTCCATGGTAATAGGAAGGATATTTTTGAGCATGAAATTCTAGTGAAGGCTATTGATAATATTGATTGTAATGCAATCAATCAAATCTAGGAATTGAATGGACTCTCAATCCTAATGGATAAGGAATTGATCTGATTAATTTAGTTTGCAAATGGAATAGTCATAGATAAACATCATAATTATTTTCAAAATCATTTTAATTTTAATTTTTGAAGATCATTAGTGTTGGTTAGCACTTGTTTGCATTTGATCTTTGAGTCTTAGTTAGCTACTATTGCCAGAAACATTTGTAAACTTGAGGAGAACTGTGACCAAATTTTCTTGTAAGGGATGTATATCACCTTAAAGTGTCATGGAATGAACAAACTATGTATATGTCAGAGATAGGAAATGAGAATTAGAATGAAACTAAAAGATTCTTACTCAATAGTATTCATTTGAACGATCCCTAAAGCTATACCCACCTTGATTCTATAGAGCCTAAACCATAGGAAATCCATCTTGATTTTGTTGCAATTGGGTCCAGATATGAAGCACATATAATTCTTTATAGGAAGTAGCTGATCCTTAGATTATTGTGGTCTTTTTCATCTTTGTATTAATTATTTTATTTCTTAGTAGTTGAAAAACATCAACAAAATGGAAATTTTTTTGGGGAATTGCTTAACACATGTTTGTGTGTAAAATGTATTGTAGTATCTTTGGTCCAAGTATCACAAACTTACAATAATGTATACAACTTTTATGAAGTGTCTTATTTGCCAAGTAAGAGTTGTTGTCATGTGTTGTTTGTGATTGGTCACTTTTTGTGTTACAAAGTTATTTGGTACTCCCTTGTACTTTTTCCCTTGAATTCAAGAGCTCTTTTACTATCATATTGTCCCTAAAATAGGGTGGTGACTCAATCAAGGTTTTGATGCTAGATCTTATTTAACAAAAAATTCTTTGTAATGCTTAATAAAAGGAAGAATACAAGAGCTTACCTAAGGGCTAATCCTAATGTACCCTTATATACTAATTTACCCAAAGATGGTAGGAAGAATCAAGGAAAAAAGAAGTTATATCCAAATCTTACTTAGAAACCCAAAAGTAATACATCAGTATATCCTCAATATCAAACAGTGGTAGGAAGGAAGTCTTCTTCACTAAGTTTTGAGTTGGAAACTACCAATCTTTTGGGGGGGATATTTAGTACTCCACTACAAGAAGAACAAGTTTATCATGATAAGAATGTTTCCTTGGTAGGACATACATTTCAGAGATCAGATATGAACCATAGGCTAGGATATGAGAATGCCATAAAAGATCCTAGAGCAGTTCCATTTGAAGAGCCTAATCTTATAGATCTTGATGATTCTTCTAATTTTGAAGCAACTTCTATAGACCCTAAGGAAGTATGCTCAGAAATAGAAGTTTTGAAGAAATGGGTCACAAAAGAGGAGGCCAAACATATTCATTTGGAAAAAGAAATAGAGGAAGCCACTTTGAACACTATTATGTAAAGAGACAACTTACTCAAAAGAATGGCTGCTTTGAAGGAACAAAACAAAAATTTTGAAGAAAGGACCTTAGTCCTTCATGCTAATGTGTTTGGGACTATCGATAGTTTAAGGTCTAAACTTATAGAACAATAAAAGCTCATGAGTCAAAGGCAAGAACTTGTCATTTCTCAAGTCCAAGCTTACAAGCCTATTCAAGTAGATCTTGTAGAAACTACTTTAAAATCCATTGATAAAGGAAAGGGTAAAGCTACAAGAATTCAAATAAATGAACCACAAGCTACATTAAGAAAATATATAAACCCTCCCATGCCTAAACTGGACCTTGATCTAGAAAAGGCTAGGAAAGAGAAAGAGGATCTGGCAAAAGAACTTGAGAAGGTTGAGAATAAAGCTCAAGCAACAAAAACTAGGAGAAAGATTCAATTCATCAAATCTAACTCTACTTTAGCTTCCTGGTCCAATTTTTCTACCCAAAATGCAACTCCTATTCCTACTTGTGTACCTATAGTATCTAGTTAGACAATATCCCACTCTACTCTTATGTCATCACCTACTACTAGTATTCCAATTTGTTCTGTTCAAATACAACAATCTCAAGGAAATATTGTTCAAAATCAGGCTAATATAGAAAGCACATCAAATGCTACTAGTTTTTAGAAGAAGCCTATATATAGAGAAATTTAGAAAAATATCATTCCTATGGATTCCTGGTTTCCCTCATCCCATATCTTTTGATCTAAGAGATAAATTTGTTAAGTTATTTGGGAACAATGCTGTCACCAAAGAGGAACACTTGAGAGTTTTTGTAGACATGTTGAATAACTTTGAAGTTGAATATGAAGATGTGGTGATGAAACTATTTATGCATTCATTAATAGAATATGTCAAGGATTGGTTTAGGAGATTACTAGATGACTGCATCAATTCTTGGAGTGATATGGAGAAATTGTTCAAAGAACAATATGGTGACAATACTAACGCTAGTTTCATGTTGAATGCTTTCGATAATATAATGAAAAACCCTAATGAATCTTCATTTAATTTCAATGTAAGGTTTCAAAAAGGAATATATAAGTTGTTCCAAGTTATGAGATTGAATGAGGATGTTTGTCTTACAATGTATTTTAATGCTTTTGATAGCAAGATGGCTTATTAGTTGAGGGATAAGGAACCTGTGACTTTGAGGGATGCTTTCAGAATTGCAATAAATATTGAAAATAATAGAAATGATGAAACTATTTATGCATTCATTAATAGAAGATGTCAAGGATTGGTTTAGGAGATTACCAGATGACTACATCAATTTTTGGAGTGATATGGAGAAATCGTTCGAAGAACAGTATGGTGACAATACTAATGATGGTTTCATATTGAATGATTTCAATAGTATCAAGAAAAACCCTAATGAATCTACATTTGATTTCAATGTAAGGTTTCAAAAATGAATGTATAAGTTGTTCCAAATTATGAGATTGAATGAGGATGTTTGTCTTACAATGTATTTTAATGCCTTTGATACAAAGATGGCTTATCAGTTGAAGGATGCTTTTAGAATTGCAGTAAATATTAAAAATAATAGAAAATCATCTAGTAATCTTGGAAGGAGAGATGATCCAAACCTATTTAATCTCAAAAATAACAACAAAAGGGAAGTTGATAAAACTCATGTAGGTAAGAAACCTAAAGAACCCTCAATAGGTCAAGTACTGGATTTATTAAAAAAGATGAATCTATCAACTTTTAGTTCAAATCAAACCATTGTTGGTGAGAAGGCCATGTCAAATAATAACCATTTTAATAGATATCCAAGAATGAAAAATTACCCCTACACCACTCAATAGAATAATGGTAAACCAATTCCCAACCAAAACTAGAATGTAAAAGATAAAGGTACACTAGATCCTCTGCAGAGAAGTTCTATTAATATGAATGATGATTTACCATGGTGCATCATATGTCAATCACCCCATTTTGTAGATTATTATGTAGTTACTTAATCATTTTATTTAGATTAGAGTAAACAACATGAAGAAGAAGAAGAAAAGAGCCATGATGATGTGAGCTATAATATGGTAGGTATGTTTGAAGATTGTGTAGATTTTGATTTAGAGGAACATGAGGATGATGTTACTAGTTAGAGAATTTCTTACCAACTACATCATGAAAAAGTATTCTCAGATGATGAAAATAATGATAAATACAAGGTATGTAATGTATCTTCAAATGTTGATAATATAAACTTGAGAATGCCTTCAAAGAAGGAGATTGACAAAATCACTGCAAAAAGGATTTCTCAATTGCATAGTAATTGAACCAAGTAGATACTATTGATAAAATTTAGAGGAATTTCTAATGGACTAGCACTGAGGAAAAGAAGAGAGTGGCTCTTATTGCATGGGATCAAATTTGTAAACCTATCAGAGATGGTGGATTGGGGATTAGGTCTATAAGAAGTATGAATAGAGCTCTTCTAGAAAAACAAGGTTGGAGAACTTATCATGATGATAAGGAATGGAGCACTATATGGAAATATAAATACATTTTTAATGTTAATTCTTTAGTTGATTTCCTTTTAACTCTAGATGTTCTTTATCCATCTACTATATGTGGAGCTATTCAGGGAACAAAGAACATTCTTGGTAAGGGTTGTTCCTAGAAAATTGGAAATGGGCAAAAAGTGAGATTTTGGGAAGATTTTTGGTTGCTGGATCATCCTCTGATTGATGACTTTAAAGATACCACTCAAGTATATAGATGTAAGAAAATTTTTGGTATTTTAGTGGGACATTATTGGCATGATAATACTTGGGTGAACTTGATTGATATTGACCAAAGTTTTAATAATATATAGCTGAGTTTGAATGTTGTTTCTCTATATCCTAACCATGAGGATGAGATGATATGGAATGCTGATCCTAGTGGTCAGTTTAAAGTCTCTTCTTTGTTTACATCAAAAGAGAAAGGTATCCAACCTCTATGGTCTCCAGCCTGGATAAAGGGTCTTATTCCTAAAATAAACATCTTCTATTGGATTTTGCCTCAAAACAAAATCCTCACTTGGGATAATCTACAAAAATGAGGTATTAATGTAATGAACAAATGCATCCTATGTAAAGATGGATTCGAAGACAAAAACCACTTGTTCTTGAATTGCTCTTACAGTCAACAAGTGTGGAATATTGTTCTCACCTACTTCAACATAACTTGGGTCCATCAAAATAATGTTGAACTTTGTTTTAAAAGTTGGAGGTGTCCTTCAAAGGATCTTGATGCGGATTTTCTATGTAAAAATACTCTTCCCCATCTCTGGTGGGGCATCTAGAAAGAAAGAAATAATAGAATCTTTAGAAATAAAGATATTCCAAGATAGGGGCTTGGATAGAATATTGTTAGAGCCATAAAGGAAAATTTCAAGTCTCAAAGGAAAAGTAATCAAACTTTCCAAATTGATGATCTGATGTGATCACAAGGGTCTCATTTGAAAAAAGATAACCCAAGATTGACTACCAAATGGATGGCTCCTCCTATTGGTTGGATCAAAGGAATATTCGATGGTGCTGCTAAGGGTAATCTAGGTAGAGCAGGGTGTGGAGGAGTCTTAAGAGATCATACAGGTAATATAATTGATGTCATTGCTATCGCTATAGGTAATTCTAATAGCCACATAGCAGAAGGTACTGCTTCTCTATATAGTATAAGGTTAGCAGCTGAAACTAGTTGCCTTTACCTTTGGTTGAAAGATGATTCATTAAACGTTATAAAAATGCTCAAGAATAAAAACTCAATCACTTGGTCAATTGAGGCAAGTTTGATGGGGATTAAAAGTTTATTAAACAAATTTCAAAAAGTGATTATAACTGACACTTACCACGAAGGCATGGGGTGGTAGATTGGGTTACCAACCATGCGGTTCAAATGGGTCATAAGATGATGTGGAATGGTAATCTTATAAAAAATGTGGATCATAAAGCCATCATAAATTATGACGCTACTCACACCATGGTGGGAAAGATATGCCAAGATTAGCAAATTAATGATTTTTGGAAATGGGCATACGGTTGTTAGAATTCCTTCCCCAAGGAAGTACATTTATGTGATTACAAACATGGCAATGCACGTATCTGGCATAAAGTGGTCTTATTTGTTTTAATGAGAAATCTCTATATGCTTAACCCACCTGCTTTCTACCTTCTATTGAATTTGGTTTGGTATAGCATTTTGAATTCTCTAGAAATGGGAGGAGAGCCATGAAAACATGAATCCCCAAATTTCAAAGCTTGGTAGGACAAAGAGGATGTTTGGAAGATTCTGCAAAAGGGGAAGGTGAATAATTTCTTGGAGCATATTAAGGGGTTTAAGCCCCATGTTACCATGAACTTCTTCAAAAAATGGATAGAGGATAGGGTTTCTCTACATGGTGTCACTATGCAATTGACAAAGAATTTCATAGAAGAGATTATGGGTTTACCCATGGAAGGCATTAAGTTTAGCAAAAAAATGAGAATCTCAAATGTCGAATTCAATAAATTTCCCAAAACAAAAGTAGAGTAGAAAAAATTGGAGAAAAATGGGGATTTCTATGAACTAGACCAGATCAAGACCATATGGTAGGATATGCTTTCATGTACTTATGAGTATTTTATCCTAGATGTTAGAAATAAATGAGTGCATAAGTTTCATTTTGTCTTCCTTAATCATTTTAGGCATAAGGATAGACTTTCCTTTCCTTTTTATTTGAGATTCTCTCTTCTTCAAAGTTTGCAAGCTCATAGGAAAAAGGAGTCACATCCTATATCGCATGAAGGGTTGATTCTTCTCATTGAAGGTCACTGTAAAAATATGGCCATTATTTCTTCTCCTTTGGTAGATGAAATGAAGGGTTCTACCACTAAAACCCTCTCTAGGAAGAGTAAGGGTAAGGAAATTGTTAAGGTTAAGAGGAAGAGTCTGAAACATGAAACCCAAAAATCTCCTTAGCATATTGTGGAAGAGGCCACTAAATCTAAGAACTCAAAAAATAAGGAGGAAAAAAACCAAGAGGAAGAAGAAGAAATGAATGAGGGAGATTTTAGCTCCAATTTGAAAGGCTACTTGGATAGCAAGGAAAAAAGTGGGAAGGAGGATGAGGAAGAAAATAGTGAGGAGAATACTGAGATGGGTAATATAGGTGATGAGGGAAACTAGAGTGACCATTCAAATGAAGTAAGGGATGATAAAGAGGAGATGGATTAGGGTAAGGAAGACCTCATAAATATGAGGGAGGAGGAACAAATTGAAAAGGTGGTGTCTCCTACCAGAGTAGATGTGGAGGAGGATAAAAATGGCTCACCTCATAGAGATTCTATGCTCTCCTTTTTACACATTACAAAACTAAAAGTTGATAGCATGCTGCAAGATGACTCATGGTTTTATAATGAGTTAATGAGTCTCAAAAAGAAAGTGGAAAATATGTAGCAAAATTAGGACATGGACGGAGTTAAGCTCAGTTAGATGGAAATCTAGGTGGGAAACATACCAGTCAAACTCAAAGACTATAAACAAAACCTTTGGCTACTTATTAAGGAAAGTAGTAATAAAATGGACCAAGTTACATCCAGTACTTGTGCTACTATTGCAGGTCTTGGAGAGCATACCAATGAAGAAATTATTTTTTCTAGGGGGTCCTAGTAAGAGAACTAGGTAGAGTTCTAGGAAGAGAGCTATAGAGGCTGTTGGTGGATCAATTGTTGATTCTATTGAAGATACTGCAGAGATTGGTAAAGAAGTGGTCCAAATGATCAAAGAGCTACAATAGCAGCTTTTTTTGGTCTTTGGTCTTTGGTTTGTGTTCTAGTCCTAGTCTTTTTCACTGGGTCTGGTAAATGGTTTCTGTTTATGGTTGTGATATCTAGTTTTTAATCAGTTGTTTAAACTAGGTTCCAGGTTCTTGTAAAATCTAGGTTCATTTTTTGGAATTTTTTGTGCTTTTAGGTCCCTATAAAACCTAAATTTGATATTGTTTAAATAGTAGGTTTAAAGTCCTTGCAAAATTTGGTTGTACTTCATGCTTTATCTTTTCTACTTTTGTTAAAGGGTTTCAGGGCTCCTTCAAAACCTATTTTTACAATAATCTAAAACCTAAGGAATAGGACAATTGGAGATGACATTAGCAAATCTTTTGGTATATTCATCAAGGATATTACACACAAGATGAATGATGAGAGTAGCAAAACCCATACTAAGACAACAAAGGCCAAAGACAATAAAATTAAGAAGTGGGAACCTAAAAAGAAAGTCCAATTTCAAACAAGTGATACCCCTAGAATAGTAGTCCAAGGAAAGAATTTAGCATCTAATTTAGCCAAGCAGATTATAGTGCCTGCTATTCAAAAAGCTTCTACTCTAGGTATTCTTGTGAAGCCCACTATGTCAGAACCTATTGATATGATATCTATGTTGTCAAAAATTACTGTCAAATTACCTTTGTTTGAATTATTTAGAATTAAAGAGAATAAGAGTAAGGCCTTATCATGGTTGGGTGGGATAGGAAATCATAGTAATACTAAAAAAACCCCGATAGCAGTAGAAGATAATGATATTATATCCAAAATCCCACAAATGTTTTTGGATGATTCATTAGTACCCTACATAGAAGATATTGACCCATTTTTTCTCAGTTTGATTATAAAAGGAAAAACCATAAAGAAGTACATGATACATTAAGGAGCATCTAACACCATCATGTCTTTTAAAGTCATGGAAACTTTAGGTCTAAAGGTAGATGTAGAGGTATGGATGCTAGAGAAGTCTCTATCATAGGTACTATTAATGCATTACCATTCAAGTTAGTTGCATACTCTGAAGCAAAATTGACCATGTTAGTCCTTGTGGTTGACATTCCTCCACATTATGGGATGGTTCTTTCTAGGAAATGGAGTGCTACTATGGGCGGTAGCTTGCGGTGTGATTTTTCTTATGCAACTTTCTATACAGGTGATAAGGTAGTTAAGGTTGATAGGGAGCCAAGGATTAATAAGATTCTAGGAGAAGGAATTGATAAGGATTCAACTTGCTTTTTGGACACTAGTGTAAATACTTTTAGGGCATAATTGATCATTCAAGAAGTAGAGAAATCTCCTATTGTGATTGAACATGAAGTGGAGTGTTGTATGGATTCACTAGTTTTGTGGACTATGTACTTTGATGGGGCTAGTTCCAAAGAAGGTTGAGGGGTAGAGGTAGTTTTTGTTTCTCTTGAGAAGAATACCTTTAGATATTCATTTACTTGAAAATTTTCTTGTACCAACAATATAGTAGAGTATGAAGCCTTGTTGTTAGGATTAAAATTTTCTACTCACCATGGGATCAAGAAATTAAATGTCCTAGGTAATTTTGAATTGGTCATTTCACAGATAAAGGAAACCTATGCTTCAAGAAAAAAAAGGTTTGAAACAATATAGAAATGCAATTTGGATAGAATTTTTTGATGCATTTGGTATCTCATCGAGGGATAGAGGTCAGAATAAAATGGTAGACCTACTTGCAAATGTGGCAATCAAGCCTAAGGAAATGTCATTTGTGGGAATCTTAGAAATAGAAGTTCAAAATAAACCTTCAATACTTGACAATATTGAAAATTGGCAAGTTTTTGAAGATGATAAGGATATTTTAAATTTCATGTTAAGTGAGGATGAATACCATGGTCAAGAAATGGATTGTAGTGATTTAATTGAAACCATTGATGGTAAGGAAACTATTTTCGGTTAGGAGATTATGCAGTTGAAAACCAACAAGGTGCCTAAGGGGTTAGTGGTTTTGGAGAATATTGTTGATAATTAAGATAGAGTAAAACTTGGGACTAGGGACCCTCAGCCTCATGAATTAGAAGAAGTAAATGATGGTACTATTGAGGCTCCCAAGAAAGTTTACATTAGCAAGAATTTGTTAGCACAAATTAGAAAACCGCTGATTGATTTGCTAAGGAAGTACATCCATGTTTTTGCATGGTCATATGATGACCTCAAGGCTTATAGGGAAGATCTATTTGAACATGTCATACCATTAAAAGATAATGTAAAACCTTTTAGACGAAAATGAAGACCAATTAATCCCACTTTTTTCCCCAAAATGCAAGAGGAGCTAATGAAGCTAAGGGACGGAGGGATAATTGAGCCTATTAGACATTCAACTTGGGTTTCAAATCTAGTACCTATCTGAAAGAAGTATGGTGATATAAGATTTTGTGTAGATTTTATAAATTTGAATATTGCATCTCTAAAGGATAATTATGGGTTGCCAAATATGGAAGCTATGTTGCAACAAGTAACTAGTTCTGAGCTAATGTCCATGATGGATGGGTTGTCAAGATACAATTAGTATACAACTCTATGGGGAACTTATGTGTATGTGAGAATGCCATTTGGGTTGATTAATTCTAGTGCAACTTTTTAGAGGGCTATGGATGTAGCTTTCCATGATTACATTGATAAGTTTATGGTAGTATACCAAGATGACCTTACATCTTATTCCAAGTTGGCTGAATATCATTGTAGACACCTAGAGAAGATTTTTATCAAAGCCTTGGAATATGGAGTATCTTTAAATCCAAAGAAATGCACATTTAGGGTAACAAAAGGTAGATTACTGGGACATGTAGTGTTAAAAGATGGTGCAGAGATAGACCCTGAGAGAGTGGCATTCATTAATAAGGTACCTAAGACAAAAAATGTGAAGGGAATATAATCCTTCTTTGGGTAAGTTAATATTTTGAGAAGGTTTGTTACAAACTTTGCTGAAATTAGTAGACCAATTTCAAAAATTCTTTAGAAAGGAGCTACTATCAACTAGGATGGTGAACCTTCACAAGCATTTCAAGATATTAAAACTAACATAAAGAATGCTCAGTACACATTCTAATTTCCTATAATGTAATTGGTTTGCTTATTTAATGGGGTTGCTTTGTGTTTAATCTTGAGGCACCGTTGATCTTGGTGAGATCGATAGATAGCACTTTACCATTATTAGGAAATGCAAGACATTTACATATTGCGGGGAAGTGCCAATAGGATGCATGGCACATGGTGATGTTATGGATCCACATTTCTCAAATGCAATAACTGAGTCCCTATCGTGGTAGTTGTCAGACATGCTGGCACATAAAGGAAGTATTTCATTGGATGATCTTGGTGACTAGATCCTAAAGGGATAGGATTTTATTACACCATTGATCAAAAGTGAGATCAGCGATTAGCACATGCCCTCATTGAGAAAATAACTGAACTTTAAGCATTGTGGGGAAGTGCCTATGTGCTACATGGCATAGTGGGACCAAGTTATAATGAAGTTGCTGAGTCATGCCAGTTTGGAAGGATTCAATGAGTTAGAGCATAGTAATTGGTGAAGAATGACATGTATGTACTAGGTCAAAAATGAGTATGTCATGGGCCTACTTTTCAAATAAATTTTATTAATAAGGTGTTGCATTTTTTGTGATCGTTGATCTTCATAAGATCAATGACCATCACTTCACTACAATGAAAAGATACAAGAAAATTACCTAAAGTGGGGAAGTGCCCATTTGACACTTGGCCAAGACTTTAAAACTTTAAAAGGGTTTTTCTTCTTTCAATAAAACTATTAGATGCTATGAGGTCAACATGTGAAATTCAAATATAAAGCATGATATGAAAATTAATGGCTAACAAACATAAATGTGCTCAGAGCTCTTTCATGTGATATTAATACTATAGTATAATTTGCAAAATTCACCAAATGTACTGAACCATAAAATCGTAAATGTGTCAAGAGCACAATGGTTTCTAGAGCTAGGGCACAAGATTTTGAAAGTTTTTTGGTGACTTATAGAGAAATTCTCAGAGAGAAAGGAAGGAAAAATTAGTAGCTAATTGGTCTGAAGCTCTTAGAAAGTTGAAAATTTACAATTGTATAAGAAGTTTTTAAAAATGCCTCCCCTAAAAGATTTTTTTGGCAAGAAGGACTACCTCAAAAGGGTTGTTCATGATTATTTTTTGGAGAAATTACCTTTGTTAGTGAATGAAATAACAAAGCAAAGAGAGCTTATCCCAAAAAGCTCTAGGTTGGTTGTGGGTGAGGGTTTATATGATAGAGCCAATTGGGTAAGATATGCAGAGGTTTCTATAGGAGGCTAACTTATTTTTAAAATGGTTTACTAAAAGAAAGCTAGACACCCCTCTGAGTAATGTTTGGGAATTTAATAGGTAGATTAGTGGTTCCTAAGGATTTCTTTGATAGTGATCTATTATCTACTATGGCCAAGAAACATGACCATATCACTAGAATTATAAAGAACCATGTTGGAGACTATCTTTTTAGGGTTTCACTTGAATTGATTAGTGAGGTTTTTAAGCTCAACCCTAACCATGCATTTCATGAGCCTATTGATATGGATGATTTTCAAGCAAGGTATGATGCAAAGAGACTATATTGGAGAGCAGGACCATTGCAACAACATATTGCTAACATTGGGTTGCTACCCTTAGTCACACCAAGAACCCTAGAGCCATTAATAAAGAAATACTTCAATCCTAAAGCCTAAGCTTTGTATTTCAATCTTTGCAAAATATTTGGGATGGATGAGGAAGAATACATCCAAGGTTCTATTGTTCTTATTGTGGCTCAAACATTGCAATTTGAAATGACTGCCATTCTTGATTTTGCCACTTTCCTTGTAGAAGAAAGTCATAATGGTTTGGTGGGAATATCTCAAGGCAAGGTAAACATACCTTTTTGCCGGTACTCCATGTTGATGCACATATGTATCTATAAGGGAGTTACCTTTTTCTCTAAGGAAATGGAGCTAGAGTTAGAAAAAAGATGGTGAGAAGCTACCAGTCTAGCTATGGAGTGCTAACATGACCTTGGAAGCCAAGCATGCTAGCTATGTCAAATTTGACAAATATTTTGGGTCAAGGCTCAAATTGCTCCTGGAGGGGGATAGCCCAAGAATTCTATAGCCTTTACTAGAATTAATTAGACCTAAGAACCATGCTAAGGGGCTTTTGGTTAGTCATAATTGTCGAGATATAATATGGTACAATGTTTCTACTATGATTAGAGTTTATGGTTTTTTGGGAAAACCTCATGGTTTATCTTTCCATGTACTTCTGAAGATAGGAATTGGAGAATTACTATGGAAAATTGGAACCATTGACGAAAGGGCTATGACTGGCAAAGGTAAATGCACTTTCTTTCCTATTGTCACTATGGCTCATGATTTTGTCTTTATGAGAAAAGGATGGAGAAATCTCGATTTATTTTTGAATAGATATAACATGGAAAAATCCCATGGAAGATACATTGATCTAGATGGATTCTATAACCTCCTAAGGGAGAGGAAAAAAGATAAGACTATTACATAACATGTATACTTCCCTAAGGATGTTATTAGAATTTTTTTTTCATTATAGGAGCAATAAGTTAGAAAATAAAAATGGATAGTCTTTAGTAAAGTCTCAAAATTCATTAATTCTATTGATCCTAATTATAATCCTTTAAAAGATAAGAAGTATTGGGGCCCAAAATGCATGTATTAATGAATAATTTTTCTTTAGTTATGCAAACTATGAATGAAAACAAGGTTACTTTTGCTAAAGCATATCCTGATAAAGCAAAAAAGGTGGAGAAAAGATTAAAAAGTAGAATGATAGTTGCTCCAGGATAGTATAACTTACAAAGGAGTTTAGAATATATTGTCATTCAGAATATACATGTTCCCCCTCATAGAAGGCCAAGACTAGAAAGTCCACCTACCACTAGTGCACCCAAAAGATAGAAACTAGAATAGGGATCCTCTTCTCGTTTGGAAGAGTATTCACCAACTTAGTCCCCACTCCGAATAGAAGATGAAGCATCTTTAAGATAACAATTAAAAAAAATGGAAACTTGAAAACTAGAGTGCCTCAAGAGCCTCTTATGCCCTTCTTTGACCTTATTGTTGCTTATTACAGAGGTAAGGAAATATATCCTATTATTCCTCAAGCCTCTCAAAAGTTCATAGATGATGAGGATTTTGTTAACACTAGGGCTTATGCACAATTTTTTTAGAGACAAAGTATAGGAAATTTTGAGGGGAAATGTTAGAAAATAAAGGGAGGAAAAAAAAAAAAATCAGACTCTGACATTGAGGGAGAGGTGAAGGCTAAATTCTTTGAGGATTTTTTTCAAGTTAACACCTAAGGCCAGAAGATAATTGTTTAGAGACTTAGGAGTCTTGGTTTTGCTGAGTGGGACATAGCTAATGCTATGATTTTTTCCTCTATCAGAAAAGAAAAGAAATTTGCAATATAAGACTAAATAAGAAATTCTACAATCACATAGATGGGTGAAATTTAGTAATGATCACTAAGCCCTAGTTATTTGGTCCATTAAAAAGGAAACAACACCAAGATGCAAGAAATTTCAAGTGCTAAACATATTAGTACTCTTGCAGTATATAGAGCTAACAAAGTACACATGGAGATGTCACTAAGATGGTTCAAGAGATGTTATCCTTTGGAAGTGTGGTAGCTGATAAAGAGAAAGGTAAATTCCTCAAACAAAATGCAAAATTTTAAGAAATACTCAAGGCATACGAAGAGAGAGGTAATAGAATACAACTACTTGAAACCCAAGACTCCCAAATGGATAAACAACTTGGAAAAAGGAAAGTTGAGGAGTCTAGTAGACCAAGAATTGTATATCCTCACCCCCCAGTTGAGCCATTTAAATCCACCCCCATTATTGAGTTACCAGATACCCCACATAGTGTTGAGTATTATACTATTAAAGAGTTTGAAGAAGCAAAAACCAAGTTATATGAATTATAGATTGAATTGAATAATCAATATGAAGAGAAGCTTAGGCAAAAAAATTGTACTTGCTAGATAGAATTGAATGGCCAACATTTTATGACCTATTGGAAAGAATCCAAGATATATGAGATGAAGTAAAGAGGGATGAAGACAATTTGAAGCCCATTGTGTATTAATGGGGTGAAAGAAATGAGGTTATTACTATTATGTGTATTTCTATCATCTGATTACCTTACCATCAAATAGAGAAGATTTTTTATATACTTAGTAATTTGATGAAATTTGATGAAAAATGAATTTCTATTCAGAAGAGACCAACAATTTGTTTTTTCCAAGTACATAACAAAGAAGTTTGACCTTTTTCCCAATGCCCTTAAAAGGTTTGACAGAATAAAAGAAAAAGAAGAATGGGGAAAGGAATTAGATGAACTACTATTTCATAGAATGAATAATGTTATAAATGAAAAGGGGCATATATTATGGGAAATGACCAATGAAGAGCTGGTCAAAGTACAACTATTTTACAATATTATCAGAAAAGATCTTGTTGAAATAGGAAAAGTTGGAAATTTTTTAATAAAGGAACAACGGGAAATCCTAATGTCTTTGGAATAGGTGATAAAGTATGATGGGGTAGATGAGGATGCATAAGTAATTGTTAACTTAATAGTTGATGGTGAAGCTAATGAAAACCCCCAAATTGAGGTTAATTTGCAAGTACCAAAACAAGACACATCATTAGAAATCTTGATGGCCATATACTCTAAGGAATCAAAATAACAAAAGAATAAATCATGGAATTTATAGTTCAGAAGTGTAATAGAAAAGTGGCCCACTTAAAGAATATTCTGATGTAATGTTTTTATACACATAATTTTTTCTTTTTATAAAAGCTACAAAATGTAAATATCTTTTGTCAAAAGGACAACTGTCAGTTCTCTATGCTTGAAGCTTTTTACATCTCACACTATATAAGTGAGATTCCAAGGCTAGAGAAAGTGTCTAAATAGTTGTATCACTTTTAGCTTCTATTCAGTTTTCCTTTTAAGTTTGTTTTGTCCAATGTCTTGATGTGAATACTTTGAGATATGTTTTCTCTACAAATTTTATGAAAATACATTGATTTAACATGATTTAGTTGTTATGTCTTGAGTCATTTTGAGTCTTGTTCAATTGCATTCAAATTTTAATGGAAATTAATACAAAGATGGACTGACCCTTATTTACATTCTTCCTAAATTTTGTCTCCATTCTACTATCTAAATATTCTAAAGTTGAATAAGTAATTCTTGTCCAATTGAATGGAATAAGTCAAATTGTATGCCAATTCATTATTGTTGTTAATTCAATGAATTAAGTAAATTCTTTAGTGATGTTGGTAAGGTTTTTCCATGGTAATAGGAAGGATATTGTTGAGCATGAAATTCCAATGAAGGCTATTGATAATATTGATTGTAATGCAATCAATCAAATCTAGGAATTAAATGGACTCTATATCCTAATGGATAAGGCATTGATCTGATTAATTTAGTTTGTAGATGGAAAAGTCATAGATAAACATTAGACTTATTTTCAAAATCATTTTCATTTTACCTTTTGAAGATCATCAATGCTAGTCAGCAATCATTTGCATCTGATCTCTAAGTCTTAGTTAGCTACTATTGCAAGAAACATTTGTAAACCTAAGGAGAATTGTGACCAAATCTACTTGTAAGGGATGTATATCATCTTAAAGTGTCATGGAATGAACAAACCATGTGTATATCAGAGATAGGAGATGAGAATCAAAATGAAACTAAAAGATTCTTACTTAGTAGTATTCATTTGAACCATCCCTCAAGGTATACCCACCTTGGTTCTATAGGGCCTAAAGCATAGAAAATCCATCTTGATTTTGTTGTAGTTGGGTCCAAATATGAAGCACATATAATTGTTTATAGGAATTAGTTGATCCTTAGATTATTGTAATGTTTGTCATCTTGGTATTAATTATTTTATTCCTTAATAGTTAAAAAAACACCAAAAAACTATTTATTATAAACTAACTAAGGGTATTGACAGTCAGATTGGAGGAAAGATGAGTGAGTTAGAAGCTCTATCTAGCCTACTACAACATCCTACTATTAAAATTGATGATTTTGAAGGACAAGAGGCTAGTATTCAAAATGATATCAGAAAACTCAAACTTTGGAAGGAACAAATTTTGAAGAGATATTGGGTTTTAGGGATTCTATTGCTCTGAAAATATATTTTGTTGAGAAATAGGTTGAAGAATGTGTCAAGGCCAAGGACACTTGTTCTAGCTTTTTATACTCCAATGTTAATGGAATTGAGATTGCATCATATGCCTTATGTGTAATTCTCACCTCCACTAAAGAAGCCAAAGATACCTTGACTAATGGTATGGGCAGTGTGAAAAAAGATTTTGATGATTGAATAAAGATACTATCAATTTAAGGTAGAAGTACAAAAAAATTGATAGTAGATGGATAGTTTTTTTGATAGTTTTTGACATTCTAACCTTTGTCATTAATGTCAAAGGGGGAGAAAATGCATGAGAAAATCATAAATCATGTAAAGTAAAGATAGTATTCTAAAGTATGAAATCATATTGTAAGAGGGAGCATATGTAAAATGAACAAGTTGTAATAGATGTAATGTTACTATATTATTTTTGATAAGTTTTTGTCAATTAGCCAATTTTACCTATTTTGTTTCCACCAATGCCAAAGGGGAAGATTTTTTACAATTAGCTAATGAGGATATGTAATTGTTGTCATTTATGGCAACACATGTTGTACATGCTTATAGGAAACCTTGGAATTAAAGATACTTAGCTTTTGGCATCATAAAATTGTCTAAGTATGCATTTGGTATACAACGTGTATTGTTTTGTTTGTAACTTGTTGTTGACATCATATTATGACTAGAAAAGTTAGATGGAGATAGTATACACATTGATGATGGTTGGTATAACCTTGGAAGTCAATAAAACTTGTATGGAAAAGAGATGTTCATGTTTTAATGAAACATGACAATAGAATTAAAGGAAATGAT
This sequence comes from Cupressus sempervirens, assembly GCA_028749045.1. NCBI lineage: Eukaryota > Viridiplantae > Streptophyta > Pinopsida > Cupressales > Cupressaceae > Cupressus > Cupressus sempervirens. Next base: position 183,127,037 of record CM053791.1, on the reverse strand, counting down.
TTATTTTGTTTACAAAATAATTACTTGTCTAATTAGGGCTAGCATCCTAGATGTTTACTCTAAGTTGGAAAAGTGTATTATGGTCTTAGCCAACCCAAAAAAAAATTGTGTAAAGGCATGATATCTATGCAAAGGACATCATGCAAGATCAAAGTGTGATAGTTTGCTATTTTGTTATCTTGGAGAAATCATTTTAAGCGATTGTATGCGAAATTTTCTGAAAGTGATATATATGTAGTTTGTGAAGCTATTTTGAGATCCAAGATTGAACTAAGAAAGAATATATATTCCAGAAGTCTAATTACTTGTTTTTCTAGTGAGTTCTTCTTGTAATTGGAAGTGCATGTATGAGTAGTGGGCTCATATATCATCTACTATACTACAACTCCTAACAGGGTTGAAATCTTCTATTAAGAATTCAAATTATCCTAATAGGAACTCTCTATACTAAATTTTCTCATTGAATCCTAATAGGGTCCATCCTCTAGCAAGGAACTTATATATTAATATCTTATATAGTGGGTATCATCCCCACCATAATTTTCCCTTGGCCAGGGTTTCCCTAGTTAACAAAATATAGAGTTATGAGTTATCTTTATGCATGGTTAATATTACTATTCAACATTACTTTATTACTTTTTTATGTATGGTTTAAAGTAAGAAATTATTGGTTCCCCCCCCACCCCCTACCCCCCCTCTTAGTAATTCCTATTTCTAACACATGTACCCCCCAAGAGGTGGTCATTCACAAATGTATGGGAGGAATAAGAAAGGGGGCCCTACTATGGAAATAAAAACCTCCTCTTGACCCCTGACCTATGTTGAGAAAGCTTGGGTGAGAGTGTGGGGCATTAATCAAATTATTGAGAGAATGGATAATTCTATGATAAGCCATAGGATACAAGCTAAATGTGAACTACCACCCTGCCACACCCCACCCCCCTCCCACCAAAATAAAATAAAATAATAATAATTAATTTAAGTTCAATTTTGATGGATCTAAGTAGGTGGAGGGAGAAGCCATCTCTAGGTGTTGGTATTAGATGACACTCAAGGAGATGTAGAAATTTCTCTTGTAATGAGGCTAAGGCACCTAAGCTTCTATAGAGGGTCAAGTTAATTATGAGCATGAGAATTCAAAATTTGATTGTGGAGGTAGAATCTATGTTAGTCATTAAAGCTACTAAGGTGGAGAATAAGCTGAGTTAGAATGCCACATCGATCATCGAGGGTGGCTAGTGTATCATGGATAGTCTTAATGATGTTAGAATACAACACGTATATAGAGAAGGGAACTAGGTGGGATAAAAAGATAGATTTATTAATTATCAAGTATGGTGGGATGAGAAAGATCTCCTAATGGTGATCAAATTTCTCATTCCTAAAGTCATTTAATTAATGATGTACAACCTAATGTACGACAAGTTTTGTCATTCCATGATGGGTTTAGTTAAGATTATTAACTACCTAACTATTTTAGTTGGGTGTACTATGATGGTGGTTATTTTAGAAGAGGACATTATTTATGGTTCTACTTCTAGTGAAGAGATGGTAATCATTATTCATAATGGGTAGAGGAAAGTTGATACTCCTAAAAAAATTTAATGAGATTTTTCATGCCACCCAAGATGCGCTTCCAAAACTCAAGATAGGGAGTTAATGAGATTTTATTGGGATTTGGTGATTTTTCCACTTGATTTTAACTTAATCACTACAATTCCCAAAAGTCCTTTATTCATTTGGTGCTCTCTTAGCTATAAAATTTATTGCATAATTTGCAAGGGTTTCTCTTTTGTTTTTGACAAAAAGTTGATTAGTTGTGTGGAAAAAATGGTGGTCAAGCTTAATGAAAGGGATGAGAAATTGGTAGTAGAACTAACAATGAGGTTATGGAAGGGGTGAATTCAAGACGTGAACCATCAAGAATTGAAAATACTTTTAGGGATGACAAAATGGTGTGGCCCTATATTAGAGATGGAAGATTTATTTTGTTTATAGAAAGCATTGAGGGTCACGATGAGATGGTTACTTGGAAATTTGTTGATTCATGGAAGAAGCATTGGGTCACCATAGATGGGGTCACTTTTGAGGTCAAAAAATAACTAATAGCCAATGTCACTAGCCTCTATTTGGAAGGGAAGTCATGGAGGAAGTAGCCTAGAGTTAAATATGAAGCAAGCCTCGAAAGTTTCTTCCACTTTGATGAATTTGCTATTCGCTTCCATAGTGGGTTTTCTTGTGGGGAGCTACCAAAGAAATGGACATTTTTCTATTACTATCGTTTCCTTTTATAAATCATTTTTAAAAAAAATAATGCATTTCTTTTCCTTTTCTCCTATTACACTCTATGGAAGGTTGTGTCTGGAATACAAGGAAAAAATGTGAGGGGGAAAAAAATTACATAGTCTACCATCAAGCTTTGATGTTCTATTTATTTAAATTTTGTAAAGGTTTGCACCCTCAAATTTTGAGCACTATCCCTCATCCTCTAAAAATAACTACACACTTCTTGTCTCCTCCTTCTAAATGCACCTCAAAAGAGGACACCATGACTATGGCTAGGAAATTTAAGGAAGAGAAAATTTAAGTTCTAGATGTTGAAAAGACTGGAACCATAAGTAAGGGAAAAAACCAATTGAGCAAGAGGTTGAGAGAAAAAATTTACTCACCCTATCCTACCATACCCAAACTAGACAACTCTGGGAAAAAGCCTAAGCCTCATTCCAAATGTAAGGCCACTAGAAGGAACTATGGGAAATAAGAAGAACAAGAAATGAAAAGTGAGGATAATATTTGAAAATATGGAGGAAGTGTAACGCCCCACCAAGGGATCCAAAAGAAATAACCTAAAATTTTACTAAGTTTGACAAACAGTTTTTTTTTTTTTTTAAACATGAAAGATAAACCATTCATATCAAACACATATTAGTAGAAGTAATAACATACATACAACTAAAAACATTCATAAAAAGTTACATTCCTTAAGGATCCCAAGATTTTGAGTCACATTTGATCTAATTAATACTAAGTCTAACCACTACCACATCCACATGAAAAAATAAATAGAAAGTCCAATGTCCATATTATACATTTGTTCCGAATGCCTCTTGGCAATTAAATTTGAAATACTCAATCATACACTCTACATGACATAGGGTACGAAAGGCTTAAAAGAATATACATGTGTGAAAATGAAGTACATCATCCTATTCTAATCCATGATGCAAGTGCAATAAAGTAAATGAAACCAAATTCCATGCATGATACATAATCATAGAAGATATAAATATCCATCATAAAAGATAGCCATAAATCATAAACACAACACATAATTATCTAAATGCACAGTTCCCCCAAATCGTAAATAGCATCATTAGACCATCGTGGGCCCTAACCATCCCTCCGTGCATAACATCCCAAGTCACCGAAGAGATCATCGGTATCACCATAGTAGGGACATCACTCCTAAAACATACTACATCATATGCATAAAGCAATCTAACATGCTACAACATATGCATCAAAAATCAAATCATGAAAAATAAATCATAAGATAAGAAAATAACATCATTTATCACATGTTAATCATCAATATAATGATACATGTCCATCATCATAATCCAAGAATACAATGAAGATAGATGCCAACAAGGAATGCATCAGCCATGGTGTCTCAAACGGATCTCAAATGGTAAAAGTGAAAAAGACTAACACCCCACTGTGTGGAACCTAAATGGTCTACTACCACCATGCTGAGGAGATAATATCAAGTCCCAAACAAGATATCAAACCACATAATACAAGATAAAAAATCACATAACACAAGTACTCTCTAAGTTTAGGAAATCCTAAAACTATGCTAACTCAAAGGTTCCATCATACAGACTGAGATCTAGTTCCCAGAGGCACAAGAGATGTAGGAAACCTACTATGTAAGTGGGAAAGTGTCATTGCATGGATCATGTTAGAGTTACCCTAGTAGTCTCTCAATAGACCCCATCCCCCTAGTGATCCCTATGCGGCCACTAGTATCCTCTCATACTGACGAGGCATACTAAGGAATACAAGGTCACAACCAAGCGTTCTCTCTACTCCCATCCTAGTCTGTACTAGCACTTGAGGCATGGGCGAGAACATAAAATTATCTTATTAGGTTTATTTTAATCCTCATTTAGTGTAATGTTTTCACTTATTAATACAACTTACAATGAGTTACCGTGGTAGCCACTTAAGGCTATACAAGTGACTGGAAAAATACCAAAAGATAATCCACAATAAGAACATCAAATCTTCATGAGCAATTGAAAAGCATCCATTGATAATCATGACCACAATAGTTCTCTATTAGCAATTGAAGGTATCAATGATAATCATAACATTCATCGGTTCTCAACAAGCAACCGTAATGAATCTCAAAATAAATCACAATATCGATATCAATGATAAATCACCATATCCATTGGTTCTCAACCAGTAACCAAAAAGGCATCTCAAAGAAAATAATACTGATCGAAGACTCCAAAATGGTCGAGTCAAAACATGTCACAACATGACAACATCAAGAAATAAATCAACACTTTAGTCCCATCATGGCGATTGGAAAGTAGTCCAAGGATAACTGATCGATAACTCAAAAATGGTTAAGTCAAGTGTCTCGAATACATACACCTCAACTTCATACAAGAAGACTAGAAAGCAATAACAATCAGTAAATACAAACATTTCATAGATCATTCCATCACATTACCATGGTTGGATTTTAAAATAATCGAGACCAAATAACATCAACATGCCACCACATTTGCATAACTCCCAAGCCTCTAGTAGACATCCTAATTGGTGAACACTCTAGGACCAACCAAACCCCAAACATGGATAGCATAAGGAACAAGATACAAACACATATTTTAGTTTTCTTTCACAATCACATGGTTAAGCCAAATATTAGGTTTTAGTTTTCATTTTCAAGTACATTTCAAGTGTATAAGATTCTTCATTTAATCTACAACTCAACCCATTTATTTTTTTGAATAAAACATAGAATTATCCCTCCATTATTTTAAAAAAATTCTCTAAAATAATCATAAGATAATTATTTATTTATTTAAATCATTGAACTAGTTCCCATTGACTTTTAGATAAAATCATTCACATTATTCAAAACATTAGAATAATACTTATCAATTTTCAAATAATTAGTTTACAATTTCCTTTAAACACTTCAAGGACAATAATTTATTTAAAATAATCCTCATTAATTTTAAGTAAAATCAATCTCATTAATAATTCAATTATTTAATTCCACTTATTAATATCTCTTTTCTTTTAATTTTCCCTCATTTGAAAATTCATTTACTTAAATTGACTAATAATTAATTACACTTTTTCTATTATTAACTGGTGCAAGAACACTAGGGCCAAGGACAAAAGGTCGAGAGGAACTGGGGTCACTAAATAGATCCTAGGGGAATCAAAGGATGAACATGACCTTGAAATGTCATTTGATTGTAATAATTCCACAATGGTCACTTAAAAATGTTTTTTTTATATTTTAAATGTTTTGATTGATCACTTTGTAAAAGGATCAATGATGTAGCCTTAATGGCATTTTGGGAGTTAGTGTAACTAGGGTTCACTTCAGGATTCTAAGGTAGATGAGTTATTTAAAGACCTTCAAAGGTCCAATTTATTTTAATATGGAAAGTAGAGCCATTATATGGTGTCAAATGCACTTGAAGTGCCTAAAAATGTAAATGTCCAAAAATTGGCAAAATAAAGCCTAGAAGGCTTGTAGAGAGTTTATGGGATTTAAGAGTGTTTTGAGGATTTAACGTTAGGATAAAACTCTTGAAAATACTTTGGAATATTAATAAAATGCATAATGATGCAATCCTATCAAAGTTAACCATGTTGTCAACTACACAATAAAACTTTCAACTAACTGTAACCGGTTTGAGGAAGTTGCAACTAGTTTGAAATGTATTATTAGCATTGATGAGCATGAGTTTTAGGAGGGGAGGAATGGTAGAAATTTTTTAGGTTTTTTGTGGTCGAAATGATGCAATGTAAAAAAGTTTCATACAATACCAAATTAAATTCTCCGCAAAGTCCTAGCTTGCTACTGTAAGGGCACAATCTATTTTTTGTATTGAAAAGACTTCTCATTTGGATAAAATCTTGAGTATAAATTTCTTAGATATATTTTGTTTTAGTTTTTAATTAATTGCATGCTTTGATGGATTATTTTTGTGAATTTTAAGCACAAAGAACTCTTGGCTATGGAAAATGGAGGAATGACTATCATTGAATAAAACAGTCCTAGTACAGGAGCCATATCTCCCTAATGAACCATTGGATCAAAAAAAATTTGAAATATGTTGGAGAGGGCCAACTTGCACCAAATTTGACTAGAGTGATCATATAAATTTGGTCAAGGTAAAAGGTTATGAATGTCTGAGTTCGAGTCTATGTAAGGGACAGTGACAAGGCAGATTGTGATGAATTTCCTTCATAAATAAAACTAGGGTTCCTAATGTTTTCTTCACAACCAAATAAAAATTAACATACATATCTATATTTCAATTTCAAGATTGAATATTTGTTCATTGATTATATTCAGACACATATAACAGACACGATGAAGACAGGAAGAGAAAGAGTGCAAATGGAATATGCAAAAATCACAAGTGCACCTGGATACTGATGCTAATTTTCTATGCCTCACAAGTCCATAGAAAAATCCCTTCCTTCTCCAACATTCGCCATTCCTCCAAGAATCAAACCAACGGAAACCCCCAAGTGACTAGAAGTGCTTGTAGAAGCATATGAGCATGTAGAAGCATATGAGCTTCTCGAATGCATGTAAGCTTGTCCAAACACACTAGGAGAACCTCTATATAAAGGCCTCTAAGATGCATCTATAATGTGTCTAGAAAGAACTAGGAGATAAGCATGACAACTAAGCACATAACTTCCACAACAAGAAGATAGACATGATGAGGTCTCTAGAATGTTGTAGACAACATGTGCTCAAATAATATGCTAACTCCTAAGTGTAGACAACACGTGCATAATTAGAGTGCAAACTCCTGTGTTGTCAACATGACAACTTACAAGAGTTCGCATACTCCTATGTGAATAAATATTAAAATAATACACCTTAATTTATTAAATTTATTTATTTAATATTCATTTGACTCCTTTTTAAGTTAATTAATTAATTTTAAATCTTATGCACTCACTTTATTAAATCCACTTGTTTTATCTTAATATATTTTAATCACATGCATGCATCATGTGATCTAGAATCTTTCAATAATTTTAATATCTTTTCCACTTTTAAATTTATTTTTTAAAACTTAATTGATAAAATAAAAATGAGCTCTAAATATATTATTATCAAATTAATAAATATTATCACGTTCTAAATTTAAACTTATAACTTTTATCTTCAAATTTAATTTATTTATTTAGTAAATTGCCCAATTAATTAAATAAAATAAATATCATATTAATTTTCCATTACATTAAACCATTAATTAGATCTTTTAATTAGGCTTAATTAATAGAAAATACACTAAAGACTCATAAAGTAAAATAGAAAAACCCATCATAGCAAAACACATACAAAATCAAACCAAAAGGGTTAATATCACGAATTACATCATCCGACATATTCGAAGGGTACCCAACTCAGATACTTGTCCTAATTTTCAATTAGGACAAATGGCTTAAAGGGTTGGGATTTGGACTTGATAATTTTATCTCCCCTCTCTTACCATTGAGATAATGTGATAGGGTACACTCATCCTGGAAATTCAGGGAAGTCGATACCCGGTACCTACAACCTACATAAAACCCACACATGTACAAGCACAATATATAAACTAAGCTAAAAAAGAAATGGCAAGAAGTGATGCATCATGTAGATCCCAACTAGCAGGCGACTACGACTCCCTTCCTTAACCACATCAGAAATGCCACATAGAAAGAAAAAAAATATGCACATCATACACATGCAAGTATGGGATAAGTATCCATAAGAAAACACACACAAAATAAACCATCTATCTAATAATCATCAATAACTGAAATCACTTGAATAATCATCATGCATACATGAACTATAAATTACCAAGTAATCTCATCATATAATAAACTGAATCTGAAACAATACTTGATAATCTCAAAATAATGTTACTAATAATCATCAACATAAAAATAGCCCTAAAAGAGTTCGACAATGATAACATAAATGCAACCTAGGGGGAGGCACTACATCCACCCCCCCTAGAATTAGGCTTACTCTTGGAAGCCTACATGAATGATAATACTAAAGAACTCACTGTGCTGGTCCCATTGAACCCTTTTCCCTTACAGGAGGATATGTTTCCACTGAGGACACTACAACACACTTAGAGAAATATGATTCTACTTTTAATAGTAAACTAAAAACTAAATTGACCCAACATTCATTCTTTTAACAAATGCTGAAATAGATTCCTTAATACATTCTAAACAAAGAATCAACATAATGCTTGTAAAGACAATCAAAGGCATACTACCTTAAAGCATAGATAAAAGACACATGTTTTGAAAATAGAATAAATTTTAATTTTCAGTTTTGCCCACGTTTAGGTTTTAGTATAACTTCAATTTTGAAACTTAAGTGCTTAAATATGAAAAATATGCAAGTAACAGTTTAAGTTGTGTTTCAACTCACTTAGTTTCAAGTTTCAATTTTAAAAAGATACACATGATAGTTCAAAGTTTTTGTTTTGTTCAACTAGTTAACACTAGTGGCATTGCAATATACCCAGAGCTCCCAATATTGAAACTTGGGCTCTGATACTAGATGTAACACTCTGCCAAGGGATCCAAAAGAATTAACCTAAAATTTTACTAAGTTTGCCAAACAATTTTTTTTTTTTTTTAAACATGAAAGATAAACCATTCATATCAAACACATAGTAGTGGAAGTAATCACATACATACAACTAAAAACATTCATAACAAGTTACATTCCTTAAGGATCCCAAGATGTTGAGTCAAATTTGATCTAATTAATACTAAGTCTAACCACTACCACATCCACATGAAAGAATAAATAGAATGTCCAATGTCCATATTACACATTTGTTTTGAATGCCTCTTGGAAATTAAATTCGGAATGCTCAATCATCCATTGTATATGACACAGGGTACGAAAGGCTTAAAAGAATATACATGTATGAAAATGAAGTAGATCATCCTATTCTAATCCATGATGCAAGTGCAAATGAAACCAAATTCCATACATGATACATCATCATAGAAGATATAAACATCCATTGTAAAAGATAGCCATAAATCATAAACACAACACATAATTATCTAAATGCATAGTTCCTTCCAATCATAAATAGCATCATTAGACCATCGTGGGCCCTAGCCATCCCTCTATGCATATCATTGCAAGTCACCAAAGAGATCATTGGTATTATCATAGTAGGGACATCACTCCTAAAACATACTACATCATATGTAGAAAGCAATCTAACATGCTACAACATATGCATCAGAAATCTAATCATGCAAAATAAAGCATAAGATAAGAAAATAACATCATCTATCACATGTTAGTCATCAATATAAGGATACATGTCCATCATCATAATTAAGAATAGAATGAAGATAGATGCCAATAAGGATTGCATCCGCCATGGTGTCTCAGACAGATCTAAGATGGTAAGAGTGAAAAAAACTACCACCTGACCGCATGAAACTTAAATGGTCCACTCCCACCGTGTTGAGGAGATAATCTCAAGTCCCAAATAGGATATCAAATCACATAATAGATGATAAAAAATCTCATAACACAAGTACTCTCTAAGTTCAGGAAATCCTAAGAGTATGCTAACTCAAAGGTTCCATCATACAGATTGACATCTAGTTCCCAAAGGCAAAATAAACACATGTAGGAAAGCTACTATGTGAGCGGGAAAGTATCATGGCATGAATCATGCTAGAGTTGCCCTGGTAGTCTCTCAATAGACCTCAGTCCCCTAGTGATCCTTATGCAGCCAATAGTATCCTCTCATACTCACGAGGCATACTATGGAATGCAAGGTCGCAACCAAGCATTCTCTCTACTCCCATCCTAGTCTGTACTAGCACTCGAGGCATGGGCTAGAACATACAATTATCTTATTAGGTTTATTTTAATCCCCATTTAGTGTAATGTTTTCACTTCTTACAATGAGTTACCTTGGCAGCCACTTAGGGCCCTGACCCCAATTGCAAGCCACTTCTCGACACTACAAGTAGATAACCTACCCTAGGCTCATGGAATCATAAATCACAAAATCACCACAGTGCTATACAAGTGACTGAAAAAATATGAAAATATAATCCACAATAAGAGCATCAAATCTCCATGAGCAACTGAAAAGCATCCATTGATAATCATGACCACAACAGTTCTCTATTAGCAACTGAAGTTATCAATGTTGATCACAATATCCATTGGTTCTCAATAAGAAACCATAATGAATCTCAAAATAAATCACAATATCCATTGGTTCTCAACGAGTAACCAAAAAAGCATCTCAAAGAAAATAATATTGATCGAAGACTCCAAAATGGTCGAGTCAAAACATGTCACAACATGACAACATCAAGAAATAAATCAACACTTTAGTCCCATCATGGCGACTTGAAAGTAGTCCAAGGATAACTGATTGATGACTCAAAAATGGTTAAGTCAAGTGTCTCAAATACATACACCTCAGCTTCAAACAAGAAGACTAGAAAGCAATAATAATCAGTAAATACAAACATCTCATAGAGCATGCCATCACATTACCATGGTTGGGTTTTAAAAGAATCGAGACCAAATAACATCATATGCCATCACATTCACATAATTCCCAAGCCTCTGGTAGACATCCTAACTAGTCAACACTCTAGGACCACCCAAACTCCAAACATGGATAGCATAAATAACAAGATACAAACACAAATTTTAGTTTTCTTTCGCAATCACATGGTTAAGCCAAATATTAGGTTTCAGTTTTCATTTTCAAGTACATTTCAAGTGTATAAGATTCTTCATTTAATCTACAACTCAACCCATTTTTTTTTTTGAATAAAACATAGAATTATTCCTACATTATTTTAAAACAATTCTCTAAAATAATCATAAGATAATTATTTACTTATTTAAATCATTGAACTAGTTCCCATTGACTTTTAAATAAAATCATTCAAATTATTTAGAACATTAGTGTACCTAGGGTTCACTTTAGGATTCTAAGGTAGATGAGTTATTTAAAGACCTTCAAAGGTCCAATTTATTTTAATATGGAAAGTAGAGCCATTATATGGTGTCAAATGCACTTGAAGTGCCTAAAAATGTAAATGTCCAAAAATTGGCAAAATGAAGCCTAGAAGGCTTGTAGAGGGTTTATGGGATTTAAGAGTGGTTTGAGGATTTAAAGTTGGGATAAAACTCTTGAAAATAATTTGGAATATTAATAAAATTCATAATGATGTAAGGATATCAAAGTTAACCATGTTGTCAACTACACAACAAAACTTTCAACTAAATGTAAACAGTCATAACTAACTGTAACCGGTTTGAGGAAGTTGCAACTGGTTTGAAATTTATTATTATCATTGATGAGCATGAATTTTAGGAGGGGAGGAATGGTAGGGAGTTTTTAGGGTGTTTGTGGTAGAAATGATGCAATGTAACAAAGTTTCATACAATACCAAATTAAATTCTTTGCAAAGTCCTAGCTTGCTATCGTAAGGGCACAATCTCCTTTTTGTATTGAAAAGACTTCTCATTTGGATAAAATATTGAGTATAAATGTCTTAGATCTATTTTGGTTTAGTTTTTAATTCATTCTATGCTTTGATAGATTATTTTTGTGAATTTTAAGCACAAAGAACTCCTAGTTATGGAAAATGGAGGAATGACTATCATTGAATAAAATAGTCCCAGTACAGGGACCATATATCCCTAATGAACCATTGGATTAGGAAAAATTAGAAATATGTTGGAGAGGGCCAAGTTGTTCCAACTTTTACTGGAGTGATCGAATAAATTTGGTCAAGGTAAAAATTTATGAATGTCTGAGTTCGGGTCTATGTAAGGGACAATGACAGTGTTGTTTGTCATGAATTTCTTTCATAAATAGAACTAGGGTTTCCTAATGTTTTCTTCACAACCAAATAAAAATTAACATACATATCTAGACCCCAATTTCAAGATTGAAGATTCATTCATGGAGTATATTCACATACATATAACAGACATGATGAAGATAGGAAGAGAAAGAGTGCAAATGGAATATGCGAAAATTAGGAGTGCACTTGGATATTGATGCTAATTTTCTATGCCTCAGAAGTCCATAGAAAAATCCTTTCCTTCTCCAACATTCACCATTCTTCCAAGAATCAAACTAATGGAAACCCCCAAGTGACTAGAAGTGCCTGTAGAAGCATATGAGCATGTAGAAGCATATGAGCTTCTCGAATGCATGTAATGTTTTCTTCGCAACCAAATAAAAATTAACATACATATCTAGACTCCAATTTAAAGATTGAAGATTCATTCATGGAGTATATTTAGACACATATAACAGACATGATGAAGATAGGAAGATAAAGAGTGCAAATGGAATATGTGAAAATCATGAGTGCACCTGGATACTAATGCTAATTTGCTATGCCTCACAAGTCCATAGAAAAATCCCTTCCTTCTCCAACATTCACCATTCCTCCAAGAATCAAACCAACGGAAACCCCCAAGTGACTAGAAGTGCTTGTAGAAGCATATGAGCATGTAGAAGCATATGAGCTTCTCAAATGCATATAAGCTTCTCCAAACACACTATGAGAGCCTCTATATAAAGGCCTTTAAGATGCATCTAGAATGTGTTTAGAAAGAACTAGGAGATAAGCATGACAACTAAGCACGTAACTTCCACAACAAGAAGATAGACATGATGAGGTCTCTAGAATGTTGTAGAAAATGTGTGCTCAAATAATATGCTAACTCCTAAGTGTAGACAACATGTGCATAATTAGAGTGCAAACTCCTGTGTTGTCAACATGACAACTTACAAGAGTTCACATACTCCTATGTGAATAAATATTAAAATAATACACCTTAATTTATTAAATTTCTTTATTTAATTTTCATTTGACTTCTTTTTAAATTAATTTATTAATTTTAAATCTCATGCACTCACTTTATTAAATCCACTTGTTTTATCTTAACATATTTTAATCACATTCACGCATCATGTGATCTCGAATCTTTTAATAATTTTAAAATCTTTTCCACTTTTAAATTTATTTTTTGAAACTTAATTGATAAAATAAAAATGAGCTCTAAATATATTATTTTTAAATTAATAAATATTATCATGTTCTAAATTTAAACTTATAACTTTTATCTTCAAATTTAGTTAATTTATTTAATTAATTTTCCAATTAATTAAATAAAATAAATATCATATTACTTTTCCATTAAATTAAACCGTTAATTAAATCTTTTAATTAGACTTAATTAATAGAAAATACACTAAAGACTCATAAAGTAAAATACAAAATCCCATCATAGCAAATCACATACATAATTAAACCAAAAGGGTTAATATCATGAATTATGTCATCCGATGTATTCGAAGGGTACCTGACTCAGATACTTGTCCTAATTTTCAATTCAGACAAATGGCTTAAAGGGTTGGGATTTGGACTTGAGAATTTTATCTCCCCTCTCTTACCATTGAGATAATGCGATAGGGTATGCTCATCCTGGCAATTCAAGGAAGTTGATTCTCGGTACCTGCAACCTACATAAAACCCACACATGTACAAGTACAATATATAAACTAAGCTAAATAGGCAATGGAAAGAAGTGGTGCATCATGTAGATCCCAGCTAGCAGGTGACTATGACTCCCTTCCTTAACCACATCAGAAATGCCGTACAGAAAGAAAACAAACACGCACACCATACACATGCAAGTATGGGGTAAGTAGCCATCAGAAAACACACACAGAATAAACTATCTATCTAATCATAATCAATAACTTAAATCACTTGAATAATCATCATGCATACATGAACTATAAAGTGCCAAGTAATCTCATCATATAATAAATTGAATCTAAAACAAATATCTGATAATCTCAAAATAATGTTACTAATAATCATCAACATAAAACTAGCCCTAAAAGAGTTTGACAATGATAACAAAAATGCAACCTAGGGGCAGACACTATAGGAAGACAAACCTTTTTCCTCTAAGATTTTAGACACATTTAAAATTGTTAATCTAGAATTTAGAATATTTGATACTATTGAGCATGGCATGATCACCTCATTGGTTAAGATGGGCACTCTGGGTAACCAAGAGTTGGAAAGCACTAGGCAAGAATAGGAGATTAGGGATGAGTAGCGGGGAGACCATACTTAGTAGAAAGAAACTATAAAAAAAAAAAAAGAACATAAAGTAGGGGATCCAGGTGGTGGAGAAATTAGAAAAGTCAATTGTAGAGTTAGTTAAACAGAATGAGAAACTAGAGGAAAAGTTCAATACAGTGGCTAATCTCTTAGTTCATATCATGCACATAGTGGCCACTATACTCTACTCAATGAAAACCAAGAAAGACTGGGGGACTAATGATAAGGAAGTGGAGAGAAAGTGTACCCTATAAGGATTCTTGGCTAATAACTTCTTTTGCCTATTACTGAAAAAATATGAGGAACCACTGATAGTTCTCCTACTAGTTTGGTTATGTTTTGTTCAGTTTATTATGATTCTTAATTATAATTCAAGCCTTTAGGTCCTTTTTGGTTTTAATTTCTAGACTAATAGTAGGGCCACTATTTATTTGATGGTCATGCTTTTGTATATTGTTAAGACTCAATTCTCATGGTAGTATTTACTTTATTATAATGGTTACGGGTGGTTATTGTGAAATTTGAAAGGGGGTGGGGTATTGTTTTAGTAGTAAATAACAACTAATATTCATACAATTATTCTTTTTTGTTATGGGTCAGCCCCCATTTTGTCTGCTTCTTAATTTCAAAAGAATTATATATATATATATATATATATATATCTAGATAGATATGTGTATATGTATATACATGTATATGTATATATATGTATACATGTGTACATGTATATATATGTATACATGTATACATGTATGTATGTGTGTGTGTATATATATATATATATACACATATATCACGTGAAACTTCATTATAATAATTGCCAATCTTGAATTTAACAATACATTATTTACTTACTAGTAACTTATTCTTCTTCTAGATCCAAGCAACATGATAAGGTTCAAGATGTCTCAGTATCTACAACTACAATTTGTTAACCATCTTCCAATGCCAAATTTTTTGAACTTCAACTACTAGTTATCACTTTGCAACATTTTCTAGCAAGCTTACATCTATTATTGAATAATATATTTCTTAGAAAAAGTTCTTCATTAGTTTCCTTATTCCACAAGATTCTTCTCAACATTAAGTTCTTAGCATGCTCAAGTTCATTAGGTGATTCAACAACTTCTTCACAATACAATTTTTTTCTTCTACTACCTGATATATTCTTGTGAGAATTACTACATTCTAAGGATCTATGCCCTTCTTTTCCACACTTAAAATTATAAGCTCCCTTATACTAAAATATATCTTCTCTCTTACCATTATTACTATTATTCCTAGATTAACGTGTATAGTTACATGTAGTGTAACTACCTCTTTTACCAAAAAATTCCTCCTTCCATTCTATCTTACCCTTATATTGTATTGCACTATAAGATCTGCTACTTCCTCTAAAGGATCTACATTTTCCTCTTTGAAATATACCACCTCTTCCTCTCTATCTTTGATCATGTTTACTTTCCAACTTGTCCTTAGCCTTTAAGGCATATTGATATGATTCATCAACATGATCCAACTTAACATAACTAATCCTATATTGTCTTGATATCCTCAAACCATTGGAAAATCTAGTTACCTTCTCATCTTCATCATCCACATGTCTCGATCTGATATCCAATTTGTAGAATTCCTTGATATAATGATTTACACTCATATCCTTTTGTTTCATATTTTACATTCTTTTGAATAGATTAACCTAGTAATATATAGGAAGAAAATTCTTCATTTTTTTAATAATCTTTTCCCATGTCTTGATCTTTTATTTTCCCCTTTTATGCCTTCTAGGCTACAAATTATCCCACCGAATTAAAGCATGACCCTTCAACTTGGTGACTACTATTTTAATCTTCTTATTATCAAGGATATTTTAATACTCAAAGAACTTATTCATTTCAAAGATCCAATCCAACACTACATTAGTCTCTAATCTTCCATGATAGAAATAAACTTCAATAGAAGGTCTTGATTTTTTGCTAGACAAAACTATTAGAATACTCTCCTCATCTTGTTCCACTTCAGGTTTAGGATTCAGATTAGGGGAAAATTCTTCTTCATCACTAACATCCTCAAGATGTACACCTCTTCTTTGGGATATCTCAAAAACTTCATGTCTTTCTATAAGCTACCTCAACATATTCATAATGGAATCATCTATATTTCTTCTACCTCAAACCATCTTGAAATAGTTCCTACAAGATTGTAACCTTCCACAATTTATGGGTCAGATTACATATCTAACACCCTACACCCAATCCAAATAAGGTTTTCCATGACCCTAAACTTCACAAGGAAAGAAGTATTTCTCTCAAATACCACTTGACACAAGGAAGGTAGGGGAAAGGATCCAAGCTCAATCTCCTAACACCTTTCCAAAGGTACGCATAGAAGAAAACACATATTCAAGAGCAAGAACCAAGGTATTCATGGATTGATTAGGAAACTAAATTCATAAAATATATTTTCAAAAAATCCAAAAGCTCCAAACTTGAGGCCTTTTAAGATATGGCCAATACAAAGGAAATTAAAATCAAAGAGCTAGAAGGTCATATTCTTTGTCTTCCATCTAATCTTCACTATCTTCCTATTGAAAAATCTTTTATCATGATTCTCTAACCTAATCTAAGTGCTTTTATAGCCAACAAGACCAAAACTTAGCCTATCAAGCATTTTAATTACAAATAGGTCCTACCTTGTTGGAGAAAACAAAATAACTATCAAATGATCAAAATATAATTTGTAATCCTAAGGATAGATCAACATGTGATCCTAGATATGTCCTTTAATCATGTAGGACAACACCTTATTGTAGGAAACCATATTTTAAAAAATTCATAATGCAGTGCATTAAACACATCATGACAAGTCAACGGAGAAAGAGGTGCATAGCTCCGAAAACAACTCACATTGGATTTCACACGTGTAGGGCAAGGATCACCAATAGATCCATAAGAAGATGCTACATATGTACAACTTGGAATCATGAGCAACAATGAATACTCCTTGAATAAAAAAATCATACATAAAATAAAGAAATATTTTTTGTTGATGTTAGATTGTTAATTGACCCCAGATTCCACTGCATCAATTACTTAGGGGATTAATTAATTAATTAATTAATTAATCAATCAATCAATCAAGAGTAGAAAATTTATTAAGTAAGAGTTATGGTTGAACTAATTAAATTCTTGAACTTCAAAAGAAAAAAATATAATTAATTAAATATACTTTAATTAATTATAGAAATGAATATCAATTAAGTAAAAAATATTAGCTAATTATGAGAATTCAAAAAAGGCATTCTAGATAAATAAATAATTAAATATTTATCCAACTAATCAAATAGTTGATGATCAATTCTAGGGTGTCTACATATATCATCTTAATAGGAGTTTAGATTACTAAAGGAGATTACTTAGGAGCATTAATGGAATTAGATGAGGGGATTGTTTAATGGAAAACAAAGAGAACCGTAAAAATTCTATGAATATTATGTTCTCATTAGGATTATATAGTTGAGTGAGATATAGATGAATAGGGTTGAGTGGTTTAATTAATTTCAGTTTTCTTGGTTGGATAAAATTAAATAGAGTCACTCTTTGCTGCAAAAGATACATACATTAAGCTTCTTTAGTCAAATAATTAGCACATCCATTTGAAAATTGAGACTTATTAATATAATATTCTCTTTTATAGATTAATTTTTATCGATTTATGCAAAATCCCTACAGTTAAACCTTGGGTAATCAAATTTATCAATATTTTATTTTCACCATATTACCCTACCAAATTGATCCAAAATATCCCTAAAAGTAGTTTAAATCTCAATTTTAGAAATGATAATTCAATCTATGTGTTCTTTGGTGAGTGGGATTGACCATGAGGATAAAAATGAGAGTTCTACCCCTAAAGGATATAAACCTATCCAAAAATAACCGATGTGTAATAGATGATTTGAGCATCGTTGACAAAATTTAAACATATAAGAAATGCATCATTTTTAAAACAATTTGTTGTTTTAATCTCAAAATTCTACCTTTCCCAATCTATTTCTACTCATTTATTATTATTATTTTAAAATATTGTACTACTGTAAGTCAAAAAAAATGAGAATTTGAATTCTTCATTCATCAATAAAATCAATAAGGATTTACCTTTCCGTCCGTTAGATGCAATAAGATTTATTGTTACTTGGCATGACTGCTTTTATATTTTTAATCTTAAAATGTCATTCTCAACCCATTACTTGTGGTATGACCATTCTTTTGCTTTTTTAAAAAAAAACTTTACAAATATCTTTTTGTTGAAAACAATTATTCAATCGTGTGTTGTCTTTGATGCTACACAAAATGTCAAGCCTTTATCGAGTAGTCAGTGATGACCAAGGTCACTTGGGTGTTGAAGATAATTTCCTGTATATGTTTAGCATTCAGTTATAATGAATTTCAAAGACAATATTGACCAAGCTCACTCAATTAATGAAAAGAAGTATGTATTAACTGAGCTCAGTTAGTCATCAAAGGAAAGTCAGCATGAAGTCAATATTGACCAAGTTGGGTCAGTTAACATTACAACTTTTGTGTTAGTTGAGTACTCAATTCTATATTAGACGACTATCACTATATTAAGTCTGAAAAATTTATTGGTTAATACAAGCCAACTTAAGGGATCGTAATTGTCAGATTAAAAGAGTATTCAAGCCAACTTGACAAGGTGAATCATATAAATGAAATCTTAGAATAATGAATAAAATGTGGAATTGAAGAAGATGAATTAAGAAAGTGAATTTGGAATGACATTAGTAAGAGGATAGAGTATCTAAGTTGATAGAGCTAGAAAGAAAAGTATAATCAAGGAGGATCAAGCAATCAAGCCAAAATAGAGATCTAAATCAGCAAAGTCAAATGCACCAACAATTAGGTCAATTCATTGTTACTCTTTAATAATTGTAGTAGTGAATTAAATCTACAAATAGAGTTAGCCTAATAGCTATTTAGCAAATCCTCTAACAAGGTGGCATTTTTAGATTGAAGTGTCTAAAGACCTCTAAAAAGGTCACTCCTAACATGATGAATTAAATCCTCTAACAGGGTTACAACTAACAATGTGTTTTTTACCCTTTAATAGGGTTGGCTCCTAATGGGGCTCATTTTAGAAGAGTAAAAAAAGTAACTAGTTGCAATTGGTGATTTTTCTAAATTGGGTTTCCACATTATATCTAAGTGTCTCTTATGTTCATGTTATTTCCTTTATGCTTCTACATCTAAGTTATTTATGGTTAAACACATTACATATCTTAAGATCTAATTATCTCTATGCTAACTGAGTGACAGTATTAAATTCAATGTTAACTGAGTATCAATAAGGATTTGGTTTAAAGTTTTGTTGACATCTTAACGGACTTGGAATTTTTTTCTAGTAACTTATTCACCCCTCCCCTCTAAGAGACCCCTTCTCATTTCCAATAATTGGTATCAAAGATATTGGTTCTTGTAGATAAGGTTTTAAGGACCTAAGCTAAAGATCAAGATGCCTTACAAAAGGAAAATTCCTAAGTTGAACCAAGATAACTTCTAAGCATGTGAGGAACTCATGAGGATACATTTGGCAAAAATTGGAGACATAGGCCTAAAATATCTAGAGAACAAGTATGTGGCACCTAGTCATTTTTGATTATAGACCAAATTGTGGAAAAGAAGAATTGTAACATAATGATCATTGACATTATCTCTACTCACAATTATGTTGAATTCAATGAAGTCAAATATTTTCCTATTGCTCATGGAATGTTTATCAAGCTGAAAAATATCTATGGACAAGATGACAATGTGAGGAGAGCTAAGGCACAAAGTATAAGAGGTTAGTTTGATCAAATGGAGATGAGAGAAGATGAAAACATTGCACAATATAAGGAAATAATAAAGGCAATTGTGAGTGTAATCAAAGACAATAGTTAGCAAGGTACTTAGACCTCTTCTTCCTATTTATGTTATAAGAGTTTCATCTATTCAAGAAATGAGACGTGATCCCAAAAATGATATAACTTTGGATGCACTAGTGGGAAGGCTGACAATCTTTGAGTTGGATAGCTTTGATAACTATTTCCCTAAATCTTCTAGCATTGAGTCTACATTTCTAGCTAAACTATCACTCAAAAAGAAAGCTGGAAAATCTAAAGCAAAAATTCTAACAATGAAGATGAAGATATTTTTGATGATGGCCATGAAGTCATTGAAGCCTTGCTTGCAACAAGATTCCCTAAAGGTAAAGGAAAATACAAAGGTACCTCTAATATGTTTTTCTTGTGAAGAAGTTTGTCACATTTCTGCAAGGTGTCCAAACAAAGAAGGCAAAGAAGAAAATAAGTATAAAGACAAGAAATATTTTAAAAACTACAAAGATTACAAGGATAAAAGTAAGAAATATTGTTACATGGCTAAAGACTCTAATAGTAGTGATAATGATTAAATGATTTACATTGCTATTAAAGATGAATCAGATGATGAAAATGATAAGATGACTCTCATTTCTCATATTAGCAAGAATGACACATGGATCATAGATATTGGTTTTTCTCACCACATGACTAGTGATAAAAAAAAAATTGAGCACTTGGAACACTATGCTGATGGGAGTGTTAGATTTGGAAATGATGAAACCTGTTATGTAAAAGTAAAAGGTTGCATTGCATTAACTAATGAACTTAGATGTGATAATGCTTACTGGGTTGAAGGACTAAAACACAATCTACTTAGTGTGGCACAATTGAACAATATTGGATTCAAGGTAGAATCGATGAATGGAAAGGCCAAGTTGTTGGATGGGAAAGGAAATCTAGTTAGGACTGTAAATCAAGAAAAAGGTAATCTATTTTATCTAGACCTAACTAAAAGTTCATATTTCCTAGTTCAAGTAGAGGAAAGTTGGTCATGGCATAAATGATTGTGTCATGTGAATTTTGATAACTTGGTCAACATAAGAAAGAATAAAAGAGTAAGAGACATTCCAAATCTAAGGAAACATGATATGGGCATGTATAAAAAATGTCAAATTGGGAAGATGGGAAAGACAAAATTTCAAAAGCAAGAATTATCATTCTGAAGAAGTTTTGGAGCTGCTTCATATAGATCTTTGTGGAGTTGTTGGCATAGAAAGATATTATGGAGATAAAGTATTTCATTTTATTTGTTAATGATTATTCTAGGATGATGATAGTGATGTACTTGAAAGATAAATCTAAAGCCTTTGAAAAATTCAAGTGGTATTTGGCTAGAGTGGAGAAATTAATAGGGAAGAAACTAAAATGTTTAAGTTTAGACAAAGGAGGTAAATTCATCTCAAATGAATTCAATGGATTATGAAATGAAAGACAAATCAAAAGATAAGTATCCATACCTAGTACATCTCTATAAAATGACATAGAAGAAAGAAGAAATAGATCCATCATGGATTGTGCAAGAACACCGATGATAGAGAAAAATGTTACAATCAAATATAATAAAGAAGCAATTAGTACAATAGTTCATACCTTAAAGTGAGTTCAAGTGAAGAAATATATAGATCAAACACCTTATGAATTATGGTATGGCTACAAACCTAATATTTATTATTTTAAAATACTCAGAAGAAAATGTTACATCTTAAAAGAAACAAGGAAAGGAAAGTTTGGTGTTAAAAGCAATGAAGCCATTCTCATAGGATACTCCAGCAAAAGAAAGGCATATAAATGTCTGAATCTTACTACTCATAAGGCTATAGAAAGTATATATGTAAAAATTGATGAATTTGTAGAAAAGAGTGAAGAACAAAGTAGAAAATAACCTAAAAACTACAAAAATTTTGTGTACTTTGAACTTGATACTCTACCTCAAATTCAAGAAAATGCAATTGGAAATTAGTAGTCTTCACGACCCAAGTCTCCTAAACCTCCAATTCAACTCGAGTTGTAACCAGTGTAACCTATGTCATAGTTAGAATGACCAAAAACTTAGTCAGAAGGACTTGAGTTTTAGCTAGTGCAAACTAAGTCATAGTCTAAAGGACCTGAGTTACAGATAATGGGACCCAAGCATGATTTAGAAGATCATTTTGAACCTGATGAACCGAGTGAATCAAGTCAAAATTTCAAAAAGAAGGAACCTATACTTGCTAGATATGTCAAAAGGAATCATGCATCTAAGGAAATTATTGAAGATTCGTTAGAAGGAAAAATGAAAAGGATCAAACTAAAAGGTACATGTTTTCTTATTGAGTTTGAAGCTAGAATTGTTAAAGATGCATTAAATAATGAAATTTGGATTGAGGCAATGAATGAAGAGATTGAAAAATTTGAAAGAAACAAAACTTGGACTCTTCTTCCTAGACCCAAGGACAAAAATCTAGTTGGCACAAAATGGTATTTAGAAATAAGTTGAACAAAAATGGAGAAGTATCAAGGAACGAGGCAAGGTTATACGCAAAGGTTATGCTCAAGAAGAATGTACTAATTATGGGGAAATATTTTCTCTTGTTGAAAGACTAGGAAGTGTTAGAACCTTACTTTCTTATGCTGCACATAAAGGACTCAAAGTATATCAGATGGATGTAAAGTCAACTTTCTTAAATGGAATCCTAGAAGAAGAAGTCTACATTGAGAAACCTAAAGGTTTCATAGATCCTTACAAAATTAGTATGGTTTGTAGATTACAAAAAGATTTATATGGTCTCAATCAAGTCCCCAAAACTTGGTGCAAAATACTATATAGTTATCTAGTAAGAATTGGTTTTCAAAGAACAAATGACAACAACAACCTATACATCAAGGAAGGACCAAAAAATAAGATATTGCTGGAATTTCTTTTTTTTGTATATGGTATATTATTCACTGGACATGATGACATATGCAAATTTTTCCCAAAGAAATGAGTAAAGAATTTGAAATGTTAATGTTTGGAGGGATTAAATTCTTTGTTGGCATGCAATTTGAATAGAAGAAGGATGAAATCTACATTACTCAATGAAAGTGCATCAAGGAGACATTGAAGAAATTTGGAATGCAGGATTCTAGACTAGTTAGAACACCTATGTCTATTGAACATAAGCTTCCCAAAAATGATGAACTCAAAGAAGTAGATCAGACTACATATAGATCAATGATTGCAAAACTTCAGTACAAGACATGATATTGCATTAGAAGTTGGGACGGTGGAAAGATTTTCTACTAATCCAAAGGAAAATCATATGATGGAAATAAAAATAATTATGAGGTATCTAAAAGGTACTGAAGATCATAGTTTGTGGTATAAGAAGGAAACTTAAATTAAAAGCCTTCATTGATGCTGATTCAAAAAGAAGTGTTGATTATAGGAAAAGCACTAATGGAGCATTCATTCTTGGAAAGAGGCTACTATCTTGGACAAGCAAGAATCATAATTATGTCTCTTAGTCTATAGTAGAAGTAGAATATGTTGTAGCAGTAGCCAATTGTTTCAACATCATTTGGTTCAAAAAACTATTGTTAGGTGTGAAGGAAGAAATCAAGGATCCAATAGTTATCTTCTATGATAACACTAGTGTAATTAACATATCCAAGAATCTAGTGATGTATACCAAGATAAAGCGCACTGCAATAAAATATAATTTTCTGAGAGAATTAGTGCAAGAAAAAGAGGTGATATTGGAATATGTGAATACAAAAGAACAAATTGTAGACATATTCACCAAGCCATTACCTAAGGATGTATATTTGTATCTAAGAGATAAGCTAGGCATCATTCCCCTATCTAAACCTCACTAAACAAAGATTAGTGATGCATCAACCAGCCATTTGAAGATCAGTCAAGTTGATGTAGTATTTTCAGAACAAATTAAATATAAATTAGTATATCATGTACATGGAAAATCCATTGTATGTTGTCTTTGGCATGAGATGTCAAAGAGGAAGAGTTTGTTGTCATATCAGAGAAATTTTATATCAATAAGTCAGAGGGAGAGATTGTAGTCAAAGAAATTAGAGAAGTCATAGTATATCATTCTAGAGGGAGAGATTGATGTTAGAGGGAGTTTTGACTACTAGAGGGAGTTCTCATGGATGAGAATCAAAATGAATCTAAGGGTATTATCCTTCTATTTTTCTCAAATATTTCTTTATATTATGGTATGTTTTCTTTCCATCAATTCCAAAGATGAGATTGTTGAAAATAATTATTCAATTATATGTTGTCTTTTATGTTACACAAAATATCAAGCATTTATCAAGTAGTCAGTGATACATCAACTGAGCATTTGAAGATTGTTCAAGTTGATGCAGTATTCTCAAAATAGATTGCATATGAATCAGTACATAAGGTACATGTAAAAACCATTGTATGTTGTCTTTGGAATGGGATATCATAGAGGGATAGTTTTTTGTCATATCAAATAAATTTTGTATTAGTAAGTCAGAGGGAGAGATTGTAGTCAAAGAAATTAGAGAAGTTACAATAAATCATTCTAGATAGATTGATTGAAGTCAAAGGGAGTTCTCACTGATAGAGGGAGTCTCATGGATGAGAATCAAGATGAAACTAAGGATATTATCTTTACTTCTATTTTTCTCTAAAATTCCTTTATATTATGACATATTGTGCTGCCATCAATGCCAAGGAGGGAGACTATTGAAAGCAATTATTCAATTGTATATTGTCTTTGATGTTACACAAAATGTCAAGCCTTTATTGAGTAGTCATTAATAGCCATGCTCACTTGGGCATCAAAGAAAGTTTCTTGTATATGTCTAGTGTTTAGTTATAACCAAGTTTAGAGATAATATTGACTGAGCTTAGTCAATTAATGAAGTGAAGTTTATATTAATTGAGCTCAATCAGCTATCAAAGGAAAGTCAACATGAGATCATTTATTGACTAAGCTGGGTCAGTTAACATTATAAATTATGTGTTAACTAAGTACTTAATTATGTATTAGCTAACTATCACCATATCAGGTCTGAACAAATTATTGGTTAGTACAAGCTAACTTAAGGAATGATAATTTTTTGATTAAAAGAGTATTCAAGACAACTTGAAAAGGTGAATCATATAAGTGAAAGGTCAAGTTGAGGATTGGAACATGGAATTGAAGAAGATGAATTAAGAAAGAAAATTTGAAAGGTTTCTATAAGAGGATAAAGTATTTGAGTTGATAGAATTGAAAAGAATATTCTAATCAAAGAGGATCAAGTAATCAAGCTAGAATAGAGATCTAAATTAGAAAAGTTAGTTGTGTTAGCAATCAAGTCAAGTCATTGTTACTCTCTAATAATTGTAGTAGTAAATCAAATCTACTAACAAAGTTAGCCTAACAACTATTTAGAAAATCCTCTAACAAGGTGGCATTTCTAGATTGAAGTGTATGAAGACCTCTAAAAAGGTCACTCCTAATAGGGTGAATTCAATCCTCTAATAGGGTCACACCTAATAGTGTGTTTTGTAACCTTTACCATAGTAGGCTCCTAATAGGACTCACTTCATAAGAGTGAAAATTACTAACTAGTTGCAATTGGTGATTTTCCCAATTTGGCTTTCTACATTAAATCTTGGTCTCTTGTATTCATGTTATTTCCTTTATGCTTTTGTAGCTATTTCATTCATCGTTAAACACATTAAATATCTTAAGATCTAATTATTAGCATGTTAACCGAGTGATTGTATTAAATTTAGTGTTAACTGAGTATCAGTAAGGATTTGGCTTAAGGTTTTGTTGACATCTTAAGGGACTTGGATTTGTTTTGTAGAAATTGATTCACCCCTCCCCTTTTAGTTACTCCTCATTTTCAACACTTTCTCCATCTAGTATCATTGCCTTTGAGTCTTTCAATTTGAACTTTATTCCATCATATCCATTTATTGGATATCTCACATGGTTGGATGATTTATGGATTTTAATATTTTAGTATGTTTAGAATTGATGAAACTATGGAACTTACCTCTTGAATCCAATGTATAACTACTTTTATCTACATAAAACTTTATTCAATAGAAAAAATTATAATAATCAACCCCTTTCTCATTTTTGAACCTTTATTTTGTTATAGAATTGACATAGCAATTATTAGTCAACATCTGGGGGAAAGTCACCAATAGTGGTTATAACTAACTTCATCCACTAAATTTAGGAAGGATAGTATATTGTATTGTGATGATAATTTTAGTTTTCATTATATGTGACTTGACTTCTTAAAGCTAAATTTTCATCTTTTGGGTTGTCGTAATGCACATTGTAGGAGTCATTATGTGCAAAAGGGTGAAAATGGATAGTTCAAAGTATTATTGGTATGTAACCCAAATTTTTGCAAATAAACACTCACACAATATTACTAGTACTTGTATATAGACATTTCTAGTAATGGTACATCAATTACCTATTAGTGATTCACAAACGTATAGTAGTGGTACACAAATAGGCCAATTATGAATAAGGAAGCAATAAAAATCCAAAAAAATACAAACTACTAGTACATAAATGATACTTTGTTGGTATATAAATAATCCATTATTGGTATATATGACATTAGTTAAGTTTAAATGAACTATTATTAGGGGCTTACTATGACAAAAGTGATCTATTATTGGACCCCAATCACTATTGATGTCTTTTCCCTATTTTTTGACATCATAGCTACAATATTATTTTTGTGGATGTACATACTTTATCTCTGTTTAGTGTGTATATGTCATGAGTAAATCATAATATTTAGATTAAGAATTGGCTCAAACATAATTGGAAATTACTAATATATAATTTATAAATGTGTAATGATATATTAAGCACTCTATTTAAATAGCATTTTATTCAATGGTCAAACAATCAATATTAGTTTAACAAAAGATGGTAATTTTTTATCTAATATAATAATAATTGGCCTTCAATTGTTAAATTGAATTTCTAGGGTATCTAAAATCAAGGTGTAATTTTAAATAGATAATTAAAAAATGTTATATTGTTAAGAAATACTTGAATTTATTTAAATTATCATATTTATTCCTCACTTTTATCATTGATGTCATATAGAATTTAAATAAAAAAATTTGGTAAACTTAGTAACATGTTTAGGTTAATTTATCTTCTCTAGTGGGGTGTTATAAATAACTTTTGACTTGTTGAACATATAGCAAAACTGATTTCCATGCAAGACACCATCCAAGACACCCATTTGGAATTTTACAATATACTTCTAAACCAAGTTTAGGTCACACTAATTAATGAGTAAACCAACTTTAAATTGTAAGGTTTAATAAGGTTATTAGGTATAGGTTAAGAAGCAACTTGTTGAGCATCATTTTTACCCAACAATGATGGAAAAAAAATGAGATTGATTTCTCTCTTGAAAAGTTGATGAGATCATTTCCAAAGTTCCTTTAGGTTTTTTGTAAACCACTTATGTATTTCAATAGGAGATAAATATGATTTTTCATAAGGAGGCATTCTCTAGCTCAACATTTAGAAACCATGAAACCTATAAAACTGTGAAAAAGATAACAATTCCAATATTTTTTCTATCTTCTATTTTTTATGCATGAAAATTCTAAAATACAACTATGAGTTTCCTAATTAATTAGATTTGTACAAAAAATGAGTTTAGGGTAATGAGAGATAAAAGAAAATTGTTGAATATAAAAGAATCAAAATAAATATTAACCACGAATGCAAAACTTTTATGAATTAAAACTTTGAGGGAATGGCAGGAAACCCATGTAGACGGGAAAATCATGATTGTGACTTTGCAAATGCAATGAATAGAGGAACTTTTGATAGGTTGTAAGATTTTATGTAACTTGTCAAACTATGCAACCACTCATGTGTATACACACACTAGATGAATTACTATGAACAAAATAATAGAAATTCCCTTTTTAGTTTTTTACTACATTGAAATTATGATAAACCCCATAAAACTTCAAAGATAAGCATCACATACAACAAACAATCAACTCTATCACCATTCATAGATATATATTCATGAAGATACAATAACTGAGAAAGATATCCCCCCTACAAAATAGGACCACCAATGTATATCGCTTCTTATAGAAAAGACCAACCCTTATTACATTATACAATCATTCTTTTATAGAAATCAACCTTAAATTTTTTAATCTTTAGAGGTATGAACTCTACCATGCATAAAATATGAAAACAATGCATTTTAACCTAATTATTTTCAAAAGTAACCCCTAACATGATTCTAACTTGGCCTGCATTATTTTTTATTAATTTATTATGTGCATGAGACCATTACATGAGAATGAAATTGAAGGAGAGAGAAGAAAAGAAGAAGATATAACTCTATCTAAAACTAATGCTTGAATTTTCTTAAGAGACTTTATTGTGTGTACAACCAAAAGAGTAACAATTATTGCCTTATAGAATGTGAAACAAAAAGTATCCACTCCCTAGCTCCTTTTAGATCGGGTCTCAATCATTTAAGAATATGAAAATTTGGATGAGGAGGTGACTAATTTATAATAAGGCAGGTAGTAGATTTATCATTTTCCTTTGCATTCAATCAAGGATTGGATCACTCAATAGAGTTGGGAAATAATCTCAGGATGGAACCAGGAAAAAAGGAGAAATTAAATAACAAAAAAGTAAAAAGCCTACAAAGTTAGTGATATAATTCATCTATATTTTACTTTTTCTATTACTGTTATCAAAAATACATGATTGAATGATAGGACCACTTTAACATGTGCTCAATCAATCAATCTAACACATATTTGTACTACAAATAAAATTGGTAATGTAGTAAAAAAAATCATTAATTTTATCCAATCCAAGGAAGATAATACCAACAAAATAGAAAGATCTCACTATTTAATCTATCTATAATCTAGTTTTTCCACTATTATTATCAACAAAACATGCTTTAATTATAAGTAACTTAAACATGTACTCAATTAATCAATCTATTTTTTATGTTAATTTACACATCACTATATGATCCAAAATTTTATGAAGTACTAAGTTAGTAGTAACTTCTCCCATGTCTCCAAAAAACATAGCATAGGTTTAACATCCCTTGGCTCCCAAGAATTTGTAGCAGCTATTCTCACTACTGGAAGAATAACTTTAGTGAAGAGTTTAGTGTAAGAAGTTAAAGAAGCAAGTTCTGCTTCTATGTAAATGCAACAATTACGAGGCTCACTCCCTTATAGAAGCCATAACCCAATTAAATATTTGTAAATATCAACCCAGTTGACCCACAACTAGACCCATTTAACTAGGTTATGGCTTGTTTCTTTCTAAAAATATCTACTATGATATGTTTTTATAAAATTTCCTACAAACTTTGCCCATTTTTCCTGGTCTACATTATTTTTGTTCAAGATCTTGAGGTAAGTCACTTACCACATTAAAAAAATTCTCTCTGTATATATATACATACATACATACACACATGTATGTATGTATGTGTGTGTGTATGATGTATGTATGTATTTATATCTATATATATGTATGTATTTATGTGTGTGTGTGTATTCCCTTGTGATCATTGCATCTCATTATTGTGCCCTTGTGATCTTTGTGTATGTATGTATGTATGTATGTATGTACATATATATACACATGTATATGTATTTATGTGTATATTTATGTATGTATATATCTATATCAACAGAGAGATCTTGGCACAACAAAAAAACAATAAAGCTCACTCAACAAGTAGAATGGCCATAGATGTGATGGCAATGCCTATTTGTAAGTAGATTCCTCTTTTTCTCTCTCATTTTTCATGTGTTTATTTCACTTGAAATATTATTTATTTGGTGGTATTTTCTAACTTTGGATTCATTTTATGTAGGAGGAGATGAGGGAATTCCTTGATGTACTCATCTAATGAATTTCTCATGAGAAATGAAGTTGGACATCCTCTGAGAATAGTAGGAGGTGATGAGGATATTCTAGGTACTTTAAAGATTGATCGTTTCTTAAATATTTTGAATGTTAATAGGGAATTTAGATGTTGGGAGGGGGGAATGAGCTTCATCCTATACATGGTTGGCCTTGATTAGTGGATAATATTAAACTATTCTTGAAACCAAGAGAAGCTCAAGAATAACCTGTGATTGTACGACAACTAATTGTGTGAATCTCTTGGTACAAGAAATGCAAAAGGGGCCATAGTTCAATATACAATGTCAATTCATATGCATATGACATCAGGTGGAGTTGAAAAATACAATAAATTTTTTTTTTTTTTGGAGGTCTTTAATTAGGTATTTTAAGTTATAGACTATCATGAACATTGTTCATGATGATGGTCTATGATTTTAAAAATTTAATAGACTTATTAAATAAATGTAATCATGTTTCATTTTATCAACTCCTCCTGTCTTCCATGCATTTGAATGTAGTTGCATGTGTATTCTTGATTCAGAGTGGTAGAATCTTATGTTGGATGTGGTGGAAAAATGATATGCATTAGAAGATGGGAAAATGATGTCACTTTTATAGGTCTGGAACTCTTTTTTGTACTTTAAATGTTGATCTTTTAAAAAATATTTTAGATGTTAATAGGGAATTTAGATGTTGGGGGCAGGGGGGGTGGGGCCAAATGAGCTTCCTCCTTCACGTGGTTGTCCTTTCTTAGAAGAGAATATTAAACTATTCTCAAAATCAAGTGAAGTTCAATATTAACCTATGATTGTATGAAAAATAAATATGTGAATCTATTCATTTGAGGCAATGTAGAAGGATGCCATAGTTATAAATGCAATCTCAATTCATATGCATACGATATCAGGTGGAGCTAATAAATCCCCAAAAAGTTTGCATATTTGTTAGAGGTTTGTATAGACCTATTAAATAAATGTAAACATGTTGGCTTTTTTTAGCTCCTTCTATTATCCATGCATACAAAATGTAGCTACATGTGCATTCTTGATTCAAAGTGGAAAAATCTTATTTTGGATGTGACAAAATAGTGGCATGCACCTGAAGATGGGAAAATGATATCACTTTTGCAAGTTTAGAAACTTTTTTTGTACTTTAAACATTGATAATTTTTTAAAATATTTTAGATGTTAATAGGGAATTTATATGTTGGTGGGGGGTTGGGGAGGGGGTGGGGCCAAAGGAGCTTCCACCTTCATGTGTTGTCCTTGCTTAGTAGAGAATATTAAACTATTCTCAAAACCAAGTGATGTTCAACATTAACCTATGATTTTATGACAACTAAATATGTGAATCTATTCATTTTGTGCAATGGATAAGGATGTCATAGTTCAACATGAAATTTCAATTCATATGCATACGACATCAGGTAGAGCTAGAAAAGACCCAACTAGTTTTCATTTTTGTTAGAGGTTTGCGTAAACCTATTAAATAAATGTAAATGTATTGAATTTTTTCAGCTCCTTCTATTGTCCATGCTTACAAAGTGTAGCTGTATGTGCATTCTAAATTCAGAATTGAAAAATCTTATTTTGGATGTGATGAAAAAATGACATGCACTAGAAGATTTAAAAATGATGTCACTTTTGCAAATCTGGAACCCTTTTTTGTACTTTAAACATTAACCATTTAAAAAATATTTTAGATGTTAATAGGGAATTTAGATATTAGGGGGCTAAGGGTGGGGTTGAATGAGCTTCCACCTTTACATGGCTGGCCCTAATTAATAGATAATATTAAACTATTCTTGAAACCAAGTGAATCTCAATATTAACCTATGATTGCATTATAGCTATTCAACATTTTCTGTCAATATTCTTTTATTAATATAGAATGTCATCACAATTGCAATTGCTAGCCATCAATCCCACAACATTATTTCCATATGCCTATCCCAATTATGACAAATGGCTATTATGGCTTGTAGTGGGGCCAATAGCATTTTTGTCACAGAGACATTGCAATTACGATGATGTCTTTGATAGATTTTTGTTGCAAATATTATGATGAAAGTGAGTGGTTGCCCAATTTATGACATGTGTAGCCATCACAATTGTAATGGTACCCCTTTCTATCACAAATTACAATATAAAAAGTCTGACACTCGTCTGATGGAGCCAATTTTGACTAATGTTGGTTGGGCAACTAGTTCTCATTGTAATTACAACAGCCTATCCTCACAATTTGGTCCCAATAGTAGTAGTGTTGCCATCAATGCCACAGGGGGATGTTTTTGGAAATTTGGATAATGATATGTTTCAGGGTTGTCATTTATGGAAACATATATGTTATGTTAAGTAAGAAAAGTGTCTATCTTGATTCTGGAGACTTAGAAAATTGTCTAAATATAACTAAGGAAGATAGTGTATAATACCAGTATTTTGGATGGAAAACTTCACAAAGAGAAAATTATCATGTGAAAAGTTACAAGTAGCTAAAATGGATAGTTCATTAAACATCTACAAGAGTGCTTGAGATCCGAAGTTGTTCAAACATAATTATTAAGGTTTTACGAGTCATAGTTCTGTATAGAGAGAACAAGGAAGAGAGAAGAAAAGAGTAAATTAAATTAATTATTTTTTTGGTTAGCCAAAATAATTACTTAAAATATATGGAATGACATACTAGATATTAACTCTAAGTGGTAAAAGGCCATTTTGATTTTTATGACATTTGCGTAGACTTGAAGGCCAACTAGACAAAAATAATTGAGTGAAAAAGAAAAATTTTGTATATGAAGTGAAAAAAATAAGAAAAAAAATTATAATGAAGTTATTATATGATGTGAATTTTATTTTATAGAAGAGAAGATAAAATACATGAAATTTTCTATGAAGAGAGATACAAAGGAAAAATCAGATATTAAAGATATCAACATAGTGAGAAAGGTTGTTTTGTATCTATACCTTTTATATAGATATTGTACTATTGTATTTGCATATTTGAGTAGTGGGATTGGTTCACTACTTCTATCTTATAATACCAACTCCTAATAGGGTTGAGGCTTCTAAAAAGGCCTATTCCTCTAACAAGGATAGATACACTATATAGATTTAATAAACTCCTAACAAGTTTAATATATTTCACAAGATACTTTCAATTAGTGGACCTTTTTTTGTTACCACCCCCACTAAGATTTTCCTTTGTCTAGGCTTTTCCTAGTTAGGAAATAATGGTGTTATGACTTGTATTGTATTATGGATATGTTTACTTTTCATTTGATTATTGTTGCATGCTTAAAGATTGTTGATGATATCTATTGTTGGGTGAAAGTTTGTGCAACACTAATTCAACCTCTCCCTCTAAGTATTCCCTATTTCTAACAATTTTTGGAAAATTAGATCAGTAGATGTTTTAGGGTTTTCATTTATGAAAACATATATTCTATGTTAAGTAAGAGAAGTGCAAGGATATGTTTTGATATCATGGACTTAGAAAATTGTCTAAGTATCACTAAGACATATTGTGTATAGCACCACTATTTGGGTGGTGAGATTCATAGAGAGCATATCTAAATGTGCACAATTACCAATAGCTAGAATGGATAATTTACTACATGCCTACAAGTGTTATTGAGTTTTGGAGTTGTACAAACATAATTATTAAGGTTTTACTAATCAGAGGTTTATCTGGATAGAATAGAGAAGATAGAAGAAAAGAGTAACTTAACGAATTATTTTAGCTGACCAAAATAATTACCTAACCACTTGTAAATTTGTGCCTATTTTACAACAAGGGTTGGTTGATATTTCGATGGACAATGGTCAAAAATATGTGTCACTATAATTTCATTGAAATTTTGATAAAATCTAGGGCTACCTTTAATGCCCCGCCAAGGAATCCAAAGAATTTCACTAAGTTTGCCAAACAATTTTTTTTTTTAAATATGAAAGTAAAACTATACAAAACACTAGCGGAAGCAATAGTAACAAATAAATAAAAGTAAAAATAACATAACATAATAGATACATTCTTTAAAGATCCCTTAACATTGAATTACTTCTAATCATAACTTATTCATCTAACATTACATCCTTAACAATGAAATAACAAGGATACATCCAATGTTCTTAAACCATATACAAGTGTACATTTTAGATTGCTCAATCATCCACTATTCATGTTACAAGATATGAAAAGCTTAAAAGAATAAACATCCATGTAAATAAAGTACATCATCATCCAATATTAATCCATGATGCAATAACAAAAATGAAACCATAAACCATACATGATACATCATCATCATAAAGATATAAACATCCATCTTAAAAGATAACCATACATCACAAGCATAACTAACTAAGTGCACGGTTCCTCCCAACCGTTAATAGCATCATTAGACCATCATGGATCCTAGCCATCCCTCCGTGCGTAACATCCCAAAGCACCAAAGAGATCATCAGCTATAACATAGTAGGAATGTCACTCCTAAAACATCCTACTAACATGCAAAGTAAAGAATAATATATCATCAACTAACATATGCAAATCATCAACACAAGAACATACCAGTAAATGCATCCATCATGGGGCATATCATCTATCATAATGATCCACGAATATAATGAAGATAAATACCAACCAAGAATGCTCCAGCCACGGTGTCTCAATGGATCTCAAATGATAAGAGTGGAAAATACTACCACCCGACCGCGTGGAACCTAAGTGGTCCACTCCCACTGTGCTGAGGAGATAATCTCAAGTCCCAAACACGATATCAAAACCACAAAGCATAAATCTCTTTAAGTCCAGGAATCCTAAAAAGTATACTACTCAAAGGTTCCATCACACAAAATCTGACATCTAATTCCCAGAGGCACAACAATGACATGTAGGAAACTACTCTGCAAGCGGGAAAGTGTCATCGCATTTATCTCGTACAAGTTACCCTGGCAGTTAGCTAAACTCCACGGGTCCATACAGATCTCATGCGGCCACTAGTATCCTCTCATATTGACGAGGCATACTATGGAATGCAATGGTCGCAACCATGTGTCTCACTACTCCCATCCTAGCTTGTACAAGCGCTCAAGGCATGGGCGAGAACATCCAAAACAATTATCTTTTTAGGTTCATTTAATCCCCATTTAGTGTGTAAATGTTATCACTTATTAACCAAACTTACAATGAGTTATCCTGGTAGCCACTTAGGGCCCTGGCCCCCATTGCAAGCCACTTCTCGACACTACAGGTAGATTACCTACCCTAATGCTCATGGAATCATAAATCACCACAGTCCTGTACAAGCGACTGTAAAGAAATCCAAAAGATAATCCATAAAAAGAATCATCAAATATCCATGATAAAATCATCAAATATGCATAAAAGCATCAAATCTCCATGAGCAATATCCATAGAAAATCATGATCACAACAGTTCTCTATTGGCAACTAAAGGCATCACTGATAATCATAAGTATCCATTAGTTCTCAATAACCAAAATATATCATCACATCCATTGGTTCTCAACAAGCAACTAAGAATATCTCAAAATCATACTAATCAAATACCTCAAAATCATACTGATCGAAGACTCCAAAATGGTTGAGTTAAACATGTCACAACATGACATCATCAAGAATAAATCCACATTTTAGTCCCATCATGGTGACTAAAAAGTAATCCAAGGATAACTGATCGATGACTCAAAAATAATGGTTAGCTCAAGTGTCTCATACACATACATCTCAACATCACACATGAAGACTGATGAACAAATACAAACATTTCATAGAGCATACGATCACATAACCATGGTTGGGCTTATAAAGATCGAGACCAAATAAGATCAACATGCCAACACATCTCATAACCCTCGAGCCTCTGGTAACAACCTAGGACTGGTCAACACTAGTCAACCCAAAAACCCAAAACAAGAAGCATATAGAATACACGATGCAGACACATGTTTTGGTTTTTCTATAATCTCATAGTTGAATAATGTGTAGAGTTTCATTTTCCATTATTCAAGTGTAGAGGTTTTAGTTTCCATTTTCAAGTATACTTCAAATGTCTAAGTTTCATCATTTGACCTACAAGTCAACCCAATTGTTCCCCGATAGCATTATCTTTCCATTATTAAGAATTACATTCTAAGAATAACTTAAGGATAATTATTCACTAAACTTATCATTATTTAAATTGTTCTCTTTTTAACCATGATCCATATCCTAATTAATTAACTCTCCTTTAATGTTACTACAACTCTCGAGATAACCAAATGATTATTATTCATTTATAAAAGAACCAATTATTAATCTTCGAATAAGAAGAATTATGACTTAATTAAAATGGTCAATTTAACCAATCAATTAACATAGATATACCATCCATGACTTATCAACATTCTAATAGTCTTCAATTAGAAACTTAATTAAGTGTTACTAAAGTTTGAGTCTTTTAATTTAATCGTTATCATCGTTGACAACCATATAATATCTAAATTCATAATTCAAATCATAAGACTTATCAACTTCAATATAGATAATTTACAATCTCGTCAAAAGATTTATATTAAATAAATCTCCATTACATAACTTAAGTATTAAATCCAATTAACTCTAATTAATTGATCTAATTAATAATTGCACAACCATACCATCAACCCAATGATTATCGGTTGACTAACAATAGTTTGTACATCAAGGTCAACTTCAATTCAATACACAAATATTAATATTTTAATAATAATATTAACAAGTTACTTTGGAAATCTTATCCATAATGACTACATTCATCTTTCTTAACGATTTCGTATTAATGATAATCATTTCCTAATTAAATCTCTATCACATTTAATTATATTGTCAACTCATTAATTGATTAAAATCAATTATACTTCAAATCCAAAAACTAATGTCTTTACAAAACTTCAATCATTAAATAATCTCTTCTGGATTAATTCTAATCAGATTATTTGATATCTATTTAAACTATTTATTATTTATTAATAGTTTGTTAGACCCAACAAACATTAATAAATAAACTAATCACAACTATAAATAGTCGATCTAGAGAATCTTTACATAAACTTCATTAGTCAATATTTAACTAACTCTTAGTATGATTAAGGTATAACAATAAGATACCTAATAATTCGAACGTATTAACATTATCATAACAATGTTATAACGATGTTATAATGTAGAAATGACCCATTGTCCAATATCAATAAAATTTGAATTACTTAATTTAAAATCATCTCGTAACATAAAATTACCATCTCCAAATTATTTAATATATATTAAATGTTATTTAATATACATATTAAATATATATCTCTTTCCATCAGTTCTATCTACAATCGTTCCTATGAAAATATCCCATTAATTCTTTTAAAACATTCTTATTAGTCTTTTTAGACTAATTAAGTAGTTATTAAATTCTAACTTCATTAATATTTCCCCTTTTATAATAATTAACAATTGTTATAATCCATACTTAACATATTAACATACCAAATTACACACATCAATAACATCTGAATATTTATTAATTAACATTATATAATTTTTAATATTATATAGTAATTAATTAATAATATATAATAGCTAATATTAAAAAGTTATTAACATTTAATAACAATCTAGACTAAATTACACATATAAATATATAATAATATATATATATATAACAACCCACTTATAAAATTGCAAGTATGAAATATAGCTGTGCTCATAATAACACTAACGTCCCACCTTTATGGGTCGTGCGACAGTCTGTCGCCCCCTTATAAGAAGGGATGTAAGGCTATAATCGCTGTGCATAATGATTATGCGGCAGTCTTTAGGTACCCAAGCCCCCCCTCCATCATAGCTTCTCTGCGAGGAGCAAGGCAAGTACGTCGTCGGGTAATTAAGGGAATGGGGTGTGGTGGGTATAAACCCCGCCCACCCCAGACAATTATATATATCAATTTTATCATTATAACATTTTTGCTAAAAATGTTTCACGATTCGCATTTGGAATGCGATTTCGAATTTTAATAAAAGATTGATTAGACAATTATAGATATATATATATGTATGTATGTATGTATATGTGTATATATATATGTGTGTGTGTGTGTGTGTATATTTATATATATATATACAGATTGTAATTTAGCACTACTATTAAATATATGTACGCAGATGTATATGTATTTACTAGAGAGAACATATTCATAACCTTTTAATAAAGAGGGTTTTCTATTTCTTTTAAATAAGAATCTCTCTTTTTTTTTTTTTTTTTTTTAAAGATAATCGTTATTTAAATATGCTCATAATAGATCTGACTCTAAATTTCAATCTAGAATTTTCATTTCAAGCCTCTTTCCATTTTTTTTAAACCTGATAGACAGAGCGCCGAACGTGAGGCAGTTTGCACTAGGACCTTGAGTGGGTGAAGTTTGTCAAGAAGTTCTTGATTGTGTAGACAGATCGCCAACTGTGAGGCAGTTTGCACGAGGTTCTTGTGTTGCATGAGATTTGTCTTCTAAAGACTTGATTATGGAGAAGAGAAAGAAGAAGATGACTTTTGTGATTGGATGGATTTTGAGGATTCCTCGACTTGAGAAATTTAGAGCAAGAAATCAACAATCATTGCTAGTTGGTTTGCAGAAGCAAGTGAATGAATTAGAAGCTGAGTTGCAAAAATGAAGAACATGTCACCAAAAACGAGAAGTCGATAATTCCTTGGATACAAAAAAGAAAGAAGATCCAGTGGAGTATGAGACATGTGGTCCAAACGAAGAGCAAGAGGATCAAGAGGAAATTATTTGCGAACTTAAAGTGGAAGAAGATGAAAGAGAAGAGGAAGAGCATGAAGATAACCAGATTTGTATGCCAGAAGAATATGAAGATGATTTGAAGATTGCAGCAATGGAGAAAAAGTATAATGCCTTCGTTGGAGATCAAGCAAGTAAAGTAGATACATGCATTGTTGATGACATGAAAGAGGCAAGCGAAGATGAAGATTTCAATGAGGTAAATTCTTATGAATCATGGGATGTTGTCTTTGATATGAGTTTAAAAGATATTGATGATGGTTTACATGAGAATCTTGTTAGTTATGTGTGGTATGCAAAGAAAGATTGGTATGGTGTTGTTGGGTTTATTACAGGTGTAATTAGTTCAATAAGATTGGATGAGGATGAGATTTATACTTGGATAGAGTTCATTGCGAAGGAGTATTTTCAGCAACAAATAGTTGTTCCGACTAGGTGTTGGAAAAGAAGAAAGAAGGAAATATATCGGCACCAGATATTTGTTCCAGCTATGTGTTGGAGGAAGAGAAAAAAATCTATCAACAGTGGCTACTTCATATTTGGAATCCATACTCACAAAATTTTTCCTACCATGGGAGTCGGATGCAGGAGCATCATGCATTAACAAAAAAAAAATGTGGAAGATTTGCATGTTGGTTTTCTTGTCCTGTTGAGGTGGAAGCTTGTGGTGAAGATGAAGATGGTTTTATATCTTTCTTTTGGCATTAAAGTGTGCGACACACTTTTCTATCTACCAAGGGAGTCTGATGCAGGAGCATCTTACATGGGAAAATTAAATT
Source organism: Cupressus sempervirens (assembly GCA_028749045.1). Lineage (NCBI taxonomy): Eukaryota > Viridiplantae > Streptophyta > Pinopsida > Cupressales > Cupressaceae > Cupressus > Cupressus sempervirens. The sequence goes on along the minus strand of CM053791.1, from coordinate 183,087,122 downwards.
ATTAGAAAAAAAAAAAAAGAGAGAGAAAAAAAAAGGGGTAAAAAAAAATTTTTTAAAAAAAGAAAAATTCTGGAGGAGAGAGAAAGTGACAAAAATTAGAGGAGAAATAATAAAAAAATAAAAAGGAGAAAAGAAAGGAAAAGGAGATTTCTATTTTCGAGGTGCATAGGTGGCGTAAAAAGAAAAATAATAAAAATAGTTGTCATTCCATTAATCAAGGTGTATAGGTGGCAATTTAGAAGTTTGTGGAAAGATCCTTAAATCATGTATTTAATATTTGTTGGGTGCTTAGTTGTATTTGGGTGGGAATTTAATATTTATTTAAAGGTAGTTGTATTTACCTTTTATCCCACATTGGTTGTGTTTGTAATGTCTTGGGTTAGAAGTGCCTATTTAAGAAAGGCCTATTATCATTTGTAATCAAGTTCAAGAAGTTCTTGAATTGTAAGCTCTTCAAATGTAATCTGTTCTAATGGATTTCAAGTATTAATGGATGTTTTATGAAGCATTTTGTCATCTCTCTTGTCTCCATATTGTTGCATTTTTGGTTGTGAGTTGGTACGGGTGGTGTGGCCCGTCATCAAAACCATGTTAGTCTAGATTCATAACTTAAATTTCAAACCCAAACCCGATTCAAATCTAATTTTTCTTTAATTTGGATCTAAGGTTTTCTAATGTTTTCTAATCAACCAACACAATATCTAGATACCAATTCAATTGTAGATTCTAACACAAGAGTATTCAGATACATAAAATAGACATGATGAAGACAAGAAGGGAAATAGTGCAAAGAGAATATGAGACTATCACGAGTGCACTTGGACACTGATGCTAATTCGTCATGCCTCAGAAGTCCATAGAAAATCCTTTCCTTCTCCATCATTCGCATTCCTTTCAAGATCCAAGCTAACCGAGAATCTCCAAGTGACTAAAAATGCTAGAAGAAACATGGAAGCATATAGAAGCATATGAACATGAAGAAGAATATGAGCTTGTAGCTTGTAGCTTCCATTAAGCTTGTAGCTTCCATCAGGCTTCTCCAAACACACTAGGAGAGCCTCTATTTAAAGGCCTCTAAGATGCATCTAGAATGTCTCTAGAAACAGCTAGAAGATAAGCATGACAACCAAGCATGAGCCTTCTCCAACCTTCTAGATAAGTCTTAAGGTTGTAGACACCATGTGCTCAAATAAAATGCTAACTTCTAAGTGTAGACAACTTGTGCATTCTTAGAGTGCAAACTCCAGTGTTGTCTACATGACAACTCTCGAGAATTTGCAAACCCCTATGTGAACAAATATTTAAAATAATATTTAATTTACTCTTTCCAATTTAATTTATTTATTTATTAAATCTCATGCACTAACTTTAATATTTCCACTTTTCAATCTTAATATATTTATATTTTAATTACATGAGATTTAGAATCTTTTATTAATTTAAAATATATCTTCCACTTTTAAATTTCTTTTTCTAAAACTTAATTGCTAAAATATTTATTAGCTTTAATAATAATATTATTTAGTCATTTATTTAAAAATGAATTCCAAATATATTATTATTAAAATAAATATTGTCACATTCCAAATTTAAACATATAACTTTTTATCTTCCAATTTAATTAGTTTATTTAATTAATTTTCCAATTAATTAAATAAAATAAATATTAAAATATCATATTAATTTTCCATTAAATTAATCCATTAATTAAATCTTTTAATTAGGCTTAATTAATAGAAAATACATCAAAGATTCTCAAGTTAAAAATATGAAAACCCATCATAGCCAAAATACATACAAAATCAAACCAAGGGTTTATATCACGAATTATGTTATCCAACGTATTCAAAGGGTACTCAACTCAGATACTTGTCCTAATTTTTCCAATTAGAACAAATGGCTTAAGGGGTTGGGATTTTGACTTGAGAATTTATCTCCCCTCTCTTATCATTGAGATAATGTGATAGGGTACGCTCATCCTGGCAAATTCAGGGAATTCGATACCAAGTACCTGCAACCTGCATAAAAACCACGCATGTACAAGCATAATATATACTAAACTAAATAGACAATGGCAGGAAGTGGTGCATCGTGTAGATCCCAACTAGCAGGTGACTACGACTCCCTTCCTTACCACATCAGACACGCCATACAAAAGCAAATACGCGAAGCAAACACGCACACCATACACATGCAAGTATGGGGTAAGTATCCATAATAAAACGCATATGATAATAAATCATCTTACTAATCATCATTAATAACTGAGAGCAATGTAATAATCATCATCAATAATTGCGAATACTAAAAATAACCATCATACATACATGAAATGTAGAGTCTAAGTAATCTCATCACATAATATACTGAATCCATAGCACAGTATTTGATAATCTCAAAAGAATGCTGCTAACCATCAAAATAAAACTAGCCCTCAAAGAGTTCAGCAACGATAACAAAATGTGAATCAGGGGCAGGCAAACTAGCCCTCAAAGAGTTCAGCAACGATAAAAAAATGTGAATCAGGGGCAAGCACTGCACTACCCATTTATCAACAAACAACACCATCAAAAATGATCCCAATCTCTGTTACAAGACATCATTAGACAATTACTAGGAAATGTCAAAACTTTGATGATTTGGAGATTGGTATTGAAGAACTTTTGATGTCGTCAATGATAGGGCTTGTTGAAACTCTGATGATTAGGAGATTTTTATTGATGATATTTCCATGCCATCAATGATAGGCCTCATTGAAACATCAATGGAATTTCATAGAAATCCTATGAGATTCTAATGATGTTTCCATGTCATTGAGGATAACAACCATCTATAGATTAACTAATGGTTGTTGAAAATTTGATGAAAGCCCTAGTTTCTTTCTTAATTAATAAGAATAGTATTTTTTTGGTGATCCAAGGTAATTGGTGACTATCATGTTGGAATCATTGGGAGTGTAAGAATCCTATTTTTTGGTGATCCAAGGTAAGGCAATCATCAGTCTACGAGGAGTAAGTTTCTCAATCGATTTAAAATTGGTGGAATACATTTTCTATTTTGATAGGTGAGTGACTTTCCACATTCTTAGTTGTCTATCATAAGTTTGACAACATAAAGGATGTTATTGGGGGTTTAGTATCAGATATTCATTTAAGGGTGCATCACAAATAACATCCTTAGGCCTAAAGAGAGTCAAAGATTGAAGGGTCAAGGGTTCATTCAAGGACTGGATAAATGAAAAGATGTAATGTGAGTTGGTTCAGAGCAAGGGAAAGTTACATTTTATTGTTTAGATGTTGATAGGGATGGTAGTTGTTAATGGGCATAAAGAATGGAAAATAGTGTGTTTGAATAACCCAAGGGTGTGTACATATGGAAGGACAAGATGTATCATGATGAGAGTGTGATAAAAAAACTATGATTAAGATTAGAAGTTGGACCTTGCAATATGATCAACAGTTGATGGACTAATCAAAGTTTGAGTGCTTGATGTTTAAGGAGTTGAGTTTTGAATAGTGACATTGGTAAGGGTAGATGATGTGAGAAGTTTTATCTTACAAATAGTTGAGAACTTATTCTTATTTAAACGTTGTGTGTAAGGTTCACTTGTAATCAACCAATCTATGCTTGGAGGAGTGTGTTTCTCCACATCCTTGCAAGATATAAGATGGGATTCAAACTCTTTTCAAGGGGGGGTCAAATAGATATTTTTATATTACAATATTATTTTGATAACTAAATTAGAGCAGCCTTAATAACACTCTATCCAATTGGAATAAGAGGGAGAAGATCATCGATTGATGTCCCTTAGTCAACATGAAATATGTAAGAAAACAACATTATGAAGAAATCTTTAAAAAATATTGTTATTGATACTTTCCTTCTAGAATCAAATCATAAGTAGATTTAGTCCTTACCTAGAATTACCGTCAAATGATGGAAATATGCTTTCTTTATCCTACAACCTCAATTTCTCATTTAGTTTTGTTGCTCAATACCCTACAACCAAATACAATGAAATCATGATCAATTAGCATTGCAAATGATGTTAAAAAATTTCAAGATATGTTTTATCTTTTTTGCATTGGTGAGTGTGCTATATGCATATTAGGATCTATAGTGTTATAAAAACAACTTTAAGAAGACTAAGATGATCATGTTACCAATATGGTTGCAATTAGAAAAGATCAATTTTAGTGATTGAAGGAATGATACATTTCAACAATGAAAAAAAGCATTACTTTTAATAACATCAAAATGTAGAATGTAGCAATAGTCAAAATAAGGAACTCAATTATAGAACTACAATGTAAATAGTCAAGAATTATTGTTTTTAGCCACTTAAGCATCCATATGTCTTTTAGTTTCTCTCCCTCCCATCCAAAATAAGATTCAACCAGTATGAATTGAGAATGCACATCCAATGGTGTTCCATATGCATGGACAATAGGTGGAGCTGAAAAAATGCACCACATTTACATTAATGATATGTATCAAAAATGCAAAAATGTTACATTTTTCAAGTCCAGCTGATGTCCTATGCATATCAATTGAGATTTCATATTGAACTAGGGCCTCCTTTTGCATTGCCTAAGACTAAGAGATTGACATAGTTAACATCTAATTTAAAATATCCATTAATTTTTCCACTGAGACATAATATTTTTATTTTTATTTGAAATGAAAATAGTAAAGGACATTCAACATATTAATTATCAATTTCTCTTGAATATGTTCACTAACAAGATCAAATCACATATAAAATAAAAAGTGTCTAATGAAGATGTAATGAAGAGTTTAAGCTTTTCTTTAATTACATTAGATAGCTATAAAATAGAAATAGAAAAAAAAAAAAAAAAAAATTAGTATTAATTGCAAGATTCTCAACAAGGTATGTAAAGTCATCATAGATTCTAGTTACATTAAATGTGCTAGATTTAACAATGTATAAAGGGCCCCAAAAATAACTTCAAGAAGAGAGGAATAAATCCTCAACTACTTAGTGTTGTTGCCCCATTATAATAGCTTTTTTTTTGTGGGGGAGAATGTTGTAGGAGCACCTAGTTTTGGCTTCCAGGACTCAATTTTGGTTCATGGATATGGAATAAGGGTTTCTTAGTTAAGCATCTCATCATCACAACCCTAAAAATTTAAAAAAAAATTATTTTAGAGATCTTAGTTGAAAAAACATGTATCCACCCATTAGAAGCTTCAATAATGAGCCAACTATTGAGATACCTAAAGAAACCCCAACATATGGAAGAATGTAGTTGGCCTAAGTTAGTCAAAGATGAAAGAATATATATGAGAAAGAGCACATGGATGAAGTAAAAAAAAAAAGAGGATTGAAAAATGGATGTTTTAGATTAAGGAAAAAAAAGGTTTTGAGGGGACCTGAAACCCCTTATAGCAACTAGAAATATATATATATTAAAGAACCTCAGGTTTTACAAGGACCTAGAACCTAAGTTCTCAAAAAAAATAGAAAACTAGGTTTTATACGGACCTAGAACTAGCATAATAATAATAATAAATGATCAACACTAGGTTTTAAAAGGACTTGGAACCTAAAGTAAATAGTAATGCAAAGCTGAAAATAAAACAAAAGACAAGAAAGCTAGGACCAACTACCCTGCCTGAAACCAGAGCCAGTAACTAGATAAGTTCTTCAATAATCTTTGCTAATTCCTTGCCAACTTCCACTGTACCCTACAAGATGTCTTCCACAATAGAGCTATGATCTTCACTAGCATTTTTATCCATTCTTTGCCTCATTCTTCTACTGGGAGCACCCAAGATCTTGACAATAATAGTAGTGCGGGATATAATCTCCTCATTTCTCCTTTTACCTAAACTAGCATTAGCCATACATAAATTTAAATTCACCATCTCCATTATTTTCCCACTATCTTTTACTAGTTGGAAAAATTCCATTTCATAGGCCTTCAAATTTTAAGGTATATTCCCAACGTAATTCTCCAACTTGACTCTCTTCATTTTTTCATCATCCTATTCTTTCTGCATTTATCCCATCTTTTTCTTGATAATAATTATTTCATTGTAGAGACATGAGTCAACCTAAAGAGAGGTGTAATGCCCCGCCAAGGGATCCAAAATAATTAACCTTAAGTTTCACTAAGTTTGGTAGAATTTTTTTTTTTTTAAACATGAAAGTTAAACCATACACATAGTAATAGAAGCAATAACATCATTCAACTGAAAGTATACATGAAAATACATAATAAGATACATTCTTCGAAGATCCCTTAATGTTGAAACACAGTTAAATCAACTAATATTTATTCCATCGAATACCACATCCACATAAAATAATAATGAAAAGTCCAATGTTTTTAAACAATATACTCTTGTTCCAAATGTCCCTTAGTAAATTATATTTTAGAATACTCAATCATGCGATGTATATGCCACAGGGTATGAAAGACATAAAATAATATACATGTGTGAAAATATATTACATCATCCTATTCTATTCCATAATGCAAGTGCAATAAAGTAAATGAAACCACATGTCATACATGATACATTATCATAGAAGATATAAACATCCATCATAAGAGATAACCATAAATCATAACAAATAATTATCTAAGTGCATAGTTCCTCCCAATCGTAAATAGCATCATTAGACCATCATGGGCCTTAGCCATCCCTATATACATAACATTCCAAATCACCAAAGAGATCATCTGTATTAACATAGTAGGAATGTCACTCCTAAAACATACTACATCATACGTAGAAAGCATTCTAAAATACTACAAATTAAAGCATAAGATAAGTAAACAACATCATCTATCATATGCTAAACATCAATATAAGGATACATGTCCACCATCATATTCCATGAATAGAGTGAAGATAGATGCCAACAAAGAATGCATCAACCACGGTGTCTCAGACGGATCTCCAATGGTAAGAGTGGAAAAAGCACTACCACCTGACTGCATGAAACCTAAATGGTCCACTCCCACTATGCTGAGGAGATAATTTCAAGTCCCAAACAAGCTATCAAACACATAGAATAAGTGCTCTCTAAGTCTAGGAATCCTAAAAGTATACTAACTCAAAGGTTTCCAACACAAACTGACATCTAATCCCAAAGGCACACAAAGACATGTAGGAAACCTAATATGTAAGCCAGAAAATGTCATCGCATGGATCATGCTAGAGTTACCTTGGTAGTCTCTCTATAGACCCTATCCCCCTACTGATCCCTATGTAGCCACTAGTATCCTCTCATATAGATGAGGCATACTACGAAATGCAAGGTTGCAACCAAACATTCTCTCTACTCCCATCCTAGTCTATACTAGCACTCGAGGCATGGTCAAGAACAAACAATTATCTTATTAGGTTCATTTTAGTTAGTATTAGGTGTAATGTTTTCACTTATTAAACAACTTACAATGAGTTACCTTGGCATCCACTTAGGGCCCCAACTCCCATTGCAAGCCACTTCTCAACACTACAAGTAAATAACCCACCCTAGGCTCATGGAATCAAAAATCACAAAATCACCACAGTTCTATACAAGTGACTGGAAAAATACCAAAAGATAATCCACAATAAGAGCATCAAATCTCCATGAGCAACTAAAAAGCATCCATAGATAATCATGAACACAACAGTTCTCTATTGGCAACTGAAGGTATCATTGATATTCACAATATCCATTAGTTCTCAATAAGCAACCAAAAAGGCATATCAAAGCAAATAATACTAATCGAAGACTCCAAAATGGTCAAGTCAAAACATGTCACAACATGACATCATCAAGATCAAATAAACAATTCAGTCCCATCAAGGCAACTAGAAAGTAATCCAAACACATCTGATCAATAACTCATAAATGGTTACATAAGTCACAACTTACACAAGAAGACTAGAAACAATATCAATCAGCATACCATCTCATAACCATGGTTGGGTTTATTAAGATCAAAATCAAAAGACATCATCATGACATCACAATCATAATGCCCCCCCTCCCCGAGCCTCTGGTAGACATCCTATAACTGGTCAACAATCTATTCAACCCAAAAACCCAAAATAGATAGCATAAAGAAAACACAAAATGCAAGCACATGTTTTAGTTCGTTAAAATCACATACTTGAATTAAGTGTGGGGTTTCAGTTTTTGTTTAAGAGTTGAATATCAAGTGAAAGAATATTATTTATCTAACTCACGCATTTGTTTTCAGTAGTTTAAAGATTCTTCCCCCCACCCCCCCACCCCTTAACTCATTTGAATTAATTTCTAACGTGCCCATAACATAGATTATATGCATGTTACTTAGACAATCGCCATTATCATGTATTAACAGAGCACATAGAAAATGGTGTATGACAAGGACATCCATATAAAGAATGAAATGGTGCCATACCAATAGAACTGTGATACCTGTTGTTGTAAGAAAACTCCACTAGGTGGAGATAGTCCTCCCAATGCATCTGCCTACCCATCACATACATCCTTAACATATCTTCCAAAACATGATTCACCCTCTCTATTTGACCATCTGTCTCTGTGTGATATGCCAAACTAAAATTCAATTGTGCTCCAAGCTCATGCTCCAGTGATGTCCAGAATGCAAATGTGAATATAGGATCCCTATCTGAAATAATCTTTCGGAGAATACCATGTAATATCACAATGTCACGCATGAAGACATTAGCTATAGAAGCTACTATGTAGGAAGGCCTAATTGGTCAAAAATGTGCCACCTTAGTCAACTGATCAATGGTGACCATGATAGCATCATGATGATGAGAAGTCATAGGTAATCCTACTATGAAGTCCATAGAGATGATGTCCCACTTCCATGAAGGAATGAGATTTGGTTGCAAGAGTCCTGCCAGGTGCTGGTGTTTTGCCTTGACTCTCTAACACTCAAGACACCTAGCCACATAATTAGAAATGTCACGCTTAATCCTAGACCAAAAGAATAAATGTCACAAATCAGCATGCATCTTCTTGACAGTTGGATGTGGCGAGTAAGGTGCACGATGAGCCTCTGCTAGAATCAAGGTGTGAAGCTCATCCAGTAGAGGCACGTAAATCCTTCCTGAATGTCTCAAAACACCATCAGATTCTAGGACATAGCTTACAAACTTACCCTCCAAAGGTCTTCCTGAATCTATCTCTCTGCACACTTCCTGGTACCAAGAATCCATAGGAACTGCCTGAAGAATTTGACTCCTCAAATCAACACTAAGAGGCATAGATGATATCAGATGTCTCCTGTGACTTAAAGCATCTGCCACCATATTCTCCTTTCCTTGAATCTACTTTACTTCAAAGTCATACTCACATAAAAATTCCATCCATCACCTTTATTGAGCATTTAGATTAGGCTGAGTGAAAATGTATTGAAGACTATGATGATCACTATGTAGCTCAAATTTGTGCCCCAACAAGAAATGTCTCCACCTTGTCAAAGCATGAACTATCACTGCTAATGCAAGATCATTTGTAGGATAATTTAGCTCATAATCCTTGAGCTTATGTGATTCATATGCAAACACCCATCCATTCTGCATCAAAATTGCTCCAATCCCTTATAGGGAAGCATCTGTACATACCATGAAATCACCTTCTCAATCGAGTACTGCTAAGATCGATGCACTAGTCAAAAGCTCCTTGAGCTTCCAAATGCTTCCTCATATTTCTCTATCCATATGAACTTCTTTCCTTTTCTCTGAAGGGAATTGATAAGATGCACTATTCTAGAGAAGTTTTGGACAAATCTACAATAATAACTAGCTAGACCCATAAAACTATGAATCTTTGACACCTTAGGTTGTGTAGGCCAATCTACTATTGCCTGTATCTTTGTAGGGTCTATAGAAATACCATCACCTAATATGACATGCCCTAAATACTGAATCTCTAATTTGGACAATTCACAGTTAGCCACATTGGCATAAAGCTAATTGTCTCTCAAGCACTACAAAACCAATCGTAGGTGTTCCTCATGCTCCTTCTTAGACATAGATTATATCGATACATCATCAAGGAACACAAGTAGAAACCTATCAAGATGAAATTGAAACACCACATTCTTCAAACTAATGAAAACTAATGGAGCATTAGTCAACCTAAAAGGTACCACTATGAACTCATAGTGCCCATAGTGAGTTTGAAAGGCGATCTTGTGAATGTTAGCTTCCTTAATGCAAAGCTGGTGGTATCCTAACTTAAGGTTGATCTTGGAGAATACTGTAGCTCCCTTGATTTGATCAAATCAATCATTAATCCTTGGTAGAGCAGACATGTTCTTTATTGTCACCTTATTCAGCTATCTGTAATCAATACAAAGGTGCAAAGAACCATCTTTATATTTCACAAAGAGCGGTGGAGCTCCCCATGGTGACACACTAGGTCGAATGCTCCTTGTAGCCAAAATTTCCTCTAGCTAAAGATGTAACTCACCCAATTCCTATGTAGTCATACGATAAGGAGCATTAGAGATAGGCTCCACTCCTAGAATAAGATCAATGCTGAAATTGATGTCCCTTTTCGGAGGCATGCCTGAAATCTCACTTGGAAAAACATCTGCATATTCCTGTAAAATTGGGTGATCTAAGGTCTTTCCCCTAGGATCTTCCTCAACAAGCTCATTTACCATGATAGCAAATATCTAACATCCTTATGGAAACTCTACTTCAATTGCATAGCAGAAATCATTGATAGAGATATAGGCCTTGGTATCTCAACAATCTTCACATCCTTCCCTTGGTCATCCTGACACATAATAATCTTCTTCCTGCAATCTATACTAGATCTATAAGATCCAAGCTAGTCCATAAGTAAAACCACATCATAGGAACCAAGAGGTATAACCCAAAGGTCAACTACAGTATCAAATCCTCCTATGCTAAGCCCACACTTATGAACTACGAAATCTGTGGAGACCCTAATGCCTGAGGCTAGTTCCACTTGCCAACCATAATGCATGCTATTGTATAGCATAAAAGACACATGTTTTGCAAATAGATTAAGTTCAATTTTAGTTTTGCCTATGTTTAGGTTTAAGTGGAATTTTTAGTTTTGAAAACTATGTATTGCAGTGTGAAACATATCCAACTGACAATTTTAGATTCAGTTTTAGTTCACCTAGTTTCAAGTTTGAAATAGATACACATGATAGTTCAAAGTCATTGTTTTGTACCAAAATACCCAGAGCTCAAAATGTATAGGATTTACTATTTGACCTACACGTCAACCCATTTGTATAAGATTTACCATTTGACCTACACGTCAACCCATTTGTTCCCCGATAGCATTATTCTTAAGAATCACTTAAGGATAATTATTTACTCAACTGATCATCATTGACCTTAATTAAATTGTCCTTTATATTTAACCATGATCCATATTCTAATTGATTAACCTTTCAACTTTTTTTAAGATCACTATTTGTTATATTATAAGAGGACCAATTATCATTCTTCAAATAAGAGATTATAACTTTATTAAAATGATCAATTAACATAGGTACACCATCCATGACCTATTACATTCTAATATTTTTCAATTAGAAACTTAATTAACTATTACTAAAGTTTGATTCTTTTAATTTAATCGTTATCATCATTGACAACCATATAATATATGAACTCATAATTCAAGTCATAAGACTTATCAACTTCAATATAGATAATCTACAATCTCGTTAAAAGAACTATATCAATTAAATCTCTATTACATAACTTAATTATTAATTAAATCTAATTAATTCTCATTAATTGATTTAATTAATAATTACATAATCATAGCAACGTTCCAATTAATATCAGTTGACTAATAACTAACTATAATTCTGTATGATAAAAGTCAACTATAATTCAATACTCAAAATATCATATTAATAATTCAATAATAATTATTGAAAATCTTAAATGACCATATTCGTCATCTTTCAAAGAATACCAACATTCCCCTAACAAATTCGTATTATCATTAATCTTTTCAAATAAGACTCTATCACACAACTTAGTTATTAATATCATAGTTATAATATCAACTCAATGAATATCAATTGATTAAAAATCAATTATAATCCAACTCCAAAAATTATTATCTTTTACCAAACTTCAATCAATAAATAATCTCCACTAGATTAACTCTAATCAAATTTGTTGATATCTATTTAAACCATTATTTATTAATAGTTTGCTAGTCCTTACAAAAATTAATAAATAATAAACTCTTCAAACTATACATACTCGATATATAGAATCCTTCCATAAACTCATTAGTTAATATTTGGCTAACTCTTAACTCCATTAAGGTATTCAAATGTATTAACCAATAACATAATAATTTAGTCTTAATCCAATATCATTTAGAGTTTCTAAATTTAAATCAACATAATATAAATTATCATCTTACAATTATTTAATCAATATTAAAATCAACCATTAGACTCCATTTTTTAATTGTTCTAATAATAGTTCGTCTATATAAACGTTGTTTGAAAGAGATCCCTATCACAAACCAATAAGACTCATTGTAAATTTTAACATGAATAATCTCCAAATTCTTAACATTATCATCTTCATTAAACAACTCTAAAATTGTTTAATATATATTAAATAGTATACAATATACATTATAAAAAGTCCACTATATAAACTATATTAAAATCTATTTTCTTTTAATTTTCTTTCATCCATTTACTTAGATTGACTAATAATTAATTACACTTCTTCTACTATTAATTAATCTTAATTAAATTTGATTTAATTAGATTAGATAATAAACCATATAAAACTAATGCATATTAATAAGATTCTAATAAGGGAAGATTGCAATACTATCTTTAATTCATTCTATGCTTTGATATATTATTTTTGTGAAGTTTAAGCATAAAGAACTCTTGGTTATGGGAAATGGAGAAATATTTGTTATTGAATAAAATAGTCCCAGTACGACGGCCATATCTCCCTAATGAACTGTTGGATCGGGCTAAAATTTAAATATGTTGGAGAGGGCCAAGTTGCACCAATTCTGACTAGAGCGATTGAATAAATTCGATCACGGTAAAAAGTTATGAATAACTGAGTTCGGGTCTATCCAAGGGGCAGCGACAGGACAATTAAAAATTTCTTCTTAAAAGGTAATTGTTCTCTAAATTTATCCAATAATTTCACTAATGAATTTCGCCATAAATCTTGAAACCATTTTCAAATCTATTTCAATTTGATTCTAATTCAAACCCAAACTATTTTCTCTTTTTTTTAAATCCATGCATATAAAATTTTCAAATAAATTTAATTGCCCAAATTGAAAATGTATACAATAAAAAATATGAAATTCCTCAGAAGACATATGGAAGACACGAAGAAGACAGGAATGCATGATGTGAAAATAGCATAAGAAAAATCACAAAAATCTACTCGAATTTTGATGCTAATTCGCTCTTCCTCAGAAAACCCGCAGAGCAAGCTCCCTTCTTTAGAGTTCTTGAGTCCTCTAATGCTCCAATTGCTCTCCACCCACCCTCTCCTAAGCTTCTATGAATGCCTGAATATAAAGAGCTCTCAAGAAAATTTTGGATTGCTTCTTGAAACCGTTGAAAGGTGTCACCAACTAAGCATAGGTCTTTTCCAATTCTTTTTCTGATGAGTCGTAGAATTGTAGACACCTTGTGCTTAATTGATGCACTAACCCCCGTGTTGTTAACACATGTTAATTCCCATGCAAGCTTATAACTCTAATTTATTTTTTAAATAATCTCTATTTAAATTTTATAACTTTTATTTTAATTTTTATAACTTTTATTATTATTATTATTTTATAATTATTATTAATTTTAATTTCTAGTTTTCTTTTATTTAATTCCTTTTCCCCAATAATTCAAATTTAATTAATTACAATCAAAATATCAAAGATCATGATATTTTATTAATTTTTTCAAATAAATAATTTATTAATTAAATCTATTTATTAAGACTTAATTAATGAAAAATTCACCATAGACCTCCAAGATAAAATATGAAAACCCATCATAGAACAAACCATACAAAATAAATCTAAAGGGTTAAAAAATCATGAAATATGTCATCCGACACATTCAGTGGGCATTCAACTCAGATACTTGTCCTAATTTTCTATTTAGGACAAATGGCTCAAAGGGTTGGGATTTGGACTTGCGAATTTATCTCCCCTCTCTTATCATTGAGATAATGTGATAGGGTACGCTCATCCTGGCAATTTAGAGAAGTCGATACCCGATACCTGCAACCTGCATAAAAATAATGCATGTACAAACACAATATATACTAAACCAAATAGACAATGGTAGGAAGTGGTGCATCGTGTAAATCTCGACTAGCAGGTGACTATGACTCCCTTCCTTAACCACATCAGACATGCCATACAAAAGCAAACACGCACACCATACACATGCAAGTATGGGGTAAGTATCCATAAGAAAGTACATATGATAATAAATCATCTTACTAATCTTTATTAATAATTGAAAGCAATGTAATAATCATCATCAATAATTGCGAACACTAAAAATAATCATCATACATACATGAAATGTAGAGTCTAAGTAATCTCATCACATAATAAGCTGAATCCATAGTACAATATCTGATAATCTCAAAAGAATGATGCTAACCAATAATATAAAACTAGTTCTACAAGAGTTCAGCAATGATAACAAAATGTGAACCTGGGGCAGGCACTACATCCACCCCCCCTAGGATTAGGCTTACTCCTGAAAGCCTACAAGATTGAGAAACTAAGATACTCACTATATGGGTCCCATTGAACCCTTTCCCTCTGTAGGGAAACATGTTTTCATTGAGGATATTACAATACCCTTAGAGCAATATGATTCTGGTTTAATGGTAAACCAAAAACCATATCAATCCAACATTCATTCTTTTAACAACTACTAAAATAGATCCCTTAATTCATTCTAAACAAGAGCAAATTAATGATTGCAAAGATAAATAGAGGTTTACTACCTTACAACATAGATAAAAGATACATGTTTTGTAGCTAGAATGAGTTTCAATTTTTAGTTTTGCTTATGTTTAGGTTTTAGTAAAATTTTCAGTTTGAAAAAGATACACATGATAGTTTTAAATTTTCGTTTTATTCAACTAGTTAATAACTAGTAGCATTCCAATATACTCAGAGCTCCCAATGTTGAAACTCAGGCTGTGATACCAAATATAATGCCCCGCCAAGGGATCCCAAAAATTTTATTAAGTTTGTCAAACAATTTTTTTTTAACATGAAAGATAAAACCATTCAAAACATTTGCAGAAGCAATATCAACAATTCAAATAAAAATAAACATAACATATATACATAACAGGCTACATTCTTTAAAGATCTCTTAACGTTATATCACATCTAAATTAACTATTCCTCTAACATCCCATCCTTATGAAATAACAATGATACATCCAATGTACTTAAACGATATAGAAGTGTCCTTTTGTAATTATATTTTAGTTTTGCTCAATCATCCACTGTACATATCATAGGGTATGAAAAGCTTAAAAGAATAAACATCCAAGTAAATAAAGTACATCATCATCATCATCTAATATTAATCCATGATGCAATAACATAAATGAAACCACATATCATACATGATACATCATCACAAAAGATATAAACATCCATCACAAAAGTTAACCATATATCAAAAACATAAATAACTAAGTGCACGGTTCCTCCCAATCGTAAATAGCATCATTAGACCATCATGGATCCTAGCCATCCCTCCGTGCGCAACATTTCAAAGCACCAAAGAGATCATCAGTATTAACATAGTAGGAATGTCACTCCTAAAACATCCTACTAACATGCAAAGTAAAGCATAATAAATCATCAATTAACATATGCAAAGTAAAGCAAATCATCAATATAAGAAACATACCAATAAATACATCCATCATAAAGTATATTATCTATCATAATGCTCCAAGAACATAATGAAGAATAAATACCAACTAAGGATACTCTAGCCACGGTGTCTCGGATGGATCTCAAATGATAAGAGTGAAAATACACTACCACCCGATTGAGTGGAACCTAAGTGGTCCACTCCCACCGTGCTGAGGAGATAATTTTAAGTCCCAAACAATATATCAATACACATAACACAAAAAGTTCAAGAATCCTAAAACTATACTAATTCAAAGGTTCCAACACTCACAAAATCGACATCTAATTCCCAGAGGCACACAAGGACATGTAGGAAACCTACTCTGCAAGTGGAAAAGTGTCATCACAATTATCACATATAAGTTACCCTGGCAGTTAGCTAAACTCCACGAGTCCATACTAATCTCATGTGGCCACTAGTACCCTCTCATACTGACGAGGCATACTACAGAATGCGCGGTCGCAACCATGCGTTCTCACTATTCCCATCCTAGCCTGTACAAGCACTTAAGGCATGGGCGAGAACATCAACAATTATCTTTTTATGTTTATTTAATCTCCATTTAGTGTGTAAATGTTATCACTTATTAACCAAATTTACAATGAGTTACCTTGGTAGCCACTTAGGGCCCCGGCCCCCATAAGCCACTTCTCGACACTACAAGTAGATTACTTACCCTAAGCTCATGGAATCATAAATCTCAAAATCATAAAAGATAATCAATAATAAAATCATCAAATATGCATAAAAGCATCAAATATCCATAATAAGAATCATCAAATCTCCAAGATAAGAATCATCAAATCTCCATGAGCATCTGAAAAAGCATTCATAGAAAATCATGACCACAACAGTTCTTTATTGGCAACTGAAGGCATCACTAATAATCATAAGTATCAATTGATTTTCAATAACCAAAATATATCTCAAAATCATACTGATCGAAGACTCCAAAATGGTTGAGTCAAACATGTCACAACATGACATCATCAAGAAATAAATCCACATTTCAGTCCCATCATGGCGACTAGAAAGTAATCCAAGGATAACTGATCAATGCCTCAAAAATGATTAGCTCAAGTGTCTCATACACATACCTTTCAGCTTCACACATGAAGACTGATGAACAATAACAATCAGTAAATACAAACATTTCATAGAGCATACGATCACATTACCATAGTTGGGCTTATAAAGATCGAGACCAAATAAGATCAACATGTCATCATATCTCATAACCCCCGAGCCTTTGGTAACAACCTAGGACTGGTCAACACTAGTCAACCCAAAACCCAAAACAAGAAGCATATAGAATACACGATGCAAACACATGTTTTGGTTTACTAAATTCATATAGTTGAATTAAGTGTAGAGGTTTCCAATTTTCTGTTTGCAAGAATACTTCAAGTGTATAGGATTTACCATTTGACCTACATGTCAACCCATTTGTTCCCCGATAGCATTATTCTTAAGAATAACTTAAGGATAATTATTTACTCAACTGATCATTATTGACCTTAATTAAATTGTCTTTTATATTTAACCATGATCCATATTCTAATTGATTACCTTTTCAACTTTTTTTAGGATCACTATTCATTATATTATAAGAGGACCAATTATCATTCTTCGAATAAGAGATTATAACTTTATTAAAATGATCAATTAACATAGGTACACCATCCATGACCTATTACATTCCAATAGTTTTCAATTAGAAACTTAATTAACCATTACTAAAGTTTGATTCTTTTAATTTAATCATTATCATCATTGACAACCATATAATATCTGAAGTCATAATTCAAGTCATAAGACTTATCAACTTCAATATAGATAATCTACAATTTCGTTAAAAGAATTATATCAATTAAATCTCTATTATATAACTTAATTATTAATTAAATCTAATTAACTCTCATTAATTGATTTAATTAATAATTACATAATCATAGCAACATTCCAATTAATATCAGTTGACTAATAACTAACTATAATTCTGTATGATAAAAGTCAACTATAATTCAATACTCAAAAGATCATATTAATAATTCAATAATAACTATTGAACATTTTAAATGACCATATTCGTCATCTTTCAAAGAATACCAACATTTCCTTAACAAATTCGTATTATCATTAATCTTTTCAAATAAGACTCTATCGCACAACTTAATTATTAATATCATAGTTATAATATCAACTCAATGAATATCAATTGGCTAAAAATCAATTATAATCCAACTCCAAAAATTATTATCTTTTACCAAACTTCAATCAATAAATAATCTCCACTAGATTAACTCTAATCAAATTTGTTGATATCTATTTAAACTATTATTTATTAATAGTTTGCTAGTCCTTACGAACATTAATAAATAATAAACTCCTCAAACTATACATACTTGATCTATAGAATCCTTCCAAAAACTCATTAGTTAATATTTGGCTAACTCTTAACTCCATTAAGGTATTCAAACGTATTAACCAATAACATAATAATTCAGTCTTAATCCAATATCATTCAGAATTTTTAAATTTAAATCAACATAATATAAATTATCATCTTGCAATTATTTAATCAATATTAAAATCAACCATTAGACTCCATTTTCTAATTTTTCTAATAATATTTTGTCTATATAAACATTTTTTGAAAGAGATCCCTATCACAAACCAATAAGACTCATTGTAAATTTTAACATGAATAATCTCCAAATTCTTAACATTATCATCTTCATTAAACAACTCTAAAATTGTTTAATATATATTAAATAGTATACAATATACATTATAAAAAGTCCACTATATAAACTATATTAAAATCTATTTTCTTTTAATTTTCTCTCATCCATTTACTTAGATTGACTAATAATTAATTACACTTCTTCTACTATTAATTAATCTTAATTAAATTTGATTTAATTAGATTAGATAATAAACCATATAAAACTAATGCATATTAATAAGATTCTAATAAGGGAAGATTGCAATACTATCTTTAATTCATTCTATGCTTTGATATATTATTTTTGTGAAGTTTAAGCATAAAGAACTCTTGGTTATGAAAAATGGAGAAATATTTGTGCTTGAATAAAACAGTCCCAGTACGGCAGCCATATCTCTCTAATGAACCATTGGATCGGGCTGAAATTTAAATATGTTGGAGAGGGCCAAGTTGCGCCAATTATTCTTAGAGTGATCGAATAAATTTGATCACAATAAAAAGTTATGAATAACTGAATTCGGGTCTATGCAAGGGGCAGCGACAGGACAATTAAAAATTTCTTCTTAAAAGGTAATTGTTCTCTAAATTTATTCAATAATTTCACTAATGGATTTGGCCATAAATCTTGAAACCATTTTCAAATCTATTTCAATTTTATTATAATTCAAACCCAAACCGTTTTCTCTTTTTTTTAAATCCATGCATATAAAATTCTCAAATTAATTTAATTGTCCAAATTGAAAATGCATTCAATAAAAAATATGAAATTCTTCAGAAGACATATGGAA
Source organism: Cupressus sempervirens (assembly GCA_028749045.1). NCBI lineage: Eukaryota > Viridiplantae > Streptophyta > Pinopsida > Cupressales > Cupressaceae > Cupressus > Cupressus sempervirens. The sequence goes on along the minus strand of CM053791.1, from coordinate 183,067,662 downwards.
GACACGAAGAAGACAAGAATGCATGATGCAAAAATAGCATAAGAAAAATCACAAGAATCTACCCATATTCTAATGCTAATTTGCTCTTCCTCAGAAAATCTGTAGAGCAAGCTCCCTTCTTAAGAGTTCCTGAGTCCTCCAATGCTCCAATTGCTCTCCACCCCACTTGTCCTAAGCTTCTATGAATGCCTGAATATAAAGAGCTCTCAAGAAACCTTTGTATTGCTTCTTGAAACTGTTGAAAGGTCTCACCAACTAAGCATGGATCTTTTCCAATTCTTTTTTTGATGAGTCATAGAATTGTAGACACCTTGTGCTTAATTGATGCACTAACCCCCGTGTTGTTGACACATGTTAATTCTCATGCAAGCTTATAACTCCAATTTACTTTTTAAATAATCGCTATTTAAATTTTATAACTTTCATTTTAATTTTTATAACTTTTATTATTATTATTATTTTATAATTATTATTAATTTTAATTTCTAGTTTTCTTTTATTTAATTCCTTTTCCCCAATAATTCACATTTAATTAATTACAATCAAAATATCAAAGATCATGATATTTTATTAATTTTTTTAAATAAATAATTTATTAATTAAATCTATTTATTAAGAGTTAATTAATGAAAAATTCACCATAGATCTCCAAGATAAAATATGAAAATCCATCATAGAACAAATCATACAAAATAAATCTAAAGGGTTAAAAAATCACGAAATATGTCATCCGACACATTCGGTGGGTATTCAACTTAGATACTTGTCCTAATTTTCCATTTAGGACAAATGGCTCAAAGGGTTGGGATTTGGACTTGAGAATTTATCTCTCCTCTCTTATCACTGAGATAATGTGATAGGTTACGCTCATCCTAGCAATTCAGGAAAGTCGATACCCAGTACTTGCAACCTGCATACAAACCATGCATGTACAAACACAATATATACTAAACTAAACAGACAATGGTAGGAAGTGGTGCATCGTGTAGATGTCGACTAGCACGTGACTACGAGTCTTTTCCTTAACCACATCAGACACGCCATACAAAAGTAAACACGCACACCATACACATGCAAGTATGAGGTAAGTACCCATAACAAAGCACATATGATAATAAATCATCTTACTAATCATCATTAATAATTGAAAGCAATGTAATAATCATCATCAATAGTTGCGAACACTAAAAATAATCATCATACATACATGAAATGTAGAGTCTAAGTAATCTTATCACATAATAAACTGAATCCATAGCACAATATCTGATAATCTCAAAAGAATGTTGCTAACCAACAACATAAAACTAGTTCTAAAAGAGTTTAGCAACGATAACAAAATGTGAACTAGGGGCAGGCACTACATAATAAATAAGCAAAGAATAACATACTTTTCCCTTGTGCCATCACTATTTTATGTCAGTGTCGTGCAGGCCTACTGACTGTACCCCCGTGGCCATTTTAAAAATAAAATCACATGACCTTCTATTTGTATGAAGTGACAGTGCCAAAGTAGCATGTTGATGTAGGCCTATGACAGCACTCTTGTCCCAGTGCCTACGGGAGCAGCGCTGCTACCACTCCTGTGCCGTGAGAGGGGTGGGAGTACGGGTTTGTCCCTCCCCACCTCTCTTTGAATATATGTATATATTTTTTAATAAATGCTTTTCCAAAAGCGATTCCAATTTTTTATAAATAGTTTTCAGTAAATTTTAAAACAATGTTTATATATATATTTTTAAATATAAGCATTTTTAATAAGCAATTTTTCATCAAGTCGTATTTTAATTGCTACATCCTTATAAACATAAATGTTATCAGACTTGCAATATATATATATATATATATATATATATATATATATATATATATATATATATATATATATATATATATATATATATATATATTTCCTAAAATGTTTTAAACATCTATTTGAAATAAATACTTTTATTGTTAGGGATCCCAACCTATGAACAATTATATCTACCAGTTCCTCATAACAACTGTCTTTTTAAAACATATGTACATATATCAATTTCAAGATCAATTCTGAGGTATGCAACACATCCTTTTTTAATCCACCCATTTAATCCATCCAATAGGTTTTTCTATAACCCTTTAAACCCTAATCTCTTATATTTCTTAGATCTATGCATGTGGGGCTTCTGATTGCATATAACTAGAACAGTCACGCATAGAATCCTTAGAAAGTATTCAGAAGAGATGAAGAAAACAGGAAGTGCAAGAAGCAAAATATCATATGCAAAAATCATGAGTGTCTACCTAGACACTCATGCTAAATCACTTCTCCTGAGAATCTATAGAGCAAGCTCCTTCCTTCTCCAATGCTCGTGGATCCTCCAAACATGCTTCCTGAGTTACTAGGAGTGCCTGAATATAAAGAACTCTTAGGAAGCACCTAGAATGTCTCTAGAAACAACTAGAAGATGAGATAAGTTTTGACAACTAAGCACGGGCTTTTTCCAACCTTCTAGATGAGTCACAAGGTTGTAGACACCATGTGCTTAATTTGTGCACTAACTCTTGCATTGTAGACACGTGCATTTAAGAGGTACACTTACTCCTAGGTAGACTTATCAATTTTATTTTTTAATTCTTTTATTATTTCTATTATTATTATTTATTTATTATTTATTATTTTTGTTATTATTATTAATTTTAATTTTTTTTATTTAATTCTTTTTCTCAATTAATTTCCATTTAATTAATTAAAATCAAAATATCTAAAGATCATGATATTATATTAATTTTTCCCAAAATAATTAAATTATTAATTAAATCTTTTAATTTTAGAATTAATTAATAGAAAATTCACCATAGACTTCCAAAATAAAATATGAAAACCCATCATAGAACAATCCACATAAAATTAGTATAAGGGGTTAAAATCATGAATTACGTCATCCGATGCATTCAAAAGGTAAAACATCTTAGATACTTGCCCTACCTTTCTAGGACAAATGGTTTAAGGGTTTAGGATTTGGACTTGAGAATTTATCACCCCTCTCTTACCATTGAGATAGTGCGATAGTGTACGTTCATCCTGACAATTTAGGGAAGTCGATACCTAGTACCTGCAACTTGCATAAAATCCATGCATGTACATAAAATATATATATATATAGGCTAAGTTAAATAGGCAATGACAGGAAGTGGTGCATTGTGTAGATCTCAACTAGCAGGTGACTACAACTCCCTTCCTTAACCACATCAGAAATGCCATACATAAAGAGAACAAACATGCACACCATACACATGCAAGTATGGGGTAAGTATCCATAAGAAAATACATGTGAGAATAATCCATCTAACTAATCATCATCAATAACTAGAAACAATGTAATAATCATCATGCATACATAAAATGTAGAGTCTAAGTAATCTCATCATATGTCACTAAATCCATAGCACAATATCTGATAGTCTCAAAACAATGCTACTAGCCATCATCATAAAATTGAGCTAACAAAGTTTGGCCATGATAGCAACAATATATCTAGAAAAAAAAAGTAAACGATGGCAGGCACTACAAGAGGCATCATATTTTAACTTATCCTTTTGGAGAATTGACAACTTCACCATATTTTTTTAATCTCTAATCTCATCATCTGATCTTTTCTTAGAAATAGTAGTCACTTCCTAGGTCACCTTAAGATGTAATTGATTTGCATTATTTAAACCCTCTTAACCCATCATTTCCATCTAGTTCTCCTTACTTAGATTCTAAATGATAATGGATTTTACCTATTCATTTTTTTGCTTGTTAGAATACATTGGGGTCTTGTCATCAGTGCTTTTTGTTTTAGATTGTGAAGAGCCAACACTTTGATTCAAAGTATTATCATTCTTCCCCAAGGTTTTGAAGTCAAATTTGAAACCAAATTCCCTTCTTTTCTACTTTCCCCATCATATTTAAGAATATATATACCTCGACTACTAGATTCAAAGTATTCTCATTCTGCCCCAAGGTTTTGAAGTCAAATTTGAAACCAAATTCCCTTCTTTTCTAAATTCCCCATCATATTTAAGAATAGATATACCTCGATTACCAGAATATCCATCTAGGTTAGAACTAACATCCCCATTTTTCGTTGCCTCCTCTTCTTCTTCCTCTTTCACTTTCTTCTTTTTCTTCATCTTGAGTTCCTTCTTTTCACCCACACTATCACTATAACACTCCTTGGTTTTGCTAATCTTATATTAAATTTTCTTAGCACTCATCTTATCATAAGGCTCATTACAAACCCATTTACCAGTTTTCTCCACTGTTGGTGAGAGCTACACACCAGTTTTACTAAAGTAATTTTCAATCAACAAAATAAGCCCTTCATGGAGCACAGGCCTAGCTTCATTCTTCCTATGGGCTTGGAGGATGTGAAGCAGTGAAATTTCTAGTGGAAAGGGAAGGATAACCTATCCTTATACTAGAAATGGTCCACAAACATAAAATTGAATTTATGAATCCTTTCTGATCTACCATCCAAAATTAATACTCATGAACACACAATGAAACATCCTGAATAATTACCTTGATTTGTTCTAGATCATAGAAGTTCCCATTCTTCACAAGCCTTTCTTCCTCCTTTTCATTTTTGGGAAATTTTTTAAAGGTAGCATTTGAAATATTGGTTTCATTTCTTAATTTTAAGCCCTCCATTAGTAGCCAAATTATATTTTTTATGAACTCCTTCATCAACTCCATAGTAAACCCATGAAGAGTGACCCTTTCCTCAGACCAATTCTTAAAGAAGTAATCAATAATGTGGGGTTTGAAACTATTGAAACAATGAATGATGATGATAATTATATGGATGAGTGTTGTATAAAGATGATTAGATCATTATCATGATGATATATTACATTCATGACTATGTTTGTCATTGATATCAACATAACATTTTTCTATGGTATCTAAAAAAAGAACAGTGGTAAAGATCAAGTTGGTATGAATAGATCATTGAGTACTTTCACTAACATAGGTTAAAGGGGAGTACTAATAAGTGTCTAGTATATGTAGCTAATCTTGGAAGCATACAATATTAAGTCTAGAAGAAATTATGCAAGTTTTGGTGAAGACTATTATAAGATAGATTTTACAGAAGTATGTTCTGGTAAACTTGTTATATCTCTTAGCAGAGTTGTTATTTTGAGAAGAAAGGTTAAAGTCATGTAGAATACATGCTAGAGTTGATGTGGCTAAGCTTGTTCATCATATATTACATGTACAAAAATTTGTTCAAGTTACAAGCCAAAAGATTAATGTTATCACTAAGTATAATGTGTTCTTAATGAGGTCTATACTAATCAATTGACCACGTGTAATAGTTGACTGAAGGAATTTTTTTATGGATTCGGTATAAATTACATTTTCCTTTGTTATGTATGAATTTTTGAAAGAAGCACAAAGAGAGGAACAAAAGAGAAACTAGTTGATATGAAAGGATAAGTAGAGCAGAGCAGAGTTGGAGAAAATATTGTCTTTGAGGTTTTACTATGAGTTTTGAGTTTTCATATTTGGATCCTTGGTTTGTGACCTCATCTACAAGGTCTGATAGTGATTGGTTTAGTTGACAAGTTAAAGGAAAGAGGTTAAAGTATAGTAAAAACAATTATTCTGCAAGGAATAGTTGAGAGATTAGTTGGGTAGTGAGTTCAGTGGTCTTGCCCAAAAGTTGTTTGGACAATAGGTCCTTCTATTTGATGGAACAAATCGGAAGGAAAACACAAAGACAAATCTACTATGTATGGGTCCAGGATATTGGATATTGACAAAATTAGAAAAGATAATTATTGTTGAAAGTTCTTTGGAAACTTTTAGTAAGGATGAGAGAGAACTTTACAAGTGACATGAGAGCAAGAGAAGCCCTATTGTCTTCACTTCCTAAAATTGAGTACAACCAAGTAAAAATACTTGATACATTTTTATAAGATTTGGAAAGATTTGGAAAATAGTTTTGAAGGTGATGAACATTATAAGAAATTAAGGCTACAAAGTTGGATTTGTGCATTTCAAGATGCTAAAATGATGGAAGATGAGTCTATAAGAACATGTGTAGGTAGAATATCATAAAATTATTGCAGGTATCAAATCTCAAGGAGGATCCAAGGAAGATGATGAGGTGATCTAGAAGATATTGAAGGGCTTAACGCTACCATTTAAGCAAGTAGTTCAAATGATACAATTGTTGATCTCTTGTACCAAGGATTTCACAAAGGAAACATTACTTGGGAGATTAGAAGTAGTTGAGAATGAGCTTAGACAATCCAAAGAATTGTCTAGAATAGAGACAACTTTCAGTGCCCTAAACATTCCACCTAGTTTATCAAGGAGCACAAGTGCTACAAGAGACTTTTCTAGTAGTAGGAGACTTGATGAGGACAAAAAAATAGAAGAATGAGTACCCCTTCTTGTAACAAAAGAAAAAGATGGTAAGAAAATATTTAAATGTTGGACTTGTAATGAGTTTGGTCATTATGCATCTAAGTGTCTAAAAAGAGAGAAAAAGTATAAAGGAAAATTCAAACCTAGAAGAGATAGAGGTTTTTTGTATGAAAATGAAGAAGATGATTCTAATGAACATGTAGTAAATGTTAGTGGTGACGAAATAGGATTTGTATCTATTAAAAAAAAATTCCAAAGGAAATGGCATTGGTATCATAGGTTGAAAAGATATCTGATTGGATAATTGATAGTGGTTATTTACATCATATGACTATTGATATGATTAAGTTTCTTGACTTCAAAAGTTATGATGGAGGCATTGTCATTTTTGAAAATAATGTAGCTTGTGATGTGAAAGGTATTGGATCTATAACTCCTGATTATAAGACTAACATTGACGATGTATATTTTTTTGATACAATGTTGGGAAGGTGATTGGAAAATGAACAAGATCTACAAGTAATGTATTTTAGCTGAATCCCATTGAAATGACATGTTTTCTTGCAAAGGGAGTTGATATTTGGTTATGGCATAAGAGATTTTGTCATATAGTTTTATGTTTGTAGTTAGAGATTTTCCTAAGATTATAAAACCTACTAACACTATTTTCAAGGAGTGTGTATTGGAAAAACATACCAAAACTTCTTTACCTATAAAGAAGTTTACTACTAAAGCAAAGTTGGAGATTGTACACACAAATCTTAGTGATCATGCAAAGACTAAAGGATCCTATGGTGAAAGGTATTTAATGACTATTGTTGATGAATTTTCTAAAATGAAGTTAGTTATATTTATTAAATTAAAATCTAAGGTATTTGATAAGTTCAAGATATTTAAGAATAGGGTTGAGAATGAATTAGGTATGAACATTAAATATTTAAGATTAGATAGAGGAGGAGAGTTTACTTCAAATGAGCTTAATATCTTTCTTGAAGCTAATGGAATCAAAAGGTAGTTATCAGCTCTAAGTACCCCTAAACAAAATGGCATTGTAGAAAGAAGAAATAGGTCAGCAACAGAAGTAGCAAGAGCCATGTTAGCTAAGAATGATGTATCCAAGATGTTTTGGAGAAAAGCTATGAATATAACAGTGTACACTATGAATAGAGTATAAGTTAGGATGGGGCTGATGATGATCCTTTTTGGTCTACCATCCAAAATTAAATACTCTTGAACACATAATGAAACATCTTGAAAAATTACCTTGATTTGTTTTAGATCGTAGAAGTCCCCATTCTTCACAAGCCTTTCTTCCTCCTTTTCATTGTTGGGAATTTTTTTGAAGGTAGCATTTGAATTACTAGTTTTCTTTCATAATTTTAAGCCCTCCATTGGAAGCTCAATTATATGTACTATGAACTCCTTTGTCAACTCCATAGTGACCCTATGAAGAGTGACCCTTTCCTCAGACCAATTATTAAAGAAGTAATTAGTAATGTGGGATTTATAACTATTAAAAGAATGAATGTTGATGATAATTTAATGGAGGAGTATCGTAGAAACATGGTTAGATCATTCTCATTATGATATGTTACATTCATGGCTATGTTTTTCATTGATGTCAACATAGCAATTTTATGTGGTATCTAACAGAAGAACAATGGTAAAGATAAAGTTGATAGAAATAGATCGTTGAGAATTTCCACTAAGCAAGGTTAAAGGGAGATGCTACTAAGTTTATATTATATTTATCTAACCTTAGAAGCATAAGTTATTAAGTCTAGAATAAGTTGTGCAAGTTTTACTGAATATTGTTCTGAGATAGAGTTTACAGAAGCATGTTCTACTAAACTTGTTATACCTCTTAGTAGATTTTTTATTCTGAAGGCATGTAGATGAGATGTTTGAGATGATGTGGCTAAGCTTGTTCATCATAATATTACACATATGGAAAATTATTAAAGTCACAAGGTGACCAATTAATGTTAACACTAAGTATAATGTGTTCTTAATGAGGTCCTATAATAATTAATTGAGAAGGTGTAATAACTGACTCAAGGAATTGTTTTATGGATTTTATATAAAGGAAGGACATTTTCCTTTTTTATTTATGAATGTATGAATGATTGCAAGAAGAAAAAAGAGCAAAATAGAAGAGAAACAAGTTGATATGTGAGGATAAGCAAAGTAGACTAAAGTTGGAGAAAACTTTGTTGTCGAGGTTTTATTTTGAGATTTGAGGTTTGATATTTGGATCTAAAGTTTTTGACCTAGTCTACAAGGCTTGATAGTGATTGGTCTAGTTGACAGGATGGAGGAAAGAGTTTAAAGAATAGTATAAATAATTATTCTATAAAGTATATATACATATACATATATACATATATATATATATATATATATATGTATATATGTGTGTATATATATATATATGTAGATATGTATATGTATACACACACACACACACATATTAAGGTTGATAATTATTTCAATTGGATAACTGATTCACCCCCCACCCCCTAGATATCTTGGTGGACTATTGTTTCTAATAGTAACCATGCAGCTTCTCAATATACACTGTCAATTTTCCCTTGTGGAGAATATCACACACTACACTTTTCACTTTCCATTCTTTATAGCTTGACGGTTCTGCTTCCTTGGCTCCCCATTCATAGTTATAACTACTTTGTAAATTTGATGTAAAAGGGTAACTTTCATAGAAGACAAATTATGATTAACCTCAAAAAGGATTTTCATTTAGGCAATGTGACAAGTCCTTTTGATGATGACACAAAAATACATCCTCAAAAAATGATTATAGTCTATAATAAAAAAATTCCACTTGCCATAATAAATCACAAAATCTCATGTAATCTTTCCTTTAATTTCATTATTCATGTCATAATTAATGATTTCACTCAACTCATTTTACTTACAGAGGTAATCACTCTAGGTCATCTATTCATCCTTGTAGATAGCTTTGTTGCTTATCTAGTTAGCCACTTTATTTCCTTCACAGAAATTATGAATTATGGTGACTTTATCAAAAAAAATTAATCAAAATTTTAATTCCCATGATATTACCATCAAATTTCCAAGTAATCATATTTTTATTATTAAGGATGTTAATTATCTTGAAAGATTCCCCTTCTAGCTATAAGTTCCTCTAACTAGATTCCACTATCAATTTAACAATATAAAATGCATTAATGGCCTCAGCTTTATTAATAGTTGAGTGACCTAGAGTGATAGCCATAGCACCCACTATTCTGATATTATGATCTCTTAGAACTCCACCACACCTAGCTCTTCTAGGGTTTCCTTTAGTTGAACCATCAAAATTAGCTTTTACCCAGCCCATAGGAGGGGATCTCCAAATCACACCCTATCTCTGTTCATTCTATTTTTTTCTAGGTACTACCATTTTCAATGGATTTCTTATTCGCACTTTCCTATTTTTCTCCTTAGAGATAAAATTCTCTTTGATAGCCCTAATGATATTTTGACCCACCACCCATTCAAGAGTTTCTTTATTTCTAAAAAATATATTGTTTCTTTCTTTCCAAAGACCCCAAAAAAGATGGGGGAGAGATATATTCCAAATAAATTGAATTTTAGAGCCTTTGATAGGACATTTCCAATTTTGAAAGCATTCTGCAATATTTCTAGGTTGAACCCACTAGATATTCCAATATTGAAGGAGGCAACCCCAAACATTCTAACTATATTTACAATTCATGAAAAGGTGGTTCATGTCCCAAATTTCCATCTTATATAGGGAACATATGTTCAATATAAAAAAAAGGGATGTTAACATTCAAGAGTGTCCAATTAGCAATGAAGAAATTAAAAAAATTGTACATCAAAAATTAGGAGTATCGTATGGTCAAACAAAATAAGATGAAAATAATTAATATGTCAAAGAATTTAATCTCACATTTGATCATTAGGAGGATGCATTTATAGGAGAAAATATTAAATTGTAAGCAATAGTTGATACAAAAAGAAAAGTGAAAAAAATGGCATGTATATATTCTGCAATATGAAAGTGGTTGAGAACAAACATCATTTTTGTTGCAAGCATGAATGTTGATGATATTCCTATGGAGGAGTATTGTAGAAACATTATTAGATCATTATCATGTTGATATGTTACATTCATGAATATGTTTGTCATTGATGTCAACATAGCAATTTTTTGTGGTATCTAATAGAAGAACAAAGGTAAAGATCAAGTTGGTACAGACAGATTGTTGAGTACTTTAAATATTGAGCTTAAAGGGAGATTATACTATGTGTCTAGTATATGTAGAAAACCTTAGAAAAATAATATATTAAGTTTGGAAGAAGTTATACAAGTTTTGGTGAAGACTATTTTGAGATAGAGTTACAAAGGCATGTTCTAGTAAACTTGTTATATCTCTTAGCAGAGTTAATATTCTAAGAAGCCAAAGTTAAAGATGTGAAGAAGACATATTGGAGATGATGTGGATAAGCTTTCTTGTCATAATTTAATGTGTACAAAATGTTATTCAAGTTGCAAGGTGAAAGATTAATGTTATCACTAAGTGTAGCGTGCTCCTAAAGTGGTCCTATAATAACTAATTGTGAAGGTGTAACAACCAACTCAGGGAATTATTTTAGGGATTTGGTATAAAGGAATGAAATTTTCCTTTATCATGTATGAAGTATGTATGATGTAATTCAAATGATTGAAGAGTAAAATGCAAAGTTAAGTAGAGCTAAGTGAAAGTGAAGGAAACTTCATTACCAAAGTTTTATTGTGTGATCCAAAGTTGGATACTTGCATTCGAGGTTTATGACCTAGTCTACAAGGTCTAACAATGATTGGTTTAGTTAATAAGATAGAGGAAAGAATTTTAAATTATAGTACACAAAATTATTCTACAAGGAATAAATGGAGATTAGTTGGATAGTGAGTCCAGTGGTCTTGCCTTAGAAGCTATTTGGATAGTGGGTCCTTCTATCTTTTACAACTCCTAATAGGGTTGGAATCTTCTAACAAAGATTTAAAATCTTCTAATTAGGAATCATATGTACTAAATGTTGTAATAGACTCCTAACAGGGTCCATCCTCTAAAAAGGAATATTTATATTATTACACCATCTTGTGGGCATCATTGCCACTAGGGTTCTCCCTTTGATCAAGGGTTTCCCTAGTTAACCTATTTAGTGTAATTTCCTATGTACATATTTTTATCGTTACTATTTACTTTGGTTAAATGGATAATATTGTTTGATGTTGATAATGTTTTAATTATCGGATAATTGATTCACACAACCACCCCCCTCTTACTTATCTTGGTGGACTATTATTTCTAACAATTGGTAGCAGATCATCACATCCTTAAAGATAAATTTTAACAAATTTGGGAGATCCATGGTAAGCATATTCAGGAAAGATAGTCCAAAGTTTGATGGAAAAAAATATGTTAACTAGAAGGAAAAAAAGAAGACACATTTACAATGTATATGTCCAGGATATTGGATCTTGACCAAATCATCAAAGACAGTCATTGCTACAAAAGATTTGGAAACTTTTCCCAAGGAAGAGAGAGATATTTTTATATATGACATGAGAACCAAAGAAGCACTATTGTCTTCACTTCCTAAAATTGAATACAATTGGGTAAAGTTAGTTGTTACTTTGCGTTTGATTTGGAAAGCTTTGGAAACTAGTTTTGAAGCCAACGAATATTCTAAGAAATTGAGGTTGCAAAATTAGATTTGTGCATTTCAAGATGCTAAAATGATGGAAAATGAATCTATAAGAACATATGTAGGAAAAATATCAAAAATTATTGCAGGTATTAGATCTCAAGGAGGAACTAAAGAAGATGATGAGGTCATATGGAAAATATTGAAGAGCTTAACACCACCATTTAAGTCACCAACTCAAATGATATAGTTGTTGATATCTTTTACCAAAGATTTCATAAAGGATACATTGCTTTGAAGACTTGAAGAAATTAATAATGAGCTTAGATAGTCCAAAGAATTCACCAAAACAGAAACAAATTTTAGTGCCTTAAATATTCAACCTTTTTATCAAGGAGCACAAGTGCTAGAGACTTTTCTAGTAGTAGAAGATTTGATGAGGATAGAAAGATTGGAGAAGGAGAATCCATTCTAGTAAGAAGAGAAAAGGATGGTAAGAAAATCTTTAAATGTTGGACTTGCAATGAAATAGCTAATTATGCATCTAAGTGTCCTAAAAGAGAGAGAAAGTATAAATGAAATTTCAAACCTATAAGAGATGGAGAGTGTTTGTATGCAAATGAAGAAGATCAATTTGACCAAAAACTAGTAAGTGCTAGTGATGAAGAAATAGGATTTGTAGAAATTAAAGAAGAAAGTCTAGAGAAAGTAGGTTTGGTATCACAAGTGGAGAAGAAATCTGGTTGGATAATTGATAGTGATTGTTCACATCATTTGACTGGTGATATGAAAAAGTTTGTTAACTTCAAAAGTCAAGATGGAGACATTGTTAGAGTTGGAAACAACATAGGATGTCATATTAAAGGTATTGGATCTATAATTCTTGATGGTAAAACTAATACTGAGGATATATATTTTGTTGATGGTTTGAAGCACAATCTTCTGAGTGTTGGACAACTAGTGGATAAAGGTTATCAATTATAGTTCATAGAAAAGAGATGCATGATCAAAGACAAAAATGGAAAGATAATTGGAATATGAACTAGATCTAGAGGTAATGTAATTTAGTTGAATCCTACTCAAATGAAATGTTTGGCACAAAAGTTAGATGATAGTTGGTTATGACATAAGATATTTTTTCATATAAACTTTGACAACATTATGAAGCCTAGTAGTATGTTTGCACTTAAATATTTTCCTAAGATTATAAAACCTACTAACACAATTTGTAAGAATTTTATAACTATAGAAAAATTGAAGATTATACACATAGATCTCGGTGGTCCTACGAAGACTATCGGATTCTATAGTGAAAGGTATTTCATGATTTTAGTTGATGACTCTTCTAGAATAATTTGGCTTGCATTTCTTAAATAAAAATCCTAGGCATTGATAAGTCCAAGATATTCAAGAACAAAGTTGAGAATGAATTAGGCATAAGATTAAATGTTTTACTTCAAATGAGTTTAACATCTTTTTTGAAGCTAATGGAATCAAAAGATAGTTATCAGCTCCGAGAACCCCTGAACAAAATGTTATAGTAGAAAGAAGAAACATGTTAGTAACATAAGCAACAAGAGCTATGCTATCTGAGATTGATGTATCAAAGATGTTGTGGAGAGAATTTTTGAATACAAGAGTCTACACTATGAATAGAATGCAAGTTAGGAAAGACACAAAAAAGTCCCCTTAGGAACTATGGGTTGGTCATTCACCTATAGTTAAGTATTTCAGAATTTCTAGTAATAAGAGTTATATCAAAGGATATGATGATATTGTTAAGTTTGATGCTAGAAGTGATGAAGGTACATTTCCGGTTATTCATTGAAAAGAAAGGCTTATAGATGTTATAATTTGAGAACTAAGATTATTATGAAAAGTGGAAATGTGAGAGTTGATGAGAAATTTAGGATACAAGAAAGAATAGTTGATTACAATTTAGATGATAATGTTGTTACTAAGACAAGGAATGATGAAGAATTTATTGAGACTAATAATGATTTTTAGAATGAAGGAGAGCTAAGGTAGGAACAAAGCTCAAAACCTTTAATAGAGCCAAGAGTTGAGATAACAACTCCTAATTTGGGTAAGACTATGACAAAGAATCATCCACCTATGAAGCTAATTGGAAGCAGAGATAAAGGTGTGATGACAAGAAGTAGAATCAATGAAGAACTATGTTTTATAACTCAAGTTGAACCTAAGAATGCAGATGAAGCATGTAAAGATGACTATTGAAACCAAACTATGAAAGAGGAATTGGTCCCTAGATAAAAAGATAAGAATATGATAGGAACAAAATGGGTATACAAAAACAAGATTAATGAACAAGGTGAAGTTGTAAGGAATAAGGCAAGATTGGTATGTAAAGGTTACTCATAGCGAGAAGGAATAGACTATGATGAAATGTATACTCCTATGGAAAGAATTGAAGTAGTAAGGTTATTCTTAGCATATGCAGTATATAAGAAAATTAGTGTATATCAAATGGATGTCAAGTCAACATTTGTAAATGGAGAACTTGAAGAATGTTAGGAATAAGGTGTCTCAACCTTGTATAATTCCTATTCTTATTATTTGTTTTGTAAATTGTATTTCTTGCAAATAATGTTGATGTGTCGACATCTTGAATTGTGTGTAAGGAGATCATGACTAAAATGGTTATGACGGATTCCTATGACACATAAGAGCTATGTTAGGAAGATTCAATGAAAAGTGAAGACATGTGACAACTAAGATATTTGAGTACTGTAAACTCTACCCCAATAGTGGGAAAAAAATTTTGGGGTTCCTATTTTCTCGGAGAATGGTAAAACCCTAATACGATTTACCTTTTGGGAGTAACCCTAAAGTGAAGCGCATGTTATAAGCATTTTTAGGGTTGCGAAGAGATGCGATGCGAAAAAGGTGTATTGTTGGTACTGCGAGTAGATATTGGAGTCTTTTGTTGTCTATGTTGAGCTTGCATTGCAAGTGTATTGTAACTTTTTGTTGAAGATAATACATTGTGCAGGTTCTGAAGGGGTGGGGTAGTTTTACCGAAAGGTTTTTCCCCACTGGAAAATCTTTGTGTTATGTGTTTCTTTCTCTATCTATTTTTTGTATGCATGGTTGGCTACAATATTGGTGTTTACATGATATTGAATCTATAAGTGTAGAAGATTTTTAATAGGATTTGCATCATACTTTCCTTATAAGATTAGTGTAGGAAGCTGTTTCCGCACCTGAGTTTCTTTACAAGTGGTATCAGAGCTTGATCAACTTTTGATCCTAGTTGTTGGGTAAGGTTTTTTTAGCTAATATCAAGTTGAGTGGGAGTCTTGTGTAGAGAATCCTAAATCTTATTTGCAGATTGAGATGGCGAGTTCATCATATGGAAGAATGGAGGTGGGGAAATTTAATGGCAACTAATTTTGAGTTGTGGAAAATCAAGATGGAAGACATGTTGGAAGATCATGACCTATGGGAAGTGACTAAAAGCACTACAAGACCAGGAACTATAGCTCAAGCAGATTGGGATATCAAAGAACATAAAGCTAAGGGTCTCATAAGACTTTGTTTAACCGATGCAATCCTTCTGAATGTTCTAGATGAGAAAACCACATATAGTTTGTGGGAGAGACTTGGGGCCATGTATTAGGCCAAATCTTTGGTGAGCAAGTTGTTCATGAGGAAGGAGTTGTATTCTCTACGAATGAAGGAAGGTGAATCCCTAATGGATCATTTAAATGCATTTAATCTTCTGGCTACACAATTGACATCAACTGGTGTCAAGTTAGAGGAGGAGGATCGTTGCTAGACACTGTTGTGTTCTTTACTGGATTCATGGGACCATCTTGTGATGGCTCTCGAAAGCACGTTAGTCACTTTCAAAATGGATGATGTGGTGTCTTCACTTCTATCAAAGGAGATGCGGAGAAAGGCTTCTGTTTCAGAAAAAGAAGCCCTTGTTGTTCGTGGGAGATCCACGAAAAGAGGAAAGAAAAATGACAATAAGTTTGATAATAAGGGTAGATCCAAATCTCGTGGGAAGTCAAATACTTCCAATAAGTCCAAGGAAAAATATTGGAACTGTAATAAGACTGGGCACTTCTGTAAAGATTGTAAAGAGCCTAAGAAGAAGAAGAAAGCCTCAAATTCTGGTTCTAAAAAATCTCAAGAAGATGGCGATGCATTCATCGTAGCTTTGGTAGCCCATGCATCTAATGATGTGTGGTTGGTTGACTCATGTGCATCTTTTTACATGACCTCTCATCGAAACTGGTTCTCAAGATATGAAGAGTTCGATGGTGGAAAGGTGTACTTGGGTGATGATTCTCACCTAAAGATAGTTGGACGCAGAAGGGTCACTATCAAATTTCTTGATGGACAAGTAAAGGGAATCAATGGAGTTATGAACATTCCAGGTTTGGCATGAAACCTATTATCTGTAAGTATGCTAAATGATGTAGTTGTGCAAGTTGTTTTTTGTAAAGATGGATGTAAGATGATGAGAGGAGCTATGGTGCTTGCTAAGGGTACTAGGAGAGGTACTTTGTTTTAGCTTGATGCACACATTTCTCAGTGTAATAGTTCTTCTATTTCAAAGAAGAGAGTAGCTATCACTTCATCCCCACCATCTGAATGAGCAGTAAAGAAGACTGTGGTTAGTGGTTCTGATGGTAGTGCAACAAGTGTACCTAAGGCTGCAAACACTTTGGAAGGAAAGCTTCCTGTAGAAAAGACAATATTGTGGCATATGAGATTTGGCCACATTGGTGAGAAGGGTCTCAAAACCTTGAAAAATAAAAATCTCGTTGAGGGGTTAAATGATTGCAATCTCCAGTTCAACTTCTATGAACACTGTTTTGGATCATATTCATTCTGATGTATTTGGTCTTGTAAAAGTTCCTTCAATCTCCAAGTCTGTATTTTTTGTATCTTTCATAGATGATTATAGTAGAAGGACATGGATTTATTTCCTCAAAATTAAGACACAAGTCTTTAGTCGATTCAAGGAATTTAAAGCCCTTGTAGAGAATTAGACTAGTAAGAAGATTAAGTGTGTGAGAACTGACAATGGTGGTGAGTTTTGCTCAGTAGAGTTTGAACAATTCCTTAAAGAACAAGGTATCGAGAGGCATAAGACAACTCTATATACCCTACAAAAAAATGGAGTTGCAGAGAGAATGAACATGACACTGATGGAGAAGGCTAGGAGTATGCTTAGTGGAGCTAGTTTAGAACAAAGGTTTTGGGCCGAAGCTATGGCCACTGCTTGTTATCTGGTTAATAGATCTCCTACACCAGTCCTTGTTGGTAAGACACCCATGGAGGTGTGGTCTAGTAAGAAGCCTTCAATTAGACATCTTTGTGTTTTTGGTTGTGAAGCTTATGCACATGTTCCAATGGAGAAAAGATCTAAGTTTGAAAACAAAGCTATTAAATGTATTTTCATCGATACAGTGTTGGTGTAAAAGGATAGAAGTAAGGTGTTGTATAGTAGAAATGTTATTTTTAGAGAGTTAACATCTTCTCCTATTGTGCTATAACCAGATGAAAAAGAAAAGGAAAAAGATGTTGTTTAGTTGCCTCCTACCCTTGAGAAGACTGAATAGAGAGACCATGTTGGGTCTAATGATGAGGAGAGCTCTTGCAACTCTGATAGTTTAGAAGAAGAGGAAGAACAACCTCAACCTTAGCCCTTGAGGAGATCCATGAGAGAAATAAAGCAACCAGAAAGGTTTGGTTATTCTATGTTAGATTCTAGTTGTGCTTTTGCTTTGATTACTAAAATTGATGAGCCTAGATCTGTGAAAGAGGCTTTGGGCATGGAAGATGCAGGTTCCTAGATTGAGGCTATGGATGATGAGATGGCTTCATTAGAGGAAAAAAAAAAACATGGGACCTTGTACCTTTGCCTAAAGGGAGAAAATCTGTTGGCTATAAATGGGTGTTCAAGAAGAAATTTTGTGTAGATGACAGTGTTGAAAGGTTCAAAGCTAGATTGGTTGCAAAGGGGTATTCACAGGTAGACGGAATAGATTATGGTGAAATATTCTCTCCTTTTGCAAAGTTGACATCCATTAGATTTCTGTTATCTCTTGCTGCATTATATGATTTAGAGATAGAATAGATGGATGGGAAGACATCTTTCCTTCATGGTGATTTGGAGGAAGAGATTTATATGTCACAGCTTGAGCACTACATTGTTAAAGGTAAAGAATCCTTAGTTTGCAGATTAAAGAAATCTCTATATGGTTTGAAGCAATCTCCTAGGATGTGGTACCTTAAGTTTGATGCCTTTGTGTTGTCAATTGGATTTGTCAGATCGAAATCAGATCATTATGTTTATTTTAGAATTGAAAATGATCGCCTTCTTATTGTTGCATGATATGTTGATGATATGTTACTATTTGGGAAGTGTAAGGGTATGATTTCTGATTTTAAATCTCAGTTGTCAGTAGAGTTTGAGATGAAAGATCTTGGGGTAGCTAGGTATATATTAGGTATGGAAATTAGTAGAGACAGGTCTAACAGAAAACTTTGGTTGAGTCAGAGTAAGTATGTGAAGTCTATGTTGGACAGGTTCAGTATGGCAGATTGTAGACCACTATGTGTTCCTATTCCTGTGGGAACAAAGTTATCTATAGATGATTGTCCAAAATCTCCTAGTGAGGTGGAGGACATGAGTAGAGTACCTTATGCTAGTGTAGTTGGCAGTCTTGCGTATACTATGGTCTGTACTAGACCAAACATTGCCCAAGCAGTGGGAGTCCTAAGTCAATTTATGGCTAATCTTAGATGGATACATTGGGATGCAGTTAAGTGAGTATTCAGATATTTGAGGGGTACATCATATTACACCATATGTTATCATGGTAACTCTTCTAGATCTCAACATTCAGTTTGTATTCATGGGTTTGTGGATTCAGATTGGGCTAGTGATATTGACCGTAGGAGATCCACCAGTGCTTATGTGTTCACTATGTTTGGTGGTGCCATCAGTTGGATGAGCAAGCGACAACCTATGGTTGCTTTGTCCACTACAGAAGCTGAGTACATGGCTACTACTCATTCTTGTAAGGAAGCCATTTGGCTTATGAGATTGTGTTCTGATGTTGGTGTTGATGTAGAATAGATTACTATTTGGTGTGATAGTTAGAGTGCTATTTTCCTTACAAAGAATCCAACTTTCCATGCCAGAATGAAGTACATTGATGTGCAGTATCACTTTGTGAGAGATATGGTGGAAGATGGAAAGGTAGATACTAGGAAGAATGTTGTATATGCATTAACAAAACCAGTGGGCACTGAGAAGTTTAGAGGGTGTTCAGAGTCTATGGGCCTTTCGGCCTATAGCAGTTAGTTCTTGTTATGTTCCTGTTGCTCTGACAAGGTGTTTGAAAAGTGGGAGAATGTTAGGAATAAGGTGTCTTAACCTTGTATAATTCCTATTCTTATTATGTGTTTTGTAAATTGTATTTCTTGCAAATAATTTGGATGTGTCAACATCTTAAATTGTGTGTAAGGAGATCATGACTAGAGTCTTCTGTTGTCGATGTTGAGCTTGCACTGCACGTGTATTGTAACTTTTTGTTGAAGATAATACATTGTGCAGGTTCTGAAGGGGTGGGGTTGGAAAATCTTTGTGTTATGTGTTTCTTTCTTTGTCTATTTTCTGTATGCATGGTTGGCTGCAATATTGGTGTTTACATGATATTGAATCTGTAAGTGTAGAAGATTTTTAATAGGATTTGCATCATACTTTCCTTATGAGATTAGTGTAGGAATCTATTTCCACACCTGAGTTTCCTTACAAAGAAGAGGTATAGTATACAGATTGAAGAAAGAATTGTATGGCTTGAAGCAAGCACCTAGAACTTGGTATGAAAGGTTAGACAAGTATTTGATGAAGCTTGGATATAGCAAAGGTATGGTAGATAGTAATCTCTATTGAAAAGAAATTAATGATGGATTAATGATATTGGTAATATTTGTTGATGATATCATATTTGGAGAAAATGATGATGAAAGTGACTAGTTTGCAAAAGAAATAAAGAAGGAATTTGAAATGAGTATGATAGGAGAAGTGAAATATTTTTGATGATTATAGATTGTACAAGATAAAGAAGGAATCTTTATTTCTTAAACTAATTATTTGAAATATTTACTAAAAATGTTTTCTTTGGAAGCATGTAAACCCATTGGAACACCTATGGTAATTGGACATAAGTAATCTACAAATGATGAGACACCTATTATAGAGTAGAAAAAGTACAAGTCTATGATTAGAGGATTGTAATATCAGACTCACACAAGACTAGATATAGTAAATGTAGTTGGAATTGTTGCAAGATTCCAAGTTGATCCCAGGGAAGAACATCATGTAGTAGTTAAAAGGATATCTAGATACCTAAAAGGAACCCCAAAGTTTAGATTGTATTATGTTAAATCTAATGATTTCACTCTATATGCTTATATTGATGGTGATTGGGTAGGTAGTATGGATGATAGAAAGAGTGCTAGTGGTGGAGCCTTCTTTTTTGGAGGAAGATTGATTTCTTGGCTAAGAAAGAAGGAGGATTGTACCTCACAAAGTATAGTAGAAGCAAAATATGTTCCAACAACAAACAGTTGTAATCAATTTGTTTGGATGAAATAGGTTTTGAAGGATATAGGGATAGAATTTAGTGAACGTATTGTCATATATTGTGACAACACAAGCATAGTAAATATGTCTAAGAATAGAGTGTTGCATTCTAAGACTAAGCACATTTCTATCAAATATCACATGTTGAGAGAGAAAGTTGCAAAAAAGGAAATTAGATTGGAGTATGTGAGCACTAAAGAGAAAATTCTAGATATTTTCACTAAGCCTCTTTCCAAAGACACTTTTGAGTATTTGTGAGGTATCCTAGGTATAAGAATTTTCTTAATGGAAAAATTCACCTAGGAATTAAGAACTCAAACACAAGCACAACTATAGACCAAAAAGAGAGAGTATGATCAGAATGACAATATATTCATTCAATATGCATTGTGAAAATGTTTATATATAATGGCCTCTAAGATACATCTAGAATGCCTTGTAATCAACACCATAATATATCATACAACTAGGCACATGTCCACCAGATATGGGTTATTCTCCATTAAGTATGAAAGTATGTGCAATGATGAGAGGATACGCCTACAAGGGTGTAACACACAAATTAGTGTTGTAGATAGAGTTGCATATTTCTATGTTGTCAACGTGACAACTCAAAAAGGTGTGCAAACTCCTAACTGTCTTACAAAATAAAATAATAAAATAATGCATTAACCTAAGTAAACTTAAGTAAGTGTAAATAGTTAATACTTATTTACACCAAAACCCCCCCTTAAGTGTAACTTAATGGAATTCCCTTAAGCTTACAAAAACTAGGATGAAATATAGGATGTGTCCCAACTACTAGGCCATGTTAGGTACCCATGTACATAATGAAATGCAATCTTTCATAAAGCAGAGAAAGAGGGAAAAGCTCATGGGAAAAACCCTCCCCTAAAAAGAGAGATGAATAGGGATGCATGGATGGATGGATTAATCAAGATCACCCATTACAACATACATCTAGTATATAAAAAAGTAAAGGATGAGAAGAACTAGACCTCATAAGAGGGAAAAGTCCCCCCATAAGAAAGAAGAGGAAGAGGGACAAGGTAGTCCCCTCCACACACCCCTCCCCCCGCCCCTAAATGAAGAATTCTAACAAGTGAAAGCCACTACAAGGAAGAAGTTGGCCCAAGGGTGTTGGATGATGTTCCTCCCCTTAGGAAGAAACAAGGGCAAAGGTACAATCCTAAAGATGTATGGTGGTCCTAAAACCTAATTAAGTACCTCTATGTTGATACTGATGGTTGCCCTTTCCAATTGTGCTGAAAAGAAAGAATGCAAATCTGGCAAGGATGTCTGTTGAACCTATCCCAATGAACCATATGTCTCCTCAACTAAAAAAGAGACCTCTAACAACTGCTATTAATAAGAATCCACAATCACGCCAACCTATAAAGATTTATCTTGTACAGAATGGACATGAGGGTCAGAGTGGGCCTGTGCAACAACTATAGAATGATCACCTTCATCAAAAAGAAGATGTAAGTCCTCAAGGCTGTCTCTCAAGTCTGTAGTATGTGACTCCATGAACAAACTTACAATGTCTACCATGTAGTCATCAACTAAAGCTAGAGCTAGAAGACAAGATGTACTATGTTGTGTTGGACCTTTCACTATGGAAATGTATGCATCTGGAGTAGACTATGTTAGAATATTAAAATATGAAAAGAATACTTATGAGAGTGGGGGGGGGGGTGAATCAGAAGTATCACACTTTAACCAATAAAATTTTTAACTGAAAGTAAATTGCATGCATGTAAACACATAAAATAAACATGAAACTAATACGTACATCAACAACACATAACACCAAAATTTGGTAACCTAGAAACCCTCTAGAAATAAGAAGGTAAAACTAGGGTGGGGATGATACCCACAAAATTACTACGGCAACACTGTTCAATGACTTTTGATGGTCTGCCTTGTTAAAGGCTTTACACTGTGTCAATAGTGACCTGGTTAAAGGATTTACAAACACTTTACATGAAGTGTTACCCTATTAAAGGATTTAATCACCTTTTGATAAGGATCTACAGATAGCTGTTAAGCCAACCTATCTACATAGGATTTCCTTTCTAATACAATGGTAAGAGAGTATTAGGTATTATAAACTTGATAGTTTGCAATCCTTAATTGCTGAATGCAGGCACTTGTTCTGGATCTCTCTCTATTTTCAATCCTTTGAGATCTAATTTTTGTCTGTCTCCTTTGCTTTGTTCTAATCAACTAAATATCAAATTGCCACTCTTACCCTCTATGTCTCCTTTCACTGAATTCCACTATGTTTTCCCCTTAACACTATTCTTCCTCTCTCATCCTTGTTACAATGAGACTCTTGTGTTCCTTAAAAGGACTTCAAAGACTTAGGGTTAGGTATGGATCTACAATCCACATTGAATCTCAATTTCCCACTCAATACTTCCTTTTTACTGATTGGTTGCATGCCTTTCCAATTTTCCAATTGGCTACATGCAGATTGCATAGGTAATGTAAAAGATTTGTTCTTATCTCTAGATCTTTCAAGATTTACCTTATGTTGGCTACAAAAATGATTTACATCATAGTTTGTGCAATTACAAACTCTTATGCTGATATTCTGAGTTACTCAGCTCATAAAGTATTACTGATGCTCGGCGCATGATGTTTCCTGGATAGCTCGACACCTAAACAAAACTATATCACTTGGCACCTGATCACTTTGGATCACTTGGCACTTGATATTACTCAGCACTTGATATCACTCAACACTTGATCATTCTAGATTGCTCGGTACTTAACAAAATTAGAATGCTCAGTACATGACTGTGACTCGACTCCTACTCTTTGCTCAGTATGTATAGTAAAAAATGGTTAATTGTATTGACACTCAGCTGGCAAAATTATTCTTTAAACCAAAAATCTCCCCCTTTGACATGAGTGGCAAAAACACTTAACTAAGATCCTGTGATCTTGACATTATTTCATTCATCCTCTTATTTGCTCAAAAATTTTAGGAACAAATAACAATATACCTTATGACTCCCTACGAGTTGATTATGCTATGTGCACTCAGTGACTTCTGTCCTATTTCTACATTCTGACCAATATCTTATATCAAAAATTTTCAAAATTCTTCCCCTTTCATCATAGTTAACATTTCATTCTGTATCTCCTACTTCATTTTGTATCTCCTTCTCATCTTATATCTCTCCTTAACTCCCCCATACTTAATCTCCCCCTTTTTGACACTTATGTCAAGGGTTCGATAGGGAAATGCCATACTTGGCAAAAAATGTACTGTTTACTTCAAGGAGTACCTTTAGAACTGCATCCCAATTCGCTAGTGCAATATCCAACCACTTATACTAGATGGCAATCTCTCCTGCTAGGTGTACAAGTCCATCAGATGTAGAAAGATTGGGGTCTTTTTTGAGGACTGTCTTTACATACATCTAATCCTTATGAAGTACTTTCAAATGAGAAGTGATTGAGGATTGAGTTTGCATCAATTTTGCTTTGGTGGTTCCCTCCTCTACTGTTAAGATAGCTAACTCTTTTTGTGTGTGAAGCGATTGGGAAAAATGCTTCTCACTCTGAGCTAGATTTGTAGGGAGTTGCATGCTAGAAATCTTCAGATTTCTCTCCAAGCTCAGTATTCTCTGGCTGGTGTCCTGTGTGAATGTGGAAAAATCACACAAATTGTTGTAGAGGGAAAATATGTTTCCAAGTATTGTTTTGATTGTTTCAATTTTCTTAGCCAGCTCCACTTGTGATAGTGCTATATCACCATATATTTTCTCATTTACCTTGCCTTGGCACTTTCTTATTGACCATTCCAGTAATTTGGTGTCTATATCCTAGTCTTCACTAGTCACCTAGTCAACTATATCAGATAGTTGCTCCATGATTGGCCTTGACTCATCTAGAGACTTTAAGCTAAAATCTTCTATGAATATGTCTTTGATTTCATTCAAGGTTTGCTTGTGTTTGTGTTCTCTTCTTAGTGCTTCTTGTCTCCTTCTTCTATCCAATACACTCTAAATTTCAGTGATCTCCTCTTTAGTGAGAGTGTTGGATTCATAATGTAGAATCTTTATTTCTTCATCAAGCTTAGGAACTCCATAGTGAAGTTTCTTGACTGCCCTTGATGAGCTCGAGCCTAGTGTCCTGATTTGTAATGGTAACCTATCAGTGCTCAGCTGCTAAAGAGTCTATGTTGGAGTACCAAATTTGGGTAATGAAATCAATGTTTATATTGAAGACTCCTCCTTCTTACTTGTCTCATCTTTTTCCTCAGCTTTATTACTCTTTTGGTGATCAATAGGTGGGGTTGAACTTACTGGTTGTTCTGATGTTTCTTTGACTTCCCCTTCTACTACACTTGACATCTGAAGTGTATCAGTGACTACACTTGGTAGAGGTGGTGGAGGAAGGAATAGAATACCAGTAGGTTGTATGGTTGAAGGTAGTTCTTGTGTTTTCACCTTGACTGCCTTTGTTTTAGCTACTGGATTCTTCAATTCATCAACACTGACCAATATAGGACTTGAACACAATTTCGCTACTAGTGTTGATTGGTCAAGGATTTTTGCTAAATCCTTTGCAGTTAATGGATTGGTGTTTGGACCAGAAGTGTTTGTAACGTCCTTGATTTTGATAATCTCTACAGGTGTGATGATGGTATGAGGAGGATGAGGAGGTGATAGTTGTGTGTCTTGCACACTTTGATCTTATTACTCAGTTGTATCTTTCTCTTCCTCTTTCTCCTCTGTATGTGCCTCTTCATCTTCCTTTTCTTCTTCAACCTTCTTCTCCACTTTTTCCTTTTCTTTTTCATTAATTCTTAATGCCTTCATCTCCTTTTTCTTGTCACTTGCCTCTACCTTATATTCTTCATTGTAAACTATCTTCCACAATCTTGTGGACTTTGTAACTACATCCTCAATTTTGTTCTACAAAATGCTAAAAGCTCTATGTTTGGGAGTGAATCTATTATTATGCCTCTTAACTGCATTTTTTATTTGATCCTTAGTCAAATTAGGCAACAACCTGGCTAATTTTGATTCCCTTATCTCCCTTTCCATTTGTAAATAAAAATGCCATTTATCCTCTACAATTTTGTACAATTCCTTAGGCATTGATTCATCTAACTCTAAAGGTGTGTGCTTATAATCAGCCATCATAGCATACACTGATTCCTCTAATTTATTTTGTTCCTCCTTGGTGAGCTTAGAAAAATTTAGGTTCTTTAAACCTTTCAAATCATCATTCTTAATCTTTGAGCATAATTTATCAATAACAGTTTAAGGTTTGTTACTTACCACTTGAAATTGGTTGTTGTCCTCTAACTCAGTCTTCTCTTCATCTATTTGAGGCTGGCCAACAAATTTTCTTTTCTTCTTTGGCTCGGCAGTAGTCTTCTTTGAAGCTTTCTTCTTCTCTTTTGCCTCCTCTTGGGATTTTTGTGTTGCAGCCCTTGTAGTAGGTCTCTTTGGTGCAGAAGCAGCTACTTTCTTTGCCTTGGGTTGAGGAGCAGGAGGAGTTGTGGCCTTTCTTTTTGTGACCTTGGTTCTAACTTGTGCTTCCTTGGCTTCTTCTTCCTCAGCACTTTCCTCTTTATCTTCTCCTAACCCTTGAGTCATACCTTGAGGTTCATCTCCCTCATCTTCAATGTCTTCTTCTTCCTCTTCTATTGTTCCTTCTCCTTCAACACCAAATTTTCTCTTGATTTTCCTTACCAATTTTCTTTCTTCTTTACTGCTGAGGTAGTCTTCAAATCTTTTACCACCCTTGATTTTACAACATCATAAGTTCCAAAGGCTTTTTCATTCTTGTGAACTTCCTCTACAAGCAGAGTTGTTATTGCTGCAGAGGCTTGATTAATATCGAGTTCATAACCTAGTGGCCTAAGCCATCTTACTCTAGGTATGACTACCTGTATATAAGTATAATCAATATCTACAAGAAAGCAAATGTCTTTTCCATATTTCTTAGTCAATGAGATTGGAATCCTCATTCTTTGTTTCATGGATTGTTTGAAGTCCTCAAAGTAGCTAGTCCTTTGGGCATCAAAATTATCACCCATCTGTTCAATATATCCATTGATCTGTTCAACAAAATTGTTATATCTGGATTCCATTTCACCTTACCCATAGAAGGGAATTCTTTCATCAAATAGAAAAACATGCACACCAAAACTGATCCAAATTTTCAATGAGCTCCCTTTCTCTTCCTTATAGCTCCCAGATTCTCATTAATCTATTGAAACATGAGCTCTGCTAGATCATAGGTATGATCCTTTTTAACCAATTTGTATGCAACATCAACTGCTATACAAGGCACACTGTTTAACCTGCTTGACTGATAGAATTTGTGTGAAATGATTCCCACAAAAAAATCTAGTTGGGGTTCTGTGATTGTATCAATAGTCATTCCCCTATTATTCCATTTAGCACCTGTGTTTCTCTCTATTACTTCCTTTTTGTCACTACGCAAGGTCTTTGGCCGATCTAGGGTTGAAATACTAGTAACCCTATGAACAATTTTCTTGGTAAATTTTACTAGCCCTGTTTCTAACCAAAAGGCTCCATCATTTATTTTTCTCAAAACTATGCGTACCCATTCATCTTTGAAAATAATTGAAAACTCTAGGGTTTTAGTCAATCCCTGTCTCTTGATTATTGAGAACTCATCTTTTAGTATTTTGTTCTCACATAGCTTGTTATATGCATTATAGATTTCTAGATCTCCTATGGCTCCAATTTTGTAGTTATAACATCTACGAACATCTTGGACCATGATAACTTTATCAAAAATATCAGATAATGCACCTGCGGGATTATTCTTGTATGCAACTTCTGGAATGGGCTTGAACTCTGGTTGCTTGAGTTCATTACTAACCAACTATATTTCATGACTCTCCTTTCCCTTATTGGTTCTAGACCCAGATGCCATTTTTTCCAAACTAGGGTTTACAGTTTAAACAAGTTTATAAACACTACGTAGCTCGACACACAAGTAAAATACCTTAAATTGATGAAACTCGTGCTGAATCACTATGGAAATCCTTGAAAATGGCTTCTAAGCTACCCTTTATCTTTTGTTCTCTTTTCTTCTTTGCTTCATATTTGAATGGTGAAAAAAGATAAAAAAATTGACCTATGTACCCTTCAAAACAGAGCAATTAATGCTTAGTGTGTTGACAACTATCTACTTAGCACCTAAAGGATTTCAAAATGACTCAACACCCATTGTGTTTCACTTCGCTTGGCTCCCATTGATATTTCACAGCTCGACATCAACTATCAACTCGGTCATAATTAACAACTCGACACCTGATGACAACTTTGACAGATTTTGCAAGACTCTCAATTTTGACTTAGCATCTTTTCTTATGCTCATTTCTTCTTTGCAGTTCTTCTATGTCTTGGAACTAATGTATGATATAACTTAGTATATCAGTCCCACACACCCATTCTTGCTTAATTAGATGAAGTGTGATCACTTGACCCATTAGGTGAAGTGATCTCTGCACTTGATGTGCTACACTCATCTTTCTTCTTCCATGCCTTATTTAGCTCACTTCTGATGTGTTCAACATCTATCTTTTCCTTTCCATTGTTGAACTCTAAACTTGGTGCCTTTGACCTTGTTGGGCAATTCTTGCTGATATGACCAGTTTTCAAGCAACTGAAACATGTGGTTTGACTCAACCATCTTTTATAGTTTCCCTTGAAATGTGTTCTTATGCAATTTTTAGGAGCATGTCCATATTCTTGACAATAGTGACAACTGTACCTAGTGTTGTAGTCCTAATGACTTTCATTCCCATTTGTTTTTGCTGGCTGATTTGATGTCCACATAGGCTTTGATCTGCATTCAAATGCCCTATGTCCATATTTCTTACAATTATGACAATGTTCATCAAATCTTTGTGTCCTTGTGACATTGGATTTGCAATCTTGTGTCATATGTCCTTGCATTTTGCATTTGTGATAGTAACTATTGCTTTTATGTGTGTTTGGTTGATTGATTCTCCTATTCCTGCAAACATTGGCAGTATGCCCCTTTTTATTACAGTAATGACAAGTGGGTTTTAAATCCTTACCTTTGTCACTTCTTTGTTCAACACTCTTTGATGATTCTCCAACTTCAGTGCTATTGTATCCCAGTCCTGAGGTATCATGGGTTGATCTTGGGGATTTTAGCAATTGCTCAAAATTCTTGATGGCTTCATTGGGTTTGTTGAAGCTCTCTGAAATTTCATTTTCTCTTCTCAAGTCATTCTATAATTGTTCATTCTACATCTTTAGTGTAGAGATTTCAATGTCTTTCACATGGAGTTCATGATGAAGGTTCATCATTTGGGCAAGTGTATCCATCTGCATGTTTGGGATCCTTGTTAATTAAGTACTCTTTTCTTCCAGTCTATTTGCAAGATTTATTTTTTCATCTTCCATAATGATTTTATCTTCAACTACTCTTTTCTTTTGTTCAGTGATTTCACATAACATTATGGCCTGTGATTCATCTTCCATCCTGAGAGATCTTATCTCATCTGCTTGAACTTTGTTTTTATCCATTAGTTTTGCGATTGCTACATCAAACTCTTTAGTATCTCCATTGGCAAATATATTTGTGGTATCAATCTCCTTGTAGTTTATCTCATTTTCAGCTATGGCTATGTCCTTTCTTCTTTTCAAGGATTTTCTCAGTTCCTCCCTTGCTTCCTCTACTTTGCGTAGAGCCAGTTGCACATCAATCACTTGATTGTCGATAATCTTCTTGAGTTTGAAAACTTCCATCTTTGGACTTCTTCTTGTGAGAACCTTGATTGCTCTGATACCAATTGTTGGAATATTCAAATATGGAAAGAATACTTATGAGAGGGGGGGGGGGTGAGCGGGCGGTGGTTGAATCAGAATTATCACACTTTAACCAATAAAACTATTAACTAAAAGTAAATTGCATGCATGCAAACACATCAAATAAACATGAAACTAATACATGCATCAACAACACATAACACTGGAATTTGGTAACCCAAAAACCCTCTAGAAATAAGAAGGTAAAACTGGGGTGGGGATGATACCCACAAAATTACTGCAGCACCATTATTCAACCACTTCTGATGGTCTGCCCTGTTAAAGGCTTTACATTGTGTCAATAGTGACCTAGTTAAAGGATTTACAAACACTTTACATGAAGTGTTACCCTGTTAAAGGATTTAATCACCTTTTGATAAGGATCTATAGATAGCTGTTAAGCCAACCTATCTACATAGGATTTCCTTTCTAATACAATGGTAAGAGAGTATTAGGTATTATAAACCTTATAGTTTGCAATCCTTGATTGTTGAATGCAGGCACTTGTTTTGGCTCTCTCTCTGATTTTGATCCTCTGAGATCTGATTTTTGTTCGTCTCCTTTGCTTTGTTCTGATCAACTGAATATCAAATTTTTGCTCTTACCCTCTATGTCTCCTTTCACTGAATTTCACTATGTTTTCCCCTTAACACTGTTCTCCCTCTCTCATCCTTGTTACAGTGAGACTTTTGTGTTCCTTAAAAGGACTTCAAAAACTTAGGGTTAGGTATGGATCTACGATCCACATTGAATCTCAATTTCCTGCTTAATACTTTCCTTTTGCTGATTGGTTGCATGCCTTTCCAATTTTTCAATTGGCTGCATGCAGATTGCATAGGAAATGTAAAAGATTCGTTCTTATCTCTAGATCTTTCAAGATTTACCTTTTGTTGGCTACAAAAATGGTTTACATCATAGTTTGTGCAATTACAAACTCTTATGCTAATATTCTGAGTTACTCGGCTCATAAAGCATTACTGATGCTCGGCACATGCTATTTTTTGGATAGCTTAGCACCTAAACAAAACTGTATCACTTGGCACCTGATCACTCTGGATTACTCGGCACTTGATATCACTCAACACTTGATATCACTCGTCACTTGATCATTCTGGATTGCTTGGTACTTGATGAAACTGGATTGCTTGGTACATGACTATGACTTGACTCCTACTCTTTGCTCGGCATGTATAGTGAAAAATGGTTAAGTGTATTGACACTTAGCTATCAAAATTATTCTTTAAACCAACGGACTAATGATGTGACTTCTCACTACAACTATCAATAGAACCCCATGTGTCTGAATTTTTTGAAGCACTATCACTATTGTCACCATTAGTTTCCACTATGTATGATGTGCAGAGAAGATTAGAGGATAAGCTTGGTGAACTTTCCTCAAAGTGAACATCCTTCTTCACAAAAATTTCATGAGTCTCTAGATCCATAAGTCTATTTTCCTTCACATTGTCTTCATATCCAATGAAAGTACAAGGCCTAGGTGTAAGTGCCTTGCAAGTCCTAGAAGATAGGTTTTCCCATGCTGGACAACCAAAGACTCTGAAGTGACTCATAACCAATTTTCTACCACACCATGCCTCAAAAGTAGTCTTCCCATCTAAGGCATTATGAGGAGACCTATTAAGTATGTGAATAGCACTGCTAATGGCTTCAACTTCAAGTGTAGGATCAAGAGACTTGGCTTTAATCATAAACTTGTCATGGTTTTGAGAGTCCTAATCCTCATAGCTACAACATCTATCTTATGCATACTAAATGTTAGTGTGTTTTGAAGATCAATTTGCTAAAGCTTGCAAATGTCTCTAAGTCTTCTATCTACACATTTTTTCTCATTGTCCACCTGTAAAACCTTGATGGCCTTTCTAGATTTGTGTTCAACATTAGTCTTGAAGCTTATGAACCACTTTATTATTGTAATGAAGGAAGTAGACCCAAGTGAATTTTGAAAAGTCATCAACAAATGTAAGGATGTAGCAGCCTTGGTTGACTAAAGTCATTGCAAAGGATCCTACTAAAATCATGTGAACTAACTAGAGAACAACTAGAGCTTGTGAAGACTTGCCTTTATCATACTTCTATTTGAGATGCATATCCACTAAACATGATGAACACTCCCTCTTAGTAAAGTTGAGGTTACGTAGACCTTTGACCATGTGTTTTGAGAAAATTTAATGAACATGGCAGAAGGCAAGGTGACCAAACTGCTCATGCCATAATGTGATATGTGAAGTAGAGTGAGTTAACAAGGTTTGAGAAGGAGACTAAGGCATAAAATGGGAGAAGGAATAAATCCTCTTGTCATCATTGACTTTCCCCACTAAAACCAATGAATCATCTCTTAGACTATGCACCATCACATAATCTGGAAGGAACTCAACTTTGTGACCATCTCCAAGGTGAGTGATTTGGTAAACTAATAAGAGCTTGGAGCTAAGGTTTGAAACATAGAGAACATCTTTAAATTCCCCATTTTCCATTTTCACATGTTTGTTCCCTTCAAGTTCCATTTTAGTATCATCTCCCACGAAGATGTGTGGTACCTTTGACTACTTCAATGAAGAAAAGTCTCCCTTTGAAGAATCCATATGGTAAGAGGCACCTCAGCCAAGTATCCATTGTGAAGAAGAACTTGTGTTTGCCATTAGTGCTTGCCCTTTACCCTTTGAAGAGGTTGGAGTAGAATCCTTGGAAGTACCTAGCACTTGAATCTTATTCTTCCTAAGTAGGTTTTCCAACTCATTGATTCATTTTATCTTGCAATGATGCTCATCATGATTTGGCTTTTTGGAGTATGCACAAAAAAATTTGTCCTTCTTTTCATTAATTCCCTTCTTGTTGGAAGAAGAACCACCTTTTTGTGAAGAGGATTGTTGTGTCTCAGATTGTGATTTATGCTTCTACTACTTCTTGTTGTTTATTTTCCCTCCTTGACTTGATTGGTGCTCATTACTAGCCACCACAACTTTGGTCTTTGATGACTTAAGAATTCCTAAATCCATCAAGTGAGATTGTTCAATAATTAACATCTCTACAAATGCATCAAATGAAGGCTTCTAGTAAGAAAATCCCATGGTCAACCTGTGAGTATTGAAACTCAAACCAAATGAAGCATACTCTAAAGGTAGCCTCTTCAGGATGTGATGAATCAACTTTTCATTTTTTATGGGATTTCAATAGTCTTTAAGTAGTGCCTTGTACTCATTTTCTTTGGTGATGTAATCTTGAATTGTGTCAAAATTATTTGGATCTAAGAGAAGTAGATCATCCTCAATCTAAAATCTCTTTTCTTCATCCACCTTACCATATAATGTTGCAAGTTTATCCCAAGCTGGTTTTGATTTTGTCCAATTGGTAATGTGAAACAAGAGGTCTCTATCAACACAATTCATAATAACTCCTAGAGCTTGCCAACTAATGAGTTCTTTAGCATCAGTAGGTTTGGTAATTGTACCATCAATATAAAGAGTATATCCTTTTACCATTAATCTACTCCATGCAATATCTTTTCATGTAGAATAATTGCATGAAGTTAGAGGTGGACATTTAAAACCCATGATGTAGAAAATAAAAAGAGCATAATAGAGAGACACAAAAACATAGTAACACCCCCCCTTTTAACTTAATCAAAAGACCCCCTAAAAAAGATGCTTTTGGCACTTTATAAGTAGTAAGTGTACAATGGGCCACTTGTCCAAATGAACAAAGTGGACTTTTTTATTTTCCTTTTACAACTGTCTTTTGAGGCCCAAATCTATCACTAAGCACTATAGCTCAAATATACAACAATTCTGAAAAGTAATAAAACATTAACAATGCAGAAAAAGCCCTAGTTTTGAAAGTGAGAATTCTTTTCACAAAACCCTAGAATCTGACCTTAGATGTTGAAAGTAGATGAAAAAATATGCACTTTTAAAAATAGTAGAACTAGAAAAAGTGACCAAATGTGCCCGTACGGAGCATTTGAAGTTGCAAAATGCAAGATTATCCAAGTACAATCACCAAAAAATTCAATTTCTACAAAAGCTATGCACCAAAACAAGAAAATAACACCACCACTGGAAAATTTAGGAAATGATAACCAATTTTTTAGAAAAATTACACTTGAATCGAAGTCCAGATGTCCAAGTTAAGGGCTCATAAAGTTAGGATGCCAAATTGAAAAGCAATATAGAGAGGGGTCTGGTAGAAAAATTGCATGCTTAAATTTGACGTTCAAATGGATTTCATAGCAATTATGATTGGCCTAGTTTTGATAGTAAGAAAGACATCAATTTTAACATAGTAAAATGCTAATGCAAGCAAAAAATTAGTGTACTAGGGGTGACATGGCAGTTGACTAAGCATCTGTACTGTATGACTATTGACATGGTGCAAATGGTGACATGTATGGAGCCTATGTGGTAAAGTTTTGACAACATATATGTGGCACCTCACTGACATGTCATGGGTGAATTAGTAGATGCCACATGTTGCAATTTGTTCATCCTCATGTTAATAACATATCCATGGGGGGTTCATTGTCGTTGTTTGTGTGGTAGAAGTAGACTAGAAAAGGTTGTGGTAGGTACAAGCGAGCACTAGAGTTTTTAACTGTCACGTGGCCTAGGTTAGTTTGACGCATGGTGCACGCAGGACCACCTATCATTGTCAGAGATAAGAAGCAACATCGACAAAAACCTAAAAAAGGGCTCAAGCTAAATTTCTTATATGATGTGCCAGAAATTGAATACATGGGAAGAAAAAAAAGAAATCATTGGCCATTCAACATGCGAGAGTAGCACCTAGAATACATTCAGACTATGCCAAAAAAGGTTAAAGGAAGTTTTGAAGAATATTAGGCGATCCCAAACTATCCACTACATGTCATAGAGGGTACAGGTTAGTGCGTTGTAGAAGTTGCCGCCAAGAATGCTTTATGTGGGGGCCAGGAAAGCAATAAATAGCGGTCAAATTTTTAACCTTTAATCCCACATGTCTAAGATTATAGTTTGTAAACTAGTTTTAAAATGAGGAGCTATGGTAAATAAAACAAAGAGCCATGGGAAATGTTTGGTAGTATGGCTGCGGGTAGAATCTACTAGTATTTGGTCGACCGGTGGAAGTTGAAGGCTACCGCTTGAATGAACTCATCAAGAAATTTGTGATACCCATGGATCTATTCTAGCAAGAATATTCTTTGCAATTTTTGGTATGGCCTACCAAAATAATTCCTAAATTGTAGGGTCGAGATCTGATAGCTCAGTTCTACAAAAAAAAATTCTATGCTGGGTGCCCAAAGGGTGATTTTTTTTTTTGAAAATTTGCAAGAAGAATATGACAACATATAAAGAATTTAAACTCAAATCTGAAATTAAATTGCAGATCAAATAATGACCATATTGGCACTACGAATCGGGGCCTCTGAGTTCTGATTTACAAAACAAATTGCCTCACAATCAATTTTGGGCCAAGGTAGCTTAGTTTATAGTTGATTTTCACTAAATTAGTATTTTGGATGCAATGATGAGGTTAGATCTAGCTCTAGATGCTCCCAATCTCTAAGAGACCCTTATTTACACGAACACTAGGGGCTATGCTCCTACCTACATTAGAGTAGATGATGCAAGAATGCATTAGTACAGTGTAACAAAGCACAATTGTTTGTCTAGACTAAATATTGATGCTTCCTATATGGGGAAGTATCTATGATGGACATATTCATCTAGGACTCTTGTTGGATTTTTCTTTTAATAGTGTCTTTGGACACTTGAGCTAGTTAGAAATAGTTGTTGTAGAGTTTGATGGTTGTTGAAAATTCTGACATTGATGTCAATGGGGAAGAAGTACTACATAAAAAATAGTTTGATTACATTCAATGGAGATGTTTAGCATAGAAAACAATTTGGTAGAAGTACAACATGGGAAAATTATTGGTGAAGAGGATTTGAAAAGAAAGGTTAACAAACTTTTGTAGTTGGTATTCTTGGAACAAGATATTTTTCATCTATGTTGCCATCAATGCCTAAGGGAGAAAATTTTGGAAGCATGAATTTTGATGATCTTCCTAAGAGGGAGTAATGCAGAAACATGATGAGATCATTATCATGATGATATGTTACATTCATAATTGTGTTTGTTGTTAATGTCAACATAGCAGTTTCCTATGTCAATAGAGGCATGTTCTGGTAAAGTTTTTATATCTCTTAGTAGATTTATTATTTTGAGAAGCTAAAGTTAAAAATTGGAAGAAGACATGTTGATGATGATTTGGACAAGCTAGCTCCTTATAATGTTACATGTATAGAAATTTATTCAATTTTCAAGTCAAAAGATTAATATTATTACTAAGTGTAACATGTTCTTAAAGTGGTCCTATAATAATTAATTGAGAAGGTGTAACAATTGATATAGGGAATTGTTTTAGGCAAATGATTGAAGAGAAAAATGAAAAGTTAAGAAGAGCTGAGTGAAAGTGAAGGAAACTTCATTGCCAATGTTTTATGTTGTGATCCTATGTTGGATACTTGGATTTGAGGTTCGTGACCTAGTCCGCAAGGTCTAATAGTGATTGGTTCAGTTTTTAGGATAGAGGAAAGAAGTTTAAAGTATAGTACACACAATTATTCTGCAAGGAATAATTAAGAGATCAGTTGGACAATGAATTCGGCGGTCTTGCCTCAGAATCTATTTGGACAATGGGTCCTTCTATCTTCTATAACTCCTAATAGGGTTGGCACAACTCCTAACAAGGTTGGAATCTTCTAACAAGAATTCAAATTCTCCTAATAGGGAGTCATATCTGCTAAATATTGTAATAGACTCCTAAGAGGGTCCACCTTCTAACAAGGAATATTTATATTAGTACATCATCTTGTGGGCATCATTCCCACTAGGGTTTTCCCTCTTATCAAGGGTTTCCCTAGTTAACATATCTAGTGCAATTGTCTATGTGCATCTTGTTATGGTTACTATTTACTTTGGTTGAATGGATAAGATTATTGAAGATTGATAAATGTTTTAATTATTGGATAAATGATTCACCCCCACCCCCTTCTCAGTTATCTTGGTGGACTATTGTTTTTAAGAATTTTATCATGGAATATTTGATTTATAAAAACATTACAATCAAGTTATGTGGATTCTTTAGAGGTGGGAAACTCAAACTACCTATTTGAAAAAAATCAATTAGTTAGAATTGTAAACCTAATGAACAAAATCAACAATTGGAGAGAAATTTAAATAAGAAGTTGCAATTGATTTAAATGTCTTGACATCCTATCCAAAGATGTGTACTAGTTTACAAGTTCCATAAGTTGCTTTAGCCTCATGATTTTTATTAAAATTTTACATTTCATTTCATGTCAGGATTATTAGAGAGTAGGATATTATAAGAGGATACTTCCGCTAAAATTGTCATATCTCATATGGCAAAAAAAAACCTCAATTAAATTTTTTTCACCATCTTGGTTGCTTGGTTACTTCTAGGTGGTCAAAGGTGGTCAAACAACCACAATGTGGTCACAAGAATGAAGAAATCTTGAGTGATGTGTAATAAGTTTTGAAACATCATAATACATACATTTTTCCTCCATCGATGGTATGGAAGCCAAAATTTGTCATGCAACTGTCAACTTTGCAAAATTTGCAAAAAATAGAAAGTTACAATGTTGAAACTTTGGAAAATAGGTAGGATGTTTGAAATAATATTTATTTTTCACCTTCCTTAATTTTGTAATCATCTTGAAATCACATATAAGCATTTTCAAAGGTAGTTGTATGGGCTGGAGACAAGAATTTGCTCAAACTAAATACCAAACCAAGTTTTTGATAGTAAAAATGTTGTGTTTTCTTGTTGTTCACATGATTTTGTGATTGAATGGGAAATTTATTAAAAATAGGAGTTGTATATTATTGTTATAATTTTTCTTCTATAGGTCTAGTTTTTCCTTGTAACCAGATAGTTTTTACAAAATGCAGTCTAACTCTTATTACTATGGTTGAAAACCCCTAAAATGAGGTAGACTCGGTTTGTGAATTTTTCCAACAAGCCTTTGGTGGGCTGATGAACAATTTGGCTAGAGATGAATAAAGAAATGTGCCTACCAAATGTGTAGAAAGAAAGATAATTCCATGGTTTCTTTTGCAGATAAAAATGAAGTGAAAGGAGGTCCTTAAATAGAATGGGTAAGGTTCCACTGATCCATTGAACAATGTTACAAATTTATTTATTGCATATAACCAAGAAAAGATTCAAAACCCTAGGAAACCCTCCAATTTGTGATTTGTGTTGTATGGACAAAGTTGGGAAGGAAACCTATAAAATCATGTGAAATGTCAAAATGGGTATCCTAAATGGTGAATATGTTGGTAGGTTGTTAATAAATTTTACAAATTAAAGCCCAAAAACCTTGTTTGGAGGGCTAATTAAAAAGGGCTAATAGGAAGTAACTAGCTAGTTTAGAAATGGGTAGAGAAAGGGAGTTTGGGATTTTATTGAGGCAATTTTTGGGTTCTGTAAATGGTCTCATAATACATTTGATAAAAGTGTGTTAGGTGGAGTTCGGTGATGACAAAAGGAGTCAATTAGATACATCTACATTAGCATGGAAGAAATGAAAATCGTTAGTGACTATGGTGAAGTTCTCCATCGACTTGATGATAGGACCATATATTGGTGTTTAGTTTTGATAGGTCTATTTTGTGCTTCACTTGGTTTCAAGAATCATTTCATATTCTCTAGTTAATAAGGCAAACCATGTGAAAGTGGAAGCTCATTTGGCCTCACCCCCACTATAATCACTCTAAACTCCCCTTTAACAATCAAGTAAAAAAAAATTCATTCATTTAAGAACTATATCATTGAATCATTGTACTCACATAACATTCATTAACATTACATACAATTAATTTATATAGAAACATTCATCAATGAGTCATGAACACATCAATCATTATATTCGCATAATATTTTTTAACATGACATATAATTCATTAGTATGTACAAATTGTTACTCCACTTTTACACATTGTGCAATATTGTCAAACAGGAGTCCTTTTTGTAACTTGAATTTGAACCTGAAGTTTTAACCTACTTCAACTTCAAGTTTAGCTCCACCCACTTTTCATCAATTGGCAAAGTCTTTATTCGTTAGCCTAAGTTCACACCCTCAAAGTTTAAGTTGAACTTAGAGTTAATTCAAAAATTTAATTCAACCTCAACTTTGTAATTTTTTGACATTTTCTTATTTTCTCAAAAGTGATGAAATAGAAATGATGAACTCAATTCATGAGGCAAGAAATGGATCCCACCTAGTGGAAATCTTGAAGACGTGAAAGGAAATGAGTATGATGGCTTAAAAAAATCATGCCAAAGTATGGTTGGTTTTATGGAAAAAGGTGGAGTTGGGATTTTTTGATATCATGAGATGTAGATCCATGTGTAGATTTGATGGGCATTAACTGCAAACAACCTTGTGGGTCTTGTTAGGTACAAGCAACATGCTTTTTATAAATACCTTCCCTCACTCATATCTATCCTAAGATTTCCAAGAAATCATTTCCTAAAATTACACATTTGGTTAGTGTAATTTCTCATTTAATCAATTTGAACTCTCAACATTGACCGGTAAGAAAAAGAAGTGGAGGGTTAAGCTCTATCAACAACTGTAAGTGCATTATCCTATTCTACTCTATCATTTTTATTATGCCTAGTTTTCATTTAAAGTGTTTCATTTTATCCCTATAAATCCTTCTCTTTCAAACCAAACCATGATACTCTTCCACCCTAAGATGCCTAAGCTAGAAAAGCCATGCCTCTTGAGTTCCCTCCAAGAAATTTGGGATACTTTCCTGGTAAATAAAAACCTAGCTGATATAATAGAGTGGGTAAAAAATGCTCAGACTAGACCCATATGCTAGAAATTAGCTAGTAGTGGTTTACTCGAATCCATCACCTTTTAGTTAGCCATAGGGTGTCCAAAGTTGGTTGTTGAATGTGAAAATCATTATGACCCTAGCACTAGGTGCATATAGAAGGTTTATAGAGAGGTGTTGGTTAGGATAAAAATGGCTAGTATCAATTTGGCTCTAAGAATTTCTCACAAAGAACCTTATGAACCCTAGATATTTGAGGAAGTGAAACATCTATATGGAGACAAAAAGAAAGACTATGATGCTATTGTAGCTCAAACCTAGCTTTTAAAACCAGTTGAAGGAGGCTCTGGATTGCCCAAACCTTTGACTATTAAGAATTTCATTAGAGAAATTTAGACATTGTGCTACTCTTAAACAAAGTTAAGGGTAATGACCATGCCTTTCACTAGGAGAGCTGGATGTACTTCTTT
The DNA here is from genome assembly GCA_028749045.1 of Cupressus sempervirens. Taxonomy (NCBI): domain Eukaryota; kingdom Viridiplantae; phylum Streptophyta; class Pinopsida; order Cupressales; family Cupressaceae; genus Cupressus; species Cupressus sempervirens. The sequence goes on along the minus strand of CM053791.1, from coordinate 183,027,759 downwards.
ATTCAAAAAATTGTTGAAGGTGAAAAATTCATTAATTGGGCTGATTTAATTGTTGATAATTTACACTAGGGCTTGATAGCTATGAGTAGTTTCATCTCATTCTTTTTGTGTTCCTTCTTAATCTACATTTTAGTGGCATCGAAGGAGTGGGAGGAAATTCCACACATGGCTTGGACTGATGAAATGGCTATCTATCAGTACTACAAAAATCTCAAGGCAACTAAATTTTGCAAAGAATTCAAGAGGGTGAATGATGTGTTCCTCAAAAGGTTATTGTTTGTGCTCCAAGGACATGAAAATCATAGGTTATTTGAAGAATCAATGCAAGCCATCAAGATTTATGGCTACTTCAATATCCAGCTTCCCAAATTTATGTATCTCAAAGTTGCAGCTTCTTCTAACGAACATCTCAGGTTATTGTGCTATTTTTTAGACAAAAAGGTCTTATATGAGATATGTAGGTAGTTTATTCTATGATGGAATCTCCTAAAAACACAAAAAAATCATCCTCTTTCATATTTCCCATAGAAATTTGTCATGACAGATGCTCAAATTTCAAGCAAGTTGTATTAACAAAAATTGGATTGTCATGCTTATGACTAAAATGCTATTCTCCTAGAGAAGATTTTGATTACATGAGTTTTTCTAGAGATAATTTCTAACATGTGGTTTCACTAGTCCATGTTCAACATTTGGAAGATTACTAGGCCGATTGTCTTGATGAATTTGAAGTTAGAAAAAGATTGTGGTCTAGGTTGACAGTTAGCAAAATTAATATGTTTGAAGTTAACCTCAGCACCCATGGGATAATAGAAGATGAAGTTAAAGAGGTTATTGATCCATTTTACGTTAATAAAATTGAATGTATGCTAATTCCTAAAATTGATTGGAGTAGAAGAGAAGAAGATGATTGGCTCTCTCATACCTCATAAGTGTTGAGAACAACTAAAAATTGGTTGAAACCAAAGACTGTTAACTCAGCTACCCCTAGTGCCCCAGAGAAATACTCAAGAGCCAAACATAAAAAGGCTCACTCAAAGCCAAAGGTCATCACTAATCCTAGTGCTACTGATCCTATTGCAGGTTCACCCAAAGTTGAAGCTGAAGTAACTTCATAGCCACTTCAACTTCAAGTTCATAAAGAGGTGCTAAAGATCAAAAGAGTAACCCACTCAAGTACGAGGAAGGAAACACCAAGAAAATGGAATGATACAGTGACAATTGATCTAGATCCTATGGAAACAAAGTCAAATCCATACTAGCCTCCCAGTTCTCCAATGGTAGATAATGCATCAGATCCTCAAAAGTTACCTAAAAGAATTGATACTCAATCAGGTAGCCTTGCTTTACCTAAGGTTTCTCCCATGATAGGAAAAGACCCTGTCACACCCAAGTGGTTGGAGACTTCCATCGAGAAGAAAAGAAGTATGGTGCCCTTGTCTATGCCTATTGATGACTTGGTTAGCATGTGTCTAGGAAAATATTTGAAAACCAAAAGGCCAAAATTGAATCTAGGATAAAGTTTGATAAAAGTTCAAGACATTGCTCAATTGAGATTGCCAAGTGACTAGGAAGCAACTCACAAGAGGTTCTCACTCCTCAAGATTATCAAATATCAAGGATTGACCTTGGGAAGGGGAGTTATGGAGTGGATATGAAGATTTTTAAGGCTTCAAACAAAAATTGTAGACGAAGTCTAGAAAGATGCTTAGGATAAACAAGATATGAAAGAGGAAATGAGGAGCATGGAACAATATATCAATGCTATCATGCAACCAAAACCTAATCCTTTAAATGAGATGTCTATGATTATGGATGTATCTTCTTTGGCCAATAAACTATTTCTTGATAATTTGTAGAAATGTAAAGTTGTTGCAAGGACATGTGAAGAATGGTTGCAGTATGTCCTAAGTGAAACCGTGAAATAGATAAGTGTCTTAAACAAAGCTTCAAAGGAAATTGCAGCCATCATCAAAATAGTCTAGTCAAATAATGAAGGCTTTGAGAAAGAAAGAAACAATAAGGTAAAAGTGTTGCTCTATATAGAGGAAATTCAAGGATTCAAGCTAAAAAGGTTCCAAGTCCAATGCCCTATCACTGACATTGATGATAAGACTTTGTATGTGATTAAAGATTGTATCGAATGGTAGAATGAGGCACTAGTCTAGGGAGTAACTGAGATCAATGATATCCTAGATGGTCTCAAGCTTATGGATGAGATAATCAAAGGTGATCTAAAATTGTTTAGCAAGCATTACGTGGGTAAGGAAATTGACTCCATAACATAGGTGGAGGAAATAATAAATGAAGTCCAAAAGAAGTTTCAAGAGATTCAAGAGGTAAAAACATCGTGCAGACAAGATTTTTTAAATATCACTCATACTAAGGTTATGTTGATAATAAACCTAAAGCATTTGGAAATGCATGAAGAAAAAAAAACAGAGCTGAAGAGGGAAAATGAAGTCTAGAAACAAAGAATTAAAAACATCAGTTTACCTCATAAGTTAGTCATCTCTACATTTACCACTGCTTACGAGACATGGAATGTTACAAGAATCATGATTGGTGCAGAGAGTTCTTCCTAGCATGGCACATGGTCATTGGGTAGTTGCATTTTGTTTTCAACTATTTATTTCCTTTTACGCATTTTAGTTAACATGATTGTATTAAGTAAAAGACAATTTACTCCTGGTAGGGTAATTTTGGATAGTTATCCAACCCTATGTTGTATAAATATGTAATAGATAACATCTAATAGTGTTTATCTCTCTATATACTAAGATAGAAAAAACTTGTGTCTTAAAGGTCTCCACTTTGAATTTTATATAGAATATTTCTTGGATTAGCATCAAATTGAAGTAAAATTCTATAGTTTAATGTGTTGAAGCTTTCTGAAGTACATACTATAATTCCCCAAAATTGGCTCATTGCCATTAAACCAATTCTGGTTTATTTCTGATAATTTCTAAGTCCTATTCTAATAGGCAATTCTCATTCTGCTATTTACTACTTGACTTAATTGTCAAATGTAGAAGACCCTAATCTGCATTCATCATATTTCTTATTTAATTCCTATAGTACGTACTCATGTTAGTCGCATTAAACCTACTTGATTTAATTATAATTTAATTTAAAGTATTTATACTTTAATTAAATTAAATTATATCCTAAGGCTAATGTATTATGGAATTAAATTTATTTAATTTAATAAATACGCCTTTCTTGATTAATTAAATGAAATTATTTAATTAAATGGAGTACTTACTTCTAATTAATTAAACAAAAGTTATTTAATTAATGGGAAGCTATTCCTAATTAATTAAATGAAGTTATTTAATTAAATAAGAAAAGTGTCTCTAAATTAATTAAAAGATTATTTAATTAAATAGAAAAGGTAATTGTGAGAGCATATCTCATTTTATTAAATTAAATATTTTAGCACAATCTCTCTTCAGTTCAAAAAGGGAAATTTCCAGTTCATTATTGATCAAAAATGAGTTAAATTAGTTAACTCCTTTTTCTACTCAAATTGAATCAGTTAACTCCTTATTTTACTCAAATTAAATCTATTATCTCCCTTTAATTTGGGAATCTCCCTTTATGACCGAACTTCATCTGTAATCCTGACCGTTGATTGAAATTGATCTCAACCATTGATGGATTCCAAGAAAGTCTATTTAAGAGACCCTCATCTCTTCATTTTAAGAGGATAAATTTGGAGAATTTGCATCGAATCGCTCTTGGAATTCATACTCACATTTGCTCATATTTTTACATACATCTTGCATTCTTAGTTTAGATTCATCTAGCTTAATAATGCATACATTTTTAGTTTAATGTCTTTTATTTCTTATATTAATTTCTTGTACTTCATCTAGATTACTTGCACGTTCATATAGCTTAAATTGTATTCAAATCCTTCGTTCTGACAGGGTTTGGTTGCTTAAACACCTCGAATATGAGGATATCTGACAAGCAATTCCCTTTAGATAGAAGGCAACAGGTCACATTGCAGGTTGATTTTTGGATGAACAATCCAATGTTCATTCCAAGATGAATCCGCATACAATGACTGTGTTGAAGTATGTGTGTTAGCATAGGCTACATATTCACGTATACATTTTTGGCGCCCACCGTGAGGCCTGAAAATCAAATTTTCTAGCCTCTTTCTATATTTTTAAATCATTTTTTGGTTCTCTATCCATACTGTTCCATACAGATTCGATAATCTTCGTGTGAGACTATTCATTTTTGCACGAGGATCCAAAATCTTCATGCGAATATTCTTTCCGAATCGCGCGAGGAAGTCCTTGGGTGCGCAAAACTTTGCGTGAAACTTGTTTCTTCGCGTGAGCCAAATATAATTTCATGCAAGCTGTAAACCTTCTTCGCATAGACTGTCAAGAATTTTGAACAAAACTCTGCTAATAGAGGAAATTTTTTGCATTGATTTTCGTGTTTTCTAATTTTTCTGCTGACTATTCACGGTTTCTAGTGTTTCTATGTTTTTTGATTTTTTTTGGAATAGCATAATAGCGGTTTGCAAGGTAATTGGAAAAGTGTGATAAAGTCACTAAAAAAAGGTAAAATCTACTAAGCACATTGCAAGGATCATCAGGTAACCTTCCTCAATTGATAACACTTCATTTGGATCTAAAACAAACATCTCTCATGTCGAGCTTGTGTGTGTTTCTTTCCTTATTTTCATTTTACAACACATGCATAATTTGATACTAGGGTGTGATCTCTATTTGTATTCATTTATCAGGCTTAGGTACTAGTGATAGATTTAGATAGCTATTTTGGTTTATTGGACTTGCTAATCCGTCGGCCCCTCATTCCACCTTGTGGTTGCAAGATCAACACCACATTAAAGGGGAGGGGTCTACAGGATAGAAGCGTTAAAGGCTCCACTAGGCAACCCTTTTGTGCTTTCTAAAATCACTAGTTTTTGAGTTGTGGACTCATGTTAGCTTGTGTGAGGGGTTAAATGTTCCACATCTTTGGACTCACCTCACATTAGTTAAAGCATTAAGTGTACCACCTTGTGCTTTTTTTATTTCTTTTGGATAGATTTTCTTTCAGAAATTGACATCTGTACACACATAGTAATTAAGCCCCCATGAACACTATTCATGGATCTTGAGGGAGTGGGTTCCTAGTGAAACTCCTCTCTAAGATAGATTCCTTGTAGGTGGGGAGGATACTTTGAGCATCTCGCAGATAGATGAATCTTCAACTTGTTGATTAAGGCATCCTTTCTCCGAAGAGGTTGATAGATCACTAGGAGATGATATCATAGATCTTTAAGAGATAATCTTAGTTTAGCATGTTGGATTAATCTGTCTGCTTTGATTGGGCTAAAGGTGAAAATGTGTCAAAACCTTGAATCTGGAAGCTATGTCCCCTTGTGGTACACTGTTGTGAGTTGATCACCTTTAGAGAGGGTTAACCGTAGCAAAAAATCCCTCTACCGGGAAAACTATGATGACAGAACCTCAAGCAGTAATAGCCATTTTCGCCATGGTAGTGAAAACTGCTATATAAATGTCCTTGTGGAAGAAATCTCCACGGGTGTGGTTCATTGTGGGTTGTTAGATCTCCCTAGCAGCTCTTGAAGATTAAGTTCTTAGACTGTGTCAAAACCTCGGTGCACCGAGATTCGAGGTCACCCCTGTGAGTCATAAAAGTTGCAGAGTCAAACCATTATTAAATACCTTAGAGAGGCCAACTTTTATTTTGTAGAGATGTATGCATGATTGCAAAACTCTTTAAAAATGTACACAAATAGCTCTCTTAGGGATTAGTACAAACTAAGTGACTTGATTGTTCATGCGCAAGGTTTCTTTTTCCCTTGCTCATTATTTTTAGACGTGCTTGAAATCACTTGCTTTCTATTCTACATGCCTGTTTATCTACCTGGTTATTGGAACGATCAAAATTTTTGTTAAAATCAGTTGCTGTTGTGAGACTGTTCTACCCTTTCACGTGAAATCATTTAGGTCTCGTGCAAAATCATTTGATGCTCGCGCGAAGCCATTTTCTCCTCGCACAAAATTAAATTCTTGTTGTGTATCTTCGTGTGATCCTGCGAACACTTTTGTGTGGAATAAAACTACTATTACTGACCTTCGCGCGAGACAAAAACATCTTCATGTGGCCTATAAAACTTCTTCGCGCAACCTGTAAAGGTTTTTCGCGTGAGACTTTCTATCAGCATTACCAATTTGGGTCTATTCTAGCTATTTGTGGCTTGCACACTATCCTTTTTTGCATCCATTTGTCGCTCTCTATTTGCAAACAACCCTAAAATAGTGACACTTTTCTTAGCTGAAGACCTATGTCTTATACCTTGACTAGTCTCGTCTCATAAGTAATTTTGGTACTCGTCTTAATTCTTATCATACTTTGTGTCGCAGTGGTCATAATCTCTGGCTATTCTAGCTTTTAAATCAGACCATTTGTGCCATAGTGAACAACATTTTTGCTATTATCTTGTCCTGGGTATGTGCAAGATCATGGTGTACCAAACTATGGCCTTAAGTGGCAGTGAAAAATCAGCAAATCAGGTTTATGTCAACTTGACACATAATTTTGAAGTGGTTATGGACTTTATATCAAAAAGTTGTAAGAAAATAATTTGTAGAAAATTGAATGTAGTTTCTAAACTACTAGGCCTTATTAGGAGAAAAAAATAATTGATTGGTCAAAAGTTTGAATTTTAATGCAGTACTAAGAAAATTTCAGGGCGAAAATAAAAAGTAGGTGTATGTCTGACCACCTTAATCAAAATCAAATCATAATATTTTTTTAATATAATTATAGATATGAAAACTAGACTCATGCCCGGATGTGATGCATATTTTTTGATATTTTTATTCCAAATAAATAATTAAATATGAGTTTTCTACCAAAACTTTTTCGGATTAAAAAAAGTCCCGTGTCTGACCACCCCAACTAATAGAAAATTTGATCAAGTTTTTCTATTTTTGTTTTTTTCTTATACTAGGCGAAGTATAGAATGTGACACAACTTTTAGATTTAAAAAATGTTATACCGTTTGAAAGTTATAGCTATTTTTCATTCAGTATGTCAATCAGCACTTTACAATAATCTTCATTGATAATTAACTAATAAATACTTATCGAACTCAGAATTTGATAAAAATTATATTGATAGAATCTAGAGAGCGATATTAAAAAACTCATTTCATTTCATTCAATTTTGATCAAAATAACATTGTCAGATGACTACCTGAAGTCTAAGTATCACTAAAACTCTCTATAAACACGTCTTTGGAGTTGACCGGGCAGGCTTGGTAAATACCAAGCCTCATCGGATATCCGATTCAAAATCGGATATCCAATTTGACATCGGATATCCGATATGGCTCGGTAGTCAAATTTCAAAAATCTTCAAATTTTGGAGGGAAATTCGATTTAAACATTCTAGTTTTTTATTTTTAAATTATTTCACTTATATTAATATGTAAAGGCATATTTTAATATATTATATATATATAATAACGTAATGTAAACATAAAAGATATAATCTAGTAATATATAATAATATCTTATGTTAATCTTATTACAATCTATAAATATAATATATATTATTATTATTTTTACTAAATATAATAACGTAATTTATATATATATAAAATGCGTATTATATATTATTATATTAATATGTATGTTATTAATATATACAATAATGTAATATTTTCATTAAATGTAATATGTATTATATATTATTATATTAATATGTATAATAATATAATATTTATATAACAACGTAATATTTTTATTAAATATAATATATATTATAAATATTATTATATTAATATGTATGTTATTAATATATTTATATAATAACGTAATATTTTTAATAAATATAATAATGTAATATGTATATGTATATATATATATATATATATCTATATATATATTATTATATTGATATGTATATTATTAATATATAAGAGTCAAAGGGGGTCATAGGGTGACCTATAACCCTCTTTGACCCATGAAACGACGATATATGTCTCTAGGGGTCCTAGGACCCCTAGGGACATATGTCATCCTTAAATGGGTCAAAGGGGGTCCCTTTGACCCATTAAATGATGACATATGTCCAGAGGACCCCCAGGGACATAGCCGAATCATTCATATCGGTCAAAGGGGGTCATAGGGTGACCTATGACCCCCTTTGACCCATTAAACGGCGACATATGTCTCTAGGGGTCCTATGACCCCTAGGGACATATTCGAATGGGTATTATGGGTCAAAGGGGATCATAGGGTGACCTATGACCCTCTTTGATCCATTAAACGATGACATATGTCCCTAGGGGTCCTAGGACCCCTAGGGACATAGTCGAATCGTTCATATGGGTCAAAGGGGGTCATAGGGTAACCTATGACACCCTTTGACCCATTAAATGACGACATATGTCCCTAGGGGTCCTAGGACCCCCAAGGACATAGTCGAATCATTCATATGGGTCAAAGAGGGTCATAGGGTGACCTATGACCCCCTTTGACCCTTTAAACGATGACATATGTCCCTAGGGGTCCTAGGACCTCTAGGGACATATTCGAATGGGTAATATGGGTCAAAGGGGGTCATAGGGTGTCCTATGACCCTCTTTGACTCATTAAACGATGATATATGTCTCTAGGGGTCCTAGGACCCCTAGGGACATATTCGAATGGGTAATTTGGGTCAAAGGGGGTCATAGGGTGACCTATGACCCTCTCTGACTCATTAAATGATGACATATTTTTCTAGGGGTCCTTGGAACCCTAGGGACATATTCGAATTGTTCATATGGGTCAAAGGGGGTCATAGGGTGACCTATGACCCCCTTTGACCCATTAAATGATGACATATGTCCCTAGGGGTCCTAGGACCCCTAGGGACATATTCGAATGGGTAATATGGGTCAAATGGGGTCATAGGGTAACCTATGACCCTCTTTGACCCATTAAACGACGACATATGTCCCTTGGGGTCCTCAGACCTCTAGGGACATATTTGAATCATTCATATGGGTCAAAGAGGGTCATGGGGTAACATATGACCCTCTTTGACCCATTAAACGACGACATATGTCGCTAGGGGTCCTCGGACCCCTAGGGACATATTCGAATCGTTCATATGGGTCAAAGGGGTCATAGGGTGACCTATGACCCTCTTTGACCTATTAAATGACGACATATATCCCTAGGGGTCCTAGGACCCCTAAAGACATATTCGAATCATACATATGGGTCAAAGGGGGTCACAGGGTGACCTATGACCCTCTTGACCCATTAAACGACGATATATGTCTCTAGGGGTCCTAAGACCCCTAGGGACATATTCGAATGGGTAATATGGGTCCAACCTATGACCCTCTTTCACCCATTAAACAATGACATATGTCCCTAGGGGTCCTTGGACCCCAAGAGACATATTCGAATGGGTAATATGGGTCAAAGGGGGTCATAGGGTGACTTATGACCCTCTTTGACCCATTAAACGATGACATATGTCCCTAGGGGTCCTAGGGCTCTAGGGACATATTCGAATTGTTCATATGGGTCAAAGGGGGTCATAGGGTGACCTATGACCCCCTTTGACCCATTAAACGACGAAATATGTCCCTAGGGGTCCTAGGACCCCTAGGGACATATTCAAATGGGTAATATGGGTCAAATGGGGTCATAGGGTAACCTATGACCCTCTTCGACCCATTAAACGATGACATATGTCTCTAGAGGTCCTAGGACCCCTAGGGACATATTCGAATCATTCATATGGGTCAAAGGGGGTCATAGGGTGACCTATGACCCTGTTGACCCATTAAACGATGATATATGTCTCCAAGGGTCCTAGGAACCCTAGGGACATATTCGAATGGGTAATACGGGTCAAAGGGGGTCATAGGGTGACCTATGACCCTCTTTGACCCATTAAAAGATGACATATGTCCCTAGGGGTCCTCGGACCCCAAGGGACATATTCGAATGGGTAATATGGGTCAAAGAGGGTCATAGGGTGACCTATGACTCTCTTTGACCCATTAAACGATGACATATGTCCCTAGGGGTCCTAGGACCCTAGGGACATATTCAAATTGTTCATATGGGTCAAAGGGGGTCATAGGGTTACCTATGACCCCCTTTGACTCATTAAACGACGACATATGTCTCTAGGGGTCTTAGGACCCCTAGGGACATATTTGAATCGTTCATATGAGTCAAAGGGGGTCGTAGGGTGACCTATGACCCCCTTTGACCCATTAAATGATGACATATGTCTCTAGGGGTCCTAAGACCCCTAGGGACATATTTGAATAGGTAATATGGGTCAAATGGGGTCGTAGGGTAACCTATGACCATCTTTGACCCATTAAATGAAGACATATGTTGCTAGGGGTCTTAGGACCCCTAAGGACATATTTAAATCGTTCATATGGGTCAAAGGGGGTTATAGGGTGACCTATGACCCTCTTGACCCATTAAACGACGATATATGTCTCTAGGGGTCCTAGGACCCCTAGGGACATATTCGAATTATTCATATGGGTCAAAGGGGGTCATAGGGTGACCTATCACCCTCTTTGACCCATTAAACGATGACATATGTCCCTAGGGGTCCTAGGACCCCTAGGGACATATTCGAATGGGTAATATGGGTCAAAGGGGGTCATAGGACCCTATGACCCTCTTTGACCCATTAAACAAAGACATATGTCCCTAGGGGTCCTATATCCCTACGGACATATTCGAATGGTTCATATGGGTCAAAGGGGGTCATAGGGTGACCTATGACCCCCTTTGACCCATTAAACGACAACATAAGTCTCTAGGGGTCCTAGGACCCCTAGGGACATATTTGAATCGTTCATATGAGTCAAAGGGGGTCATGGGGTGACCTATGACCCCCTTTGACCCATGAAATGACGACATATGTCCCTAGGGGTCCTAGGACCCCTAGGGACATATTTGAATGGGTAATATGGGTCAAATGGGGTCATAGGGTAACCTATGACCCTTTTTGACTCATTAAACAATGACATATGTCTCTAGGGGTCCTCGGACCCCTAGGGACATATTCGAATCGTTCATATGGGTCAAAGGGGGTCATAGGGTGACCTATGACCCTCTTGACCTATTAAATGATTATATATGTCTCTAGGGGTCCTTGGACCCCTAGGGACATATTCGAATGGGTAATATGGGTCAAAGGGGGTCATAGGTCGACCCATTAAATGACGACATATGTCCCTAAGGGTCCTAGGATCCCTAGGGACATATTCTAATGGGTAATATGGGTCAAATGGGGTCATAGGGTAACCTATGACCCTCTTTGACCCATTAAATGATGACATATGTCGTTAGGGGTCCTAGGACCCCTAGGGACACATTCGAATCATTCATATGGGTCAAAGGGGGTCATAGGGTGACCTATGGCCCTCTTGACGCATTAAACGACGATATATGTCTCTAGAGGTTCTAGGACCCTTAGGGACATATTCGAATGGGTAATATGGGTCAAAGGGGGTCATAGGGTGACCTATGACCCTCTTTGATGCATTAAACGATGACATATGACCCTAGGGGTCCTTGGACCCCAAGGGACATATTCGAATGGGTAATATGGGTCAAATGGGGTCATAGGGTGACCTATGACCCTCTTTGACCCATTAAATGACAACATATATCCCTAGGGGTCCTAGGACCCTAGGGACATATTCCAATCATTCATATGGGTCAAAGGGGGTCATAGGGTGACCTATGACCCCCTTTAACCCATTAAACGACAACATATGTCCCTAGGGGTCCTAGGACCCCTAGGGACATATTTGAATCGTTCATATGAGTCAAAGGGGGTCATAGGGTGACCTATGACCCCCTTTGATGCATTAAACGACGACATATGTCTCTAGGGGTCCTAGGACCCCTAGGGACATATTCGAATGGGTAATATGGGTCAAATGGGGTCATAGGGTAACCTATGACCCTATTTGACCCTTTAAATGATGACATATGTCTCTAGGGGTCCTAAGATCCCTAGGGACATATTTGAATCGTACATATGGGTCAAAGGGTGTCATAGGGTGACCTATGACCCTATTTGACTCATCAAATGATGATATATGTCTCTAGGGGTCCTAGGACCCCTAGGGACATATTCGAATGGGTAATATGGGTCAAAGGGGGTCATAGGGTGACCTATGACCCTCTCTGACCCATTAAACGACGAGATATGTCGCTAGGGGTCCTAGGACCCCTAGGGACATATTCGAATGGGTAGTATGGGTCAAAACCCTATGAACCCCTTTGACCCATTAAACAATGACATATGTCTCTAGGGGTCCTAGGACCCCTAGGGACATATTCGAATGGGTATTATGGGTCAAAGGGGGTCATAGGGTGACCTATGACCCTCTTTGACCCACTAAATGATGACATATCTCACTAGGGGTCCTCGGACCCCAAGGGACATATTCGAATGGGTAATATGTGTCAAATGGGGTCATAAGGTGACCTATGACCCTTTTTGACCCATTATACGATGACATATGTCCCTAGGGGTCCTAGGATCCTAGTGACATAGTCCAATCATTCATATGGGTCAAAGGGGGTCATAGGGTGACCTATGACCCCCTTTGACCCATTAAATGACAACATATGTCCCTAGGGGTCTTAGGACCCCTAGGGACATATTTGAATCGTTCATATGAGTCAAAGGGGGTCATAGGGCGACCTATGACCCCCTTTGATGCATTAAATGACGACATAATTTCCTAGGGGTCCTAGGGCCCCTAGGGACATATTCGAATGGGTAATATGAGTCAAATGGGGTCATAGGGTAACCTATGACCCTCTTTGAGCCTTTAAATGATGACATATGTCTCTAGGGGTCTTAGGACCCCTAGGGACATATTCAAATCATACATATGGGTTAAAGGGGGTCATAGGTCACGCTATGACCCTCGTGACCCATTAAACGACGATATATGTCTCTAGGGGTCCTAGGACCCCTAGGGACATATTTGAATGGGTAATATGGGTCAAAGGGGGTCATAGGGTGACCTATGACCCTCTTTGACCCATTAAACGATGATATATGTCTCTAGGGGTCCTAGGACCCCTACGGACATATTCGAAAGTGTAATATGGGTCAAAGGGGGTCATAGGGTGACCTATGACCCTCTCTGACCCATTAAACAACGAGATATGTTGCTAGGGGTCCTAGGACCCCTAGGGACATATTCAAATGGGTAATATGGGTCAAAGGACCCATTAAACGATGACATATGTCTCTAGGGGTCCTAGGACCCCTAGGGACATATTCGAATGGGTATTATGGGTCAAAGGGGGTCATAGGGTGACCTATGACCCTCTTTGACCCATTAAACGATGACATATGTCCCTAGGGGTCCTTGGACCCCAAGCGACATATTCGAATGGGTAATATGGGTCAAAGGGGGTCATAGGGTGACCTATGACCCTCTTTGACACATTAAATGATGACATATGTCCCTAGGGGTCCTAGGACCCCTAGGACATATTTGAATCATTCATATGAGTCAAAGGGGGTCATAGGGTGACCTATGACCCCCTTTGATCCTTTAAACTACGACGTATGTCCCTACCCCTACGGACATAGTCGAGTCATTCATATGGGTCAAAGGGGGTCATAGGGTGACCTATGACCCCCTTTGACCCATTAAATGATGACCCTCTTTGTATTATATATTATTATATTAATATGTATAATAATATAATATATATATAACAACGTAATATTTTTATTAAATATAATATATATTATAAATATTATTATATTAATATATTTGTTATTAATATATCTATATAATAACGTAATATTTTAGGATATACTATTTATACTATTTTAGGATAATAATTATAATATAAATAAACACTAAATATTAATATTATTATATGTATAGTAATAATAATAATACTATTATAGCTATAATAATAATATATATTAATATTATATATTGTAGCTTAATATAAATAAAAACTATATATTTACAGTATTATATCTATATTAATAATATTAATACTATTATAGGTATAATAATAATATTGATACTATAGGTATATTAATACTATTTTATATTAATATTATTGATATTTTATACTAATACTAATATACTATTAACTTAGTTATAAATTAAAGTCATTTGCCTCCAAATATTTTCATAATATTAATATTATTGTGGCAAAGGAGGGAAACCTTAGCAAGTTTCCCCCCCAAAAGTCCTTTTCCTATATCGGATATCCGATTATACTGGCATCAATTTCAAATATTTGACTGTCCCTACAGACCCAACAACATTACTTTTTTACCTCTTTTTTCATGAAATTTGTAAAAAGTCGTGTTTTGGGGCCTAACCAATCGAAAAGAATTCAAAAATATAACCTTAGGTGTTCGATTTTGTCATCTGAATGGGGAGCAGCAGTCGTCGAAAGAATAAACGTAAAAAGAAGATATCCAATGAAGACATTGCAACATATAGGGAAAAGGACAAAATGAAACAGCGAAAAAAAAAGACAAGGTATGCTAAATATCAATCAAGTTGACGATGAATTAATAGAAGATGAAATCATAGAGTCAGATAATGAAAATGTATAGTTGGGGAATGAAAATGTACCTATTGAAAATGATAATGCAGAAATTGAAAATGTAGAGATTGAAAATTTTGAAGAAGAAATGCCACCAAGTCATAATCCAAATTGCATAATTGACCATGTCGAAGATGATAATGCACAAGAACTTAATGCACAAGAACCTTACATATCTCCTAATTATAATTGACATGAAGGTTCTAAAACACCAAAATGGATAATTGAAATTGATGAAACGATTATGACTAGTTTGGAAGGAAAAAAATTAGAAAGAACCATTTGGTTATGGGCTTCAAGACTATATCAGATGTTTTTCGGCAACAAGACAATGGTAGAGCAATGTCAACTTTTCATCCACTTATTAAAGATGCAAAAGATGAGGCCTATGCTTTCCAAATTGAAAATTCATGTCAATAAAAAGTTGGAAAGAAATTCCATTATTGTGAAGAATCTTTTCAGTGCTCTCAATAGCGTTGAGAAAAATAGCAGAGAGAAGGATAATAGAGCTGCTCGAAGGGTTATTACAACCTGTTTGGTAAGTCATCATTTGAGAAAGGGTAGATATATGAGACAAACTTGTATTGATTTGAATCTAAATCGTACTACTTTGAGAAGAGCACTTAGTCGACGAGAGAAAATTGATGATCCTCTTCAAAATGAAACATGGGCATTTGGTGGGAGACTTCCATGTTTTGATAAGAAGCTATCCGACGATGTGAAGGAAGAAATTATACAATTTTGGCACTCTAACTCACGAGTATCACCCAATGCTAAAGATGTCTTAAAGTTGAGAATTGGCATCAGAGACCGCACGCCACATCCTAAACACTATTTGGAGGTAAGTCAAACTATGTTGTTCAAACAATTTAGAGAGAGTCATCCAAGTGTTCATATATCACAAAGGGCTTTTGAATCTTTGAAGCCATTTTATTGTGTGCCACTCAAAATTTGAAATACATTTTGTTGCAAATATCATGTTGAGTTTTCTATGCACCATGAACTATTATGCTCCATCCATTCTACTTTGCATAGTAAAGAAATGTTGGAGGATTGTGGGGCTAGTGGGCTTCCAAAATCATCAAGAGACTTGTTAGATCAACTCTTATGTCATAGAGTTGATGGTTGTTCCTTTTATAAAAATGCTTGCTTAAATGAGAAGTGTTCAGAATGTGGTGGCTTATCCAAGTTTGGCACATGTTTCCATGAGGGGTGTGAACAAGATCTTGGAAAGACAATAGTGAAAAAAAGGGTCTATGAAATGGTGAAATACACATTGAAGAGTGGGAGTGAGAGCTCTAGATGTGAATTGGTTGGAAAAGATATCAATGTGGCTAATTTTATTTTAGATTTCAAGGCAAATCTTTTTTACAAGTATGCAAGACATAGTCACAGGTCTCAGTGGTTGGATCAACAATTTAGAACGTGTAAGGAGACTTTTCCCATTGGCACTATTATATCAGTTGTTGATTTTGCTGAAAACTACACATTGCAACCTCAAAATGAGACACAATCTTAGTATTACAACTCTATTCAGATTGCAATTTTTGTTCACATAACATATAGACATACCCCTGATAGTGTGGAAGATAATCGAAAGATTATTAGAGAGTATCATTTTTATATGAGTGATGATAGATCTCACTCTCACGAGTTTGTGCAACATTGTTTCGAGAATTTTTTTAATTTCTTACACGAGCATGCAATTGCTATGAATAGACATATCATTTGGTCAGATAACTGTACAGGTCAATTCAAGAATACTCGCATGTTTTATTGGTTGTGTAGGATGCACGTAGAGAGAGGGGTGTCTCATATTTAGAGTTTTTTTGAGTCCGGCCATGGAAAAGGGGAACATGATGGAGCAGGGGCATGTGTGAAGAGAGCTCTAGTTAAGGAGCAACTGAAGATTTCAACAACAGAGCTTCTTGATGCTCGTAGCATTGTTGATTGGTGTAGTTTAGCATTATCACAGGGGGGGACTCTTAATTCAGTGGTACGCAAGTTCTTTTGGTTGGTTGAGGAAGGGTCCATAGGTGATAGATCAGATTGTGCTACAGTGACAGACTCATCAAAAATGCATTCATTTCGGAGCTCTAATTCTAGTACATGGACCATTTGGACACAACAACTAGCTTGTTTTTGTCGTACTTGTTTTCAGTGTGATTGGGATCACTGTGAGTCAAGTGAGTGGGTGGACACATGGGCTCCACATTATCTTACTCCATTTTATATCATACCCTCTATCAAAAATGATGACATGGAAAGTTCACTTGAGCATAATCATCTATCAGATCTACTTCAGCCAGGACATGTCTTTGCATTGGTTGCACCACAGGGGAATGATGAGAAATCTGATTATTGGTTAGCACGTTGTGTAAGAGGAAAACAAAAACTTGCACAACCGATCACAGATGATGATGGATTCATGTATCCTACTGGTTCAGTGGTTGTTGCTGGAACATGGCTGCGGACATACATGATTAGAAGGAACGAAATTCCTGCATTCGAAGACTATCAGAAGCACAAAGTAATTCACATATATTCGCATCTTATTATAGCAACAAATGTAAAGTTATTGAAGCATCAAGAAAGACCAAAAGTAAAAGAACTTTTTACTATTGCTAATGCTGATTATGAAGCCTTGTTGGAGACCCTAAAACAGAGAGAGGACCCTATTGGAATACTTGACTAGGTATATATATATTTCTTATGTTATTTTCTTCATAATGATTTAATGAATTGATGATTATCTTGTTTAATACAATAAGTTACTAATTTTTGTATGATATTGGAATGTAGGTACATCATGAAGAGTTGGAGGGGGGTGGTATTGGGGAGAATTTATAAAATTTATGATGTATTATGATGTAAAATGTGTAGTTTTTTGTATATGGTTTTTGTATTTTGGTAGGTTCTTTGTAAGGAATTATAAGAGGAAGATATTGAACAAGTTCTTCCAAATCATATTTGCATGTGATACAAGGCTATAACGACAATTTTAAGAGCATTTATAACTATATGAAAGATAATTGCATGCGGATATCTTATTACAAATTTGGTTTTTTCCTTATTTGACATAAACCTGACATTATGATTATTAAAACTATTTTTATCAAACTAATCAAATAAGAAAAATCCATAAAGTACGGATGAACAATTAGAATACTTGATTTCTTTCATTTTACAACCAATCATAGCATTTGAAAGCATAAAGAGTCATAATATTGTATAATGTTTTAAAAGACTTTCATATTGAAAAGTTGTATGAAGCACATTTGGGATAAGCCATAAAATCCATGAAAGAAGATAGCATGTAGGATAAGCAATTAAAGCCAATAAGCAAGATAGCACATGCATACTAACATGATATGAAGTTGGATATGAAGGCTATGAGTGGATGAGTCATTAGAGGAATCAACAATCCCATCATAAATGAGATCTTGGATTTTATGTTTCAACACTATGGAATCTTTAGTTTTATGAAATTTTCTTCCATGGAGATTAATTTAAGAATGTCCCGTGTCTATGTAAAGGTCTTAAGGGAGATTAATTTAAGAATACAATATTCTCCTCTAACCTTTTCTCAAGTTTAGAATTGATTTCTATCATGTGCTTAGAGAGATGAAGGTAAGAAAGATTATTTGTCTCTTCTAGCTCTTTGTATTGAACATATAGAAAGAGAGATGACAAGTGAACAAATTTAAGTGTAGTCAATAGATCAAGGAAACCACTTAGTGAAAGAAAATCTTAGTATGCATATCATAGACCATGAAGTTAGAAAATACCAATAGCTCTAAGACAAAAGAGCCATTTTAAGTATGTTCAAGCACTAGAGACATAGAAAATCAAAGTCAATTTATGAAACTCCCCTTAGCAAAAAATGCAAACAAATATTTGCATTTGACATTTTGACTTGGTTGAAAAAGTTTGACAATAATTGATAATATTGCAAGCTTGATGTTCAAAAGCAATTTTTTTTCCAAGAAAGATAGTGACACATGGAGTAGTCTTCAAACAATCATCCATCATTTGCGGCCACCCCGTACCAAGGAGTCTCCAAGGTGCTCTAAGTGCATTTGGAGGTTGATCTTTCGAGGGTCATAACTCAGAGCTCGTGAGGGCTATTGATGAACTATCAAATGTTACAGGATGATGATCCTGAGGCTTAAAATAACCTATCTCATTTTTGAGAGATCACATTTTTTTTGGATTCAGCACAGTGATCTCGCTCGATGCCAAAACTCGTAGTGTGCCTCAGTTCACAGGTGCACCACAGCGTAACTTTGAAACTGCTGATCTTGGCATCGAATCGTCAGTACCATTAGCTCCGGATGGGCGGGTGAACCCTAGTCACAGCCTTTTTCTAGCCACGAAGACCATCCATCATTTGCAGCCACCCCGTACCAAGGAGTCTCCAAGGTGCTCTAAGTGCATTTTGAGGTCAATCTTTCGAGGGTCATAACTCAGAGCTCGTGAGGGCTCTCAATGAACTGTCAAATGCTACAGGACAGTGATCCTGAGGCCTAAAATAACCTATCTCATTTTTGAGAGATCACATTCCATTTGGATTTAGCACAGCGATCTTGCTCGATGCCAAAACTCGCAGTGTGCCTCAGTTCATAGGTGCACCACAGCGTAACTTTGAAATCAATGATCTTGGCATCGAATCGTCAGTGCCATTAGCTCTGGATGGGCGGTTAAACCTTAGTTACACCCTTGTTCTGGCCACGAAGACCATCCATCATTTGCGGCCACCCCATACCGAGGAGTCTTCAAGGTGTTCTAAGTGCATTTTGAGGTCGATCCTTCGAGGGTCATAACTCAGAGCTCGTGAGGGCTATCGATGAACTGTCAAATGCTACAAGACGGTGATCCTGAGGCCTAAAATAACCTATCTCATTTTTGAGAGATCACATTCCGTTTGGATTCAGCACAACGATCTCGCTTGATGCCAAAACTCGTAGTGTGCCTCAGTTCATAGGTGCACCACAGCGTAACTTTGAAACCGCTGATCTTGGCATCAAATCGTCAGTCCCATTAGCTCCAGATGAGCGGGTGAACCCTAGTCACACCTTTGTTTTGGACACAAAGACCATCCATCATTTGCGGCCACCCCGTACCGAGGAGTCTTCAAGGTGCTCTAAGTGCATTTTGAGGTCGATCCTTCGAGGATCATAACTCAAAGCTCGTGAGGGCTATCAATGAACTGTTAGAGGAGACAAGTTTGTAAGGATGGAGTGGCTTAGTTTTTTTTCTAAAATAAGTTAGTGGGAAGGCTTTATTAGAGGGTCTTAGCCAAACTAGTGGGTGTTTGCCAAAATTTCTTGTTTTATTTCTACTTGGTTTTGTTTTCTTGTTTTGTGCTTGAGTATTGTTATGGGATTGGGAATTACACTCACCCTTGTGGGAAGGGAAGAGAAGTCCAAGGTGAAGGGCTTAAGTTGGGTTCAAAAAATGTATTGAGAACCTTGGAGTATGGGCTCCATTGTATGCCATAACATTTCATATCTTGCTGGGGGTGATAAGGAAAGTATGGTGTAGAAAGGAAGTTTGAGGAGTTACAGCTAATGGTAGTGGGTTTGGAGGAGGAAATGTGGAGGCCCTGAGAGGGCATTAAATGGTTCATTTATGATAGCCTCGAGAGGGCATGAAATTTGGTGAATTATGATAGCCCCGAGAGGGCATGAAAATTGTTTATTGCAAATATGGTTTGGTATGGCAAGTCTCCATTTTAGAACACACCTTCACCCTATGTTTATGGTTCCATCTGTGAAGCCATTGTGAAATAGTCTTGGGGGGAAATTGTTCAAGTTTGAAATGTAATTTTTATGCATTGAAAGATTGTATGTGTATCCCAGTTTGAGCCTTGTTCCCTAGCGCGGGGGTGGTCTCTTTGAGGCCTATGGTTGGGTGGAAAGCACCCATGGTCCTTGTTATTTTGTTGTGTTGCATATGCAGATTTGTGTCCAAGGGAGCAATGGAAATGGCTTGGAATGATCATCTTGAAGATTGATGTTGGATGAGAAAACTTGACATTGTGCCCTCATTTGTGAAGGAGGATTCACCAGCTTGTTCATGTTCTCAATGATCATGTTGGACAATGTTCATGCTACTCATTGTCCATATCTTTCAATGTCCATGTTCCTTATGATTTTGAAAAGTCCCTTATGTTGCCCCATTGTGATGGAAGGAGATTGTATCATTGTTACCTAATGTACGTGTAGAAGAAAATATTGATAAGGTTGTATATGCATGTTTCATTTGGAGTTTATATTATTATGGAAGCATTGGTACGAGTCACATATTTGCTTTGACATCATTGTTATCATTTGAAAATGTGAAAGAAAGTTTTCTCCTTGTGGTATTGTAAATGACTAGTTGATAATAACAATACATAGATGTTATGTGATGCCATTGATTATATAAATTTAAAACTTAGTAGATTGCTTACAATCTTATTGTGCACTCAATAATTTGGTGTGGAAGCAATTTTGATAGATAATGAGGATATAGTAGTATACTAATTGTCACATTAATATATATTGTAATGATTAATGAGTGTGTATACATTGGTAATGAGGATAATAAGTAATTCTGATCCCCTTTCCTTACATGCTAGAATCACGACCTAGTCCATATGATACAACTGACAGACCCTAATAGAATATTAGTATCAAAGGCTTGTTAGGATATGAATTACCTCACTAATTTATGAGTGTTGTATCTTGAACTTTCTCATTTGACTCGTGACGCTAACTTGAACTAGACTGTCATCCAATCCATTTGAAAACCACCTGTGACTAAAATGTTAACACCTTCACACTATTCACATGAGTCTTGAACTCCTATTCAATGATAACCTTGTTTTACAATATGTAATTTCTTATGTGACTTCATAAGCTAAAAAAAATAAAAAAATTGTTGTGTTTTTACTAGTAAAATTTAGGGCATGACACATGATCCACGATAAATTGAACAATACTAGATACTAAATTAATATGTATATCATTGTGCACGTAAATGATAAAAATATATATCAAAATACATGTATCCATAGAAAAAATTTCACACAAATATATATCAAAGATCATGTATCCATAGACAAAGTACTCAAATATATATATATCAAAATACATAGATCCATATACAAAATGTGGTTGATCCTGCCATCAGAATGTGTATAATATCAATGTTTCTATATACAATGTGGCATATGCCATCTCAAAATTTCTCATGATGCATCCTACGAAAACTATACTATCCTAGGGTGCTAGTGGATGATCAAAATGCAGCCTCTTCGCTGCACTAGGTGGATCGGATGCCTCCTACATAAAGAAAAAAGGAAAACCCAAAGTTAGACTACTAAATTTATATGATTCTACGTATCTAACATTGAATTAATCAAATGCATAATGATCTTTTCCGTATTAGAGATTAATAATATCAAAATTTCATAATAAATACCTCTCTTGTGGACCTCCTGTGCCGGTCAGGAGTCCTCTCGTATGCCCTCGGCAATGCTGGTACCTCTGTGATTGTGGGTTGTATATGTTCAAATACCTTTGTCAGATGAATCTACAATTTAAACTATAACATTATAATTCATAGCATGCTAAATTTATAACATATTTAATCATGAATTCAAACTACAACTTACTATTGTAGGCTCCTCCTCAGGAGTGAGTGGCCGCGTCATCAAATCTACATAACTGTCCCGTCGAACCTCATGTGCACTAGGAGTCTCCTATGAGATACAAAATAGTAGTTGTTAATATCACGGAAATTAGTTTTGAATTTATTTATGAAGATAAGTGATGCAAGAGCATCCCATGCTCATCAGGGGAACATTGAAGATCCAAGGCATTACAAAGGTCATGGAACATCTCTTGAAGTCAATTGGGAAATCCTTGCACCAATTATGGCTCATGGAAGCATACAAAGTTATAATGTTGGACTCATATGTGGAAGAAAGTTTTAATTGGGCATGAGATAGGATTTTAGGATTTCATATGGTAGATGTGTCATTTGATAGGTTCATGTAGGTTGTCATGATCATATCTTGTCATTAGACATGTCAAAATGATCTAGAATTGAGTTTTGGGGTTTGAACAAGCAGGCCCTGGTTTTTAAGCCATTTTAAGGAGGGTTTTGAAGTTTGGGTGTTTAGGTGTGTGACCAAGACCTATAATCTTGAAAATCCTTAGTGTGTTGGTCCCTTTGTTGAAGCCTTGGTGTGTCTAATTCCTCCTTGTGTGTCCCAAAGTTGAAAGGTACATAAGTGGTGTCCAGAGATTTCTTAGTGAGGAAAGAAAGAGAATCAGTGAGTTGGCCCTTGGGAAGGAAGAAAACTTGTTGTAAAAATGCCTCCTAAAAATCAAATGGCTAGAGAACTTGAAGAATTGAGAGAAGAGTTGGCAAAAGAGAAAAGAGAGAGGAGAGAACTTGAAGCATCTAGAGTGAGGGAAGAAAGACAGATGAGAAGAGAGAGGCTGAAGCTTATTGCAAGGATAGAATCCTTAGAAAAGGAAAGGCAAGAACCTAGAGGAGAAGAGGTTAGAGGAAGAAATCATGGAGAGAACCATGAAGAAGAAGAGGTTGGTAATGCAAGTCAAGAGCATGAGACAATAGATGATCCTGAAGAAAGGAGATTTATGAGAATCATTAAGGCAGTACAAGGTAATGGTGGGAAGAACCATATTGATTTTCCAATATACCAGGGTAAAATGGATAGTGAAGAAGTGCTAGAGTGGATAGAGGCCCTTGAGAACTACTTTGATCTTGAAGACATAGAGGCAGATAAGAAGGTAAAAGTAGCAACAACAAGACTGAGAGGAACATCACTCACTTGGCGGACTAGTGTTCAAAATGAGAGAGAGGAAAGGTGGTGTAGGGCACCTAACCTATGTGGCAGGGGGGAACAAGTATCTCTATTGCCGGACACCTTGCCACTCCATGAAAGCGAGGATTCAAGTAGATTAGGAAGTTGGAATAAAGGTTTGGTCCATATTTTACAAGTTGGTCTATGTTTTGTAATAAAGGCACATGTAAGGCCCAAGAGAATTTTGGTGTGGTTATAAACCAAGTGACTCCATGGGACCAAAAGGCCTTAGAATAGGGTATTTAGAGTCTAAATAGTATTAGCAAAAAGTGGTTGTTTGTTTGTTTTATGGTTGGGAATGCCTATATGGCTGTTCCAACGGTCATGTAGACCTTTATATATGTCATATGTGATCTCAGTTGAAAGGGGGAGATCAGAGTGTATGGTGAGAAAAAATAATAAAAACTTCAATTTTCTGGAAATTTACTTAGTTGCATTTAATAAATCCATATGACCAATTTTGAGTCAATGGAATAGTTTAGAAAGTTAGGGAATGCATAAAAACTATAGTTTGAAATTTGAATTTCAAATTCAAATGGTCATATTAGTTTTGGAGGGAAAGTAGTAATTTGGTATTTGTTTGATTAAATAAACCTTTGTAACCAACTTGGTCGGTTGGACAGGTGCATATAAGCCTATTTAAGTTGTAATGAACATATGCAAGACATGAATCATTATTGGTACGAAAAAAATCATAGAAATTGTATAGAACAACAATCATACTTTCCTCTGCATCAATTAAAAAAAATAAAAATAAATGATACTTATACATACAATGGGGCTCTCTATGCGAATGAAAATCCCTGATGATCTAGGACGCTGAATCTGTACAGGCTCATCGCTAGTAGCCACACCCTATATACAATAAATAATGTAATTAAATGAGATTACCACAAACATTTTACAAGAATGCATCAATATTTAATCAATTAGAAAACATCTAATTACCTTTCCTTTGTCAATGCATGTTGGCTCACCCCCCGCACTTTGTCCCCCCGGGGTAGGTGGTATCTGCAAGATAAAAGAAAGAGTAGCAACCATATATTCTACAATATCAAATAGAAAAAAGAAATGCGAACACAACATAATGTACCATAGATGTCTCAAGGCCAAATGAAATGGCCGAGAGTGTAGCATCATCTATCTATCTGAGCTCCTCCTCGGTCATCAACTAAACATGAATGAAGATCACATACATGTAAAAGTCAGTATGGCTTAAAAATTAAAATTACTCTATTATAAAAATTAACTTTAAATCACATATGTCATAACAAAAAAATGTATACACGTACTGACACCGAAGGAGTCCATGCCTCTATATTCCCCTCCTCTCTCGCATCAGGGTCTGTAGCCTCTGCACGTGCGTCTGGTGTATCCTCGTTTAATACAAAATGATACTCAGGAAGATCACATATGGGACCCAGGCAAATATTCCTGCATGTAATGCAAGTGTGAGGCACACAAACGTGTGATGAGCTAGCCGATGATGAACTGGAACCAACATCATCAACACGAGAAGGCAAGACTGACCTAGCCTGAGATATCATTAGGCTACTCAGCCTATGAATGGCTCTGATGGTCTGAGAGCTAGCCTCTGCCATAATATCTAGATGCTGCACTCGAGGAGGGGGGGAGATATCAGGGGGGGTGCCAAGTTTCTTCCGCTGGGAAGAGGGTCTATCCTGAGGAGCTCCTAGTCCTAAGCCCATGTTGGGCTTCATGCTCCAATAGTTCACTTTAAGTTTCAACACAAATTCTGCATATAATTTTTTAAGGAAATAAAATGGTATGTCTAAATTGCCATGTGGAGGGATATCAAAGACCATCCACCAACGGTCCCAAAAATTTGCACGTATGGCGTCATTTGTGCACCATTTAATCGATAGTTTGGTTTTTTTTGGGTCAACTAGTATACCCGTTTTTGGGTTAGCAAAAAGGCTTGCCAAATCATCTTTGGTTATGTTGAGGACCGCGACCTCATCATAATCCAAACCATCATCAAACATCTGGTGCATTTCATCACGCCAATAAAGAGAAGTATTTTGTTGGTTTGTAAGAGTTTCAATGTTATCCACTATGGTGTTTAACGTGGATAACATAGGAGCCAGTGTAGGTACATTATTGTATGTTCTATGCAAACCTCTCAACTCAGTGAGATTTTTAGTTATCAAATCCTCGATTCAAGGAGGGTTTTGAGGAGGTAGAGGATCATTTGGTGGACAGTTTTGTGGGGATACTGGATCGTTTGGTGGTGGGTTGCGAGGAATATTATTCCCTGCCTCAGTGTCATCATTTTGATCAGCCATTCCTATTGAATTGCAAAACGTAATATATATTAAAAAAAATCTAAATTTTAACCATTTTTTTCAAAAAAACCCTAGATTCAACTAAAACAAACAAAATCTTGTTAAAATCTATTAAATTTAGGTTTAAAATGAGTCAGGGGGGGGGGGGCAAACATACCTGATATCTGATATCCGATTTGCTATCTGATATCCGATCTGGCTGGCCCAAATTCGCGTGAAAATAAGGGCCGTGGGTTTGTGATTTTGTGTTTAATCCTTGCACAGGTATCGGATATCTGATATTATATCGGATATCCGATATTATATTAGATATCCGATATTATAATATATGTAATATAACATATATATTACATTTTATATATTTTTATATTATATTTTATATTTATTATATTAATTTACTATATATTATAATATAAAATATTATTATTATACTATATTATTATAATTTATAATATAATATGTTACTATAATATTATTATTATAGTATAATATTATAGTATAATAATTATTATTATAATATTATTATTATATTATAGTATAATAATAATTATAATAATATTATTATAATATAATAGTATGATATTTTATTTAATATTATTATTATTATTTTATATCAATAATAATAATATTAAATAATATATCATACTATTATATGATTTTAATTATTAGTCGGATATTGGATTTAAAATCGGATATCCAATATGATATCGGATATCCGATAAGGCTCGGCTTAACCTTCCAGGTTTGTTTCCTGGATAGGTAAAAAAAGTCAGAGCGGATTTTGAAGCGCTTTTAGGCGTCTTCAAACTCTTTTTTTTCACATTGCCACTTTTTGGCACACCATGATCCTGCACATACCCTCCTTTTTTGAGACTCAGTCTTAGTGTAGTCCTTGTCCAGGTTATAGCTTCTTGTCCTTGCTTATGAATGTCGCAACTAGAAGTGGCAATGTGTTTTATCCCGATAACCTTAGACGTGGTCATGCTAGGGGTTGTAATCGTGACAGAGTTAGCTTACCTTTCGTTATGCAATCTGTATCCAATTTGGCTAGTAAGGCATCTTCACGGTCTTCCTCACCTACAAGGTCATCTCAAGTTCAACGAACATTTTCTAATTTGCAAAAAATTAGGAATCATTTTTACCAAGAGGATACTGAAATAGGTAGAGGTCCTACATTCCCAAATACAATGTATGATCCTTTCTCCACAGACCCTTTTGAAACACAACGTACAAAAACTGAACACATTCCTATAATGACTAATCGTGAACCTGAACAAGGTAGTCATAGTCGATATCAAGAACAACCTAAGGATGACAAGGAGAAAGAGAAAGAATATGACACTAATGAGGAATAGGAAGAGGTGGAAATCCTTCCTGAACACATAGAAAAATGTCGAAGAGACAAAAGCTTTTAGAAGGTCATGGGAATCCTACTCAACAAAGAGAAAGAAAAGTACTTTCTCAAACTTGCCCAAGAGGGAGCTAAACTGCCCACACATTTCAATGTGAAGACCATTATCACACGTGAAGAAGAAACTAAGGTCGCTAAACTCCAAAAATAACTAAAAATTATGCAAGACCAATTGGCTCAGATGATGCATGAGAAAGAGAAACCCACAAAGACATACACATTGGATGCTCTTTGTTCATTCCCATTTGAAAAAAGTATAAACATGCCGCCTTTCCCACAAGGCGTAGAACTACCCAGATATGACAAGTACTTTGGTACTACTGATCCCCAAGATCACTTGCAAGAATTTGGTGCTTTTTCTATGGAGTTTATACACAATCAAACGTACCTCATGCATTTATTCCCTAGAAGCCTAGCTAGTCAGACTTTGGAGTGGTTCTCACACTTACCTCCTAGTATCAAGACGTTTGACAAAATTGCTAATTCATTTGTTCAACAATATTATCATAACATTCAACATCCTGTAAATATTCGAGATCTATGCAACCTTAAACAAAAGGTTGGTGAGCCTTTTCTCGCTTTCCTCCAACGGTGGAGACAAATATACACTAAGTATTCTCATAAAATCCTAGAAATGGAGAAGCTTGACATTTTCACTGATAACCTCTTACCTGATTTCAGGTATAGAGTCCAACTACAAGGTCCACGTACCTTTGAAAACATGATTACACAGGCTATCCCTATCGAAGAATTTATGGTCAAGAAAGGTGAGCTCACTCTTCAGAGGGACACAAAACAAGGTTCCACTTCCAACAGGGATAAAAACAAACATATCAACAAGAATCGAGAAATTGTACATGATGGGGTTGTTGATAATGTCACATCCAAACCTACTAAAGCAACATTTAATCTCACAGATTGCCTCAAAGTGACCAAAAATGCTGAGAAGACTCCTCCTGACAATAAGGTGTCTGGGAAAAAATCGAGAAACTCATGGGAAACATGACCCAAACAAGAGTATACACCTTTGGAAGAACCTTTGGATGTGGTTTACAAAACATTGTTACAACACAAGCTTATCTCACCAATGGATAACCCTCATCCCTATGATCCAACACCACGTCCACCACGGTGGAATGAGACCTCATTTTGTGAGTATCACCAAAACAAGGGACACAAAACCAGCAACTGTATAAACTTGTGTCATAAAGTCCAGGACATGATTGATGCTGGTGAACTTGTGGTAGATGGACATAACAAAAACTCAGACCACAAGGCATTCAAAGAGCCTTTCCCAGCTTATGAAAAAGGAGAGACTTTGAAACCAGAACCCTACAATAAGGTTAACTATACGTATTCCAATGATGACAATGTCATTCACATGGTTGAACCTGTAGATTCTAAATACTGTGATGTTATTACCATAAAGGGGAGGCAAGATAATGAAAAACCCAAGACACCATTTGTCTTAAGAGGCCCTACTTCCAATAACATGGATAATGCATCTTTGCAACATTGTACTAATGTTGTTACTCACTCTCATGCGAAGTTGGTGCTCAAAGGCCCTACACCTCCTATTTCAAATCTTGAACAACACAAGGACAAAACCCTTGCTAGTCCATCTGGTAAAGGTGCAAAACACACAACAAACTTGACTACAACCAGTTATAGTGGTCTAGATCAGTTGAAATGAACCAATGCTCACATTTCCATATTTGAGCTGCTTAAAATCTTGCCTGCCCATAGGCAAATTTTGGACAAAGCCCTCACTGAGGAAAATGTTCCTCAAGATCTTAATCTTGAGTGATTTCAATCCATGGTAGGTCACCTAACCTCACCTCATCTTATGACCTTCTCTGAGGAGGATGAAAACTCACTGAATCACCCACACAATCAGCCTCTACACATTGAGGTTATGATCCACCAGACACGTGTTCGTCGGGTACTCATTGATAGTGGTGCTGGCCTAAATATTGTTTCTACTGCTTTGCTTAGACAATTGGATTATTCTGAGGACTTTGTTGATCCTTGATGAAAGATCACTATTAAAGCGTACAATGAAGTAGAATGAAAGTCCCTAGGTCTTGTGACTTTACCAATTCATGTCAGTCCTGTCGAAAGGGATGTCACCTGTCAGGTGCTTGACATTCCCTTAGCCTACAACATTCTGTTGGGATGGCCATGGATACATGAGATTCACACTATGTCATCCACATACCACCAATGCATTAAATTCCAATTTCATGGCTTCAAAGTTACTATTCCTACCACTACTATCTACACCTGCAACATGCTCAAAGCTGTTGATTCTTTTGTCCCTGCTAACCGTGAGTCTACTGATTGTCACAACAATAAGCTGAAAAAAATTGAGCAGACATTTAAATTGAAAGAAACTAGTATGGGAGAGTACCACATGGAACCAATGCTGTCATTAACATCTATTCCAGAGTCCCCTCAACATTTTGGGAGACCCTCAGAACAAAAGAAGCCATTCATGCTGACACCTCAGACCAAGTTTAATGGCTCTTTTGTCAAAGCTACAGTTCCCTTAGAAGATGAAAGTGAAAACAGAGCCATTGTTGCATGGCTTTACAAACAAGAGGCTCTAGTAGACCTAATAGAACAAGCTCGAGAAATCACTCCTAAGAAGTATGGACCTAGTCTTAAGCTTATGAAGCATTTTGGTTACAAGGGAACTGGCCCTATTGGGTGCAATAATAATGGTTTAATATATCCTATCAAAACAAAAACTTGAAGCAACAGTGACACAACTGGCCTAGGGTTTGGGAAAGTCCCTTTCCATTTGGGATCCAATAAATTCATACCCATAACTGAGAGTTCATCTGAAAATGAGTCACAATCTGAGTCATGTACTCGAGAGGAAGAATCTGATGATGAGGATTCTTACCCTCATCCTATTCCTTATGATCTTGCTAAATTATTTGCTAAGCTAGATGACTTTGTGCCACGTGTTAGCACTATGGATGATACTAGTGATTCTTCTGAGGACAATGCTAAGCAACTCAAATACCATTCAGAAAAGGGAGAATCTAGTCAGTCATGCCATATTGAGTATTTGTGTAAGAATCCAGAGGCTGTAGGAGAGTATGTCCCTATCTCTGTTGGGGAGTTCTATAGTCTCTCACCATGTTGCATCAATTCTCATGAATATGAATTTGACAATCTGTTGGAAGTGACTACTGATAAAGACATTGACCAAGTGCATGTCTATGAAAATAAAATCGAAGTGAGTGAAACGTCTAGGGTTAGGTCATGGGGGTCTGATCCAACTAGTGTCCTAGAGTCATCAATTCCTGACGTTAGTATTTTGAGGCATTTGAATACACCTGTTGGTGAGGTTGCCGTAGGTCTTGAATTGCTGGTCCATGCATTTAATGACTATATTGTGAACGCAATTGAACCAACCACTACTCTCTCACTCACACATCCTGAGCTTGTAGACTGGAAACCCAATGCATTTAACAAAGTCCCCATGTTCTAGAATGACTATGCTCTTGCTTGTTACCTAAATGCTATCAAACTTGTAACATCTTCCACCAATAAGCAGAGCATTAACATGACTAAGGCCAACATCAAATATCTTAGTCAGATAATTAAAAAGAAAAAATGCAAGAGGTTTGATGGTGAAAACCACATTGTGACAGTTTCGGATCCCAAAAAAGTAAAAACAAAAGACGTATCCAAGGGTGAAAACCTCTCTGAGGCACTCGCGGATGAGATATTTGATGTCCATCCTAGTCACTTTTAGGAGAGATCATCAATGTTAATAGAGCTGACACAGCCAATTAACTTGGGCACAGAAGAACATCCTCATGTGATAAATCTAGCATAGTCATTGTCGCCTAAAGAGAAGGAACAATTCATTTCCTTTTTCAAAGGAAAGAAAATAAATTTTGCCTAGACATATTCTGACATGCCAGGATTGGATCCTGATCTTATCACGCATCAATTGTCCATAGCACTAGGCATAAAACCAGTTAAACAGAAGCTTCAAAAAATGCATCCTCATGTTGCATTGCTCGTCAAAGCCGAACTGGAGAAACTTCTAAAGGCTAGTTTCATTCATGCAATTGATTATGCTAAATGGATATCCAATATTGTCTCTATGTCCAAGCATGATATTTCTATCACAGTTTGTACAGACTTCCGTGATCTTAACTTAGCATGTCCTAAAGATGACTTTTCACTCCCTAATATTGATATGATCATGGAAATGACAGCTAGCTATGAGATGTACTCACTTATGGATGGTTTTTCTGGATACAATCAGATAAAAATTGTGCAAGAAGATCAAGAGAAAACAGCTTTCACATGTGCATGGGGAACCTTTTGTTGGAATGTGATGCCATTTGGTTTAAAGAATGCTGGAGCTACATATCAGCGGGCTGTTACTACAATTTTCTATGACATGATGCATAGAACCATGGAGGACTATGTTGATGATACCTTGGTCAAAAGTGCTAAACGCAATACTCATTTGCATGATTTAGGACCCATCCTAGATCGTATGGAAAAATTTAGTCTTCGGCTCAATCTTAAGAAATGCACATTTGGTGTCACATCAAGAAAATTGTTAGGATATATTGTTTCTGCAAAGGGAATTGAAGTAGATCCAAAAAAAGTACAAGAAATAATGGACATGCCACCACCTTGAAACATCAGTCAGATGAGAGGACTATAGGGAAGGCTTCAATCTATTCGTAGGTTTATTTCACAATTGGCGGATAAATCACAACCCTTCACAAAGACCTTACATAAGGGTGTGAAATTCAATTGGAGCCAGGATTGTGAGCAAAGCTTAACACAGATTAAACAATATCTTGTCAATCCACTGATCCTGATGCCTCCTATGCATGGGAAGCCTTTGCTTTTATACATTTTAGCCACTGAAAAATCTTTGGGAATCCTATTGGCTCAAGAAGACAATGACAACAAAGAAAGAGCTATTTATTACTAGAGCCAAACATTGGTCTCTTATGAGATAAAGTACAGCTTATTGAGAAATCTTGCTTGGTAGTTGTCTTTGCTTCCCAAAAGTTGAGACACTACATGCTTTCCCACACTACATGACTTGTGGCTAAAATAGATCCATTAAAGTACTTGCTCAATAAGGTAGCTCTCACAGGAAGATTGGCTAAATGGGTCATGATACTAAGTGAGTTTGACATCCAATATGTTGAATGCAAAGCTATAAAGGGATAGGAAATTGCAGACCAGCTGGCCGAGGCACCCATACAGAGTCTTCTACCAATAAACATTGATTTTCTAGACGAGTCAATTCTAACACTCACTCACCATACATGGGTTATGTTCTTCGATGGGTCCTTCACACAACAATGATCAGGTGCTAGATTACTTTTCATCACACCACAGAGATACTCATTGCCCAAAGTGTACAAGATTCTATTTCTTTGTACAAATAAAATTGCTAAATATGAAGCTTTGATCAATGGTGTGAAAATTGCAGCTGAATGGAGAGTAGATTAGTTGGATATCTTCGGTGACTCTCATCTTGTCATCAACCAAGTAAATGATGTGTATCAAACAAAGGATGAAAAACTAATTCCTTACAAATGCATGGTTGATGACTTGACGAAATATTTTGCACACATCACCTTCCAAAAAGTTTCATACATAGATAATAAAGCGGTTGACGCCATGGCCACTCCAGCCTCCCTTCTACAAATGCCATAAAATGATCTATGACACGAGTTCTTGGTGGAAGTGTTACACTACCCAGCCTATGACACACCTAATTATAGGATGATCTATTCTATTATAGGACAAGAATCATCCCACTACCATCACATCTATTCCTACCTTCGTAATCAAACCATTCTAGAAGGTCTGACCCAGAATGAGAAATGTTACCTAATCTGTAATGCTTCACATTATGTCATTATTTTTGACGATCTGTATAGGAGAGGTCTCAACAGAACACTCCTTTAGTGTTTAGAACTCAACAGTCCAAATCCGCACTAATTGACGTTCACAAAGGCATTTGCAGATCTCATTCCAATGGCCTCACACTAGCTCACAAACTCCTTTGTGCTGGTTACTACTGGCCTAAAATGGAGCAAGAAGCTATTAAATATGCTAGGTCCTACAAGTAGTGTCAGCTACATGAGAATCTCATTCACGCGCCAGCCAGAGAGCTAATTCCCTCTACTACAACATGGCCATTTCAACAATGGGCCTTTGACTTGGTGGGGCAGATTCACCCAACCTCTTCCAATGGACATAAGTTCATTATCACCACTACAAATTATTTCACAAAATGGGTAGAGGCAGTCCCTCTCACGATTGCTGATGGCAAAACTATAGCACTTTTTATCACAAACTACATCATCTGTAGATATGGTATACTATCCTCAATCATTATTGACAATGGAGGACAGTTCAAAAATAAAGACCTCAAGGAACTATGCAAGAAATTTAAGATTACACAACATTAGTCTTCTATTTATTACCCTCAGGGTAATGGCCAAGTTGAGGCATCCAATAAGGTGATCCTCAAAATTCTTCATCACACAGTCAATAAGTCAGGGAGAGACTGGCATCTCTAGATCAATGCAGCCCTGTGGGCATATAGGACAAGCATTAGAACTCCAACGAGCATGACTTATTTTGTGTTGGTGTATGGGGTGGATACTGTGCTTCCAATAGAGGTTGAGATTCCTACCTTGAGAATCTCCATGAAAGGCCTTATCACTGATGATGACTACAAGATAGCTTGGCTTCAAGAGCTTGTGTTACTGGATGAACGAAGACAAGTGGCTTGTAATCATCTACGAGCATATCAACAAAGAATGGCACGAAGCTACAATAGAAAGATCAGGCCATGTGACCTCCAACTGGGTGACCTCGTCCTGAGAGAGAACCCTAAGAATCAACAACAACAAATGCAAAAGGGAAAGTTTGAACCAAACTGGCTAGGTCCTTACATCATTACTGCAGTATATGGATCTGGTGCCTATCAGCTTTCCACAACCGAAGGAGGAGAAGTGCTTAAAGAGCCTATGAACACTTTCCACCTGAAGTGGTTTTATAGTTGATTTAATCTCAGCAAGCTCTCTGTACATATCTAAATGTCTTGAAAAAAATCTAAAAAGTAGAAAAAGTCCTAGAAAAAAAAAAAAAAAAAAAAAACTTGCCAAGAAGGTGAAAACCTGGTAAACAGGCGCCTCTTGTTCCCAATGACTCATCTTGCAGCATATCTTCTGGTTATTCTATACAGTCACTTTCACTTTCCTTCTTTCTATTCATGTATCCATGGATTGAGTCTTGTCATAGCTCGGGGGCATTCCCCCTTAGTGTCACTACTTTTGAGATTCCCATAGAATCTCCTTTGCGACAGTCATCAGTGGTCCTCACTATGTCTACCTACTGTCGCTAGTGTCACTCTTTTTGAGATTCTCTTCATAGAATCTCCTTCGTGACAGTCACCAGCGGTCCTCAACTGTCTCTTCCTACTGTCGCTAGTGTCACTCTTTTTGAGATTCTCCTCATAGAATCTCCTTCACGACAGTCACCAGTGGTCCTCACTGTGTCTGCCTACTATCGCTAGTGTCACTCTTTTCGAGATTCTCCTCACAGAATCTCTTTCATGATGGTCACCAGTTGTTTCAATTATGTTTTCCTACCATTTCTCAGGTCATGTCTCAAGATTCCTTTATGGAAGATCTCTTTTGTGTCAGTCACCAGTTATCCTGGTTGTGTCTATCTACTATTGCTTAGTCCTTCTTAGGTTCTTCATCATGAAGATTCCTCTTTGACCTCAGTCATCAGTTGTTCTAACTGCATTTGCCTACTATTGTCACCCTACTGAAGAGATTTCTTTCAAATGTATTTTGGAAATTAGCACTTGACATCAATCCCAAAAGAATTGAACTCAAAAATGATATACTTGTTTGGATATGCTGAGCATTTTTCTTTTTTTTCTTTATTTTTCTTTATCATATCCCTTCGAGAAACTCGATGATGTCATCTTCAACTAGAGAAGTAATGACTGGGGGCATGATCTTTTTCTTTTCTTTCTATTTGCGATTTAGTTCCAATAAGTTGATATATTCCTATAAGAGGGGTGTCCACTATAAGAGCCTCTATCTCGTATTGGATGGCCGTGTGTACCTTGACTTCTTTTATACAAATATGTCAATAACGTTGGTTCTAATCCTTGTTTGTTGGAGTAAACTCTTCATGCTATAGTAAATATTGATACTCGTCTTGCTAAGTGAACGTACAGGTCACTGCGAGTATATCTAGCACACTTCTATCTTAGGTTACGAACAGAAGGGTCATTGTAGATAGAATGAATACTGAATACTTAGTGTAAGAGGGATCTCCCGTGTGTTTGGTGTGCCTGTCATGCAAGCAAAATTCAGGTCATCCTAGCAATTATGCTCTAATGCTTATGTTAACTTGCTACATTAAAAGGGACAAATGTTCTGGTCATTCTAGCTTCTTGTGCCTCAAATGCTTACATTTAATCCTGACAACCCAATAACGTATGTTATATTCATATTTTCATGATTGCAATGTTAGTGGGAATTGTATAATATACTAGCTTTATTTTATATCCAGTGATGATAAATCGTCGAGGCTTGGTAACCAGACCTAGGGTTGCATTTAATATAGTCTTGCATTACATACTTCATTTGCATAACTGCACAATTCGATGGTCATTCTATTCATACTCCACATGCATCAGATTCCTCAATGACTACACAAAAGATTGATTAATCACTCTTTTGGCTACTTTGGTTGTTCTGAATGCATTTTTGGGATCAAATTCCAAATCTGACACACTTAAGTCACTCAAAAATACATTTTACAATTTTTGGACCAATGTGATCAAACGCTTGTGCAGTCCAAATTTTTTTGATACTTTGTGATTCTTGGAATCTTTTCAACTCAAACTTGGTCTTTTGGATCTCGAAATCACTTCGGATCAACTTTTACATTTCTTCAGATCACTTTGATCTCTCCAAATTTCTTCTAATCATTCTAATCTCTTTATATTTCTTCAGCTCATTTTGATCTCTTCATATTTCTTCAGATCATTCTGATCTCTTCATATTTCTTCAAATTGTTTGGGTCTCTTCATATTTCTTCTGATCATTCTGATCTCTTCATATTTCTTTAGATCATTCTGATCTCTTCATATTTCTTTTGATCGTTCTGATCTCTTCTTTATTTTTTAGATCATTTTGATCTCTTCTACATTCTGTTGAATCTCAAATTTCTTCTGTATCTATAGCTATATTGCTTCACATCTATTTCTGGTGTGTCATCTTTCGATTTCACTCCCGATGGGGCAGGATGATTACATCATTGAATACTTATTCCTTGGGGCATCTCGTTTCCATCTCATGTCCTCATCACTTAGGGCATCTCATCACTCGGGGCATTTTGTTCCCTTCTATTTGGCATCTTTGCCATCTATCTTATCTTTTCATCAATTGATGAACCTTATAACAACTCTTCTCAGAGTTCAATAGATAGGTATTGGGACAGACTAAACGTTGACTCTTGAAGATCAAGCCTCGTTCTGGGGATGATTCTATGACTCATGATTGGACCTTGTTATCTTTTATCAATCTTAGGTATCGAGGTGTTCTATCTAGATCCTTGAAGGTTAAGCTCCATTTTGGAGATAATCTTCTAAATGCTATCAATCTTAGGTATCTAGGTGTTCTATCTGGATCCTTGAAGATTAAACTCTGTTCTGGAGATAATCTTCTAAATGCTATCAATTTTAGGTATCTAGACGTTCTATCTAGATCCTTGAAGATTACACTCTATTCTGGAGATAATCTTTTAAATGCTATCAATCTTAGGTATCTAAGTGCTCTGCTTGGATCCCTTAGGATTAAGTTCTATTCTACAGATAGTCCTTAAAAGCTTATCAATTGGTCTCTGTATCATCACCTTCAGAACTAATCTCATGTTCGCCTCATGCTTTTTTATTATCTTTGAATTGAATGTGTTTCTCGCACATTCATTCAAAGAGGGACAAAATGTAATACCCCAAAATTGGCTCATTGCCATTATACCAATTCTGGTCTATTTCTAATAATTTCTAAGTCCTATTCTAATAGGCAATTCTCATTGTGCTATTCACTACTTGACTTAATTGTCAGATGCAGAAGACCCTAATCTACATTCATCATATTTCTTATTTAATTCCTATAGTACGTACTCATGTTAGTCGCATTAAACCTACTTGATTTAATTATAATTTAATTTAAAGTATTTATACTTTAATTAAATTAAATTATATCCTAAGGCTAATGTATTATGGAATTAAATTTATTTAATTTAATAAATACGCCTATCTTGATTAATTAAATGAAATTATTTAATTAAATGGAGTACTTACTTCTAATTAATTAAACAAAAGTTATTTAATTAATGGGAAGCTATTCCTAATTAATTAAATGAAGTTATTTAATTAAATAAGAAAAGTGCCTCTAAATTGATTAAAATATTATTTAATTAAATAGAAAAGGTAATTTTGAGAGCATATCTCATTTTATTAAATTAAATATTTCAGCAAAATCTCTCTTCAGTTCAAAAAGGGAAATTTCTAGTTCACTATTGATAAAAAATGAATGAAATTAGTTAACTCTTTTTTCTACTCAAATTGAATCAGTTAACTCCTTATTTTACTCAAATTAAATCTGTTAACTCCCTTTAATTTGGGAATCTCCCTTTATAACTGAACTTCACCTTTAATCCTGACCGTTGATTGAAATTGATCTCAACCGCTGATGGATTCTAGGAAAGTCTATTTAAGAGACCCTCATCTCTTCATTTTAAGAGGATGAATTTGGAGAATTTGCATCGAATTGCTGCTGGAATTCATACTCACATTTGCTCATATTTTTACATACATCTTGCATTCTTAGTTTAGATTCATCTAGCTTAATAATGCATACGTTTTTAGTTTAATGTCTTTTATTTCTTAGATTAATTTCTTGTACTTCATCTAGATTACTTGCACATTCATATAGCTTAAATTGCATTCAAATCTTTCGTTCTTACAGGGTCTGGTTGCTTAAACACCTCGAATCTGAGGATATCTGACAAGCAATTCCCTTTAGATAGAAAGCACCAGGTCACTTTGCAGGTTGATTTTCGGATGAACAATTCAATGTTCATTCTGGGATGAATCTGCATAGAATGACCGTGTTGAAGTGTGTGTGTTAGCATAGGCCGCATATTCATGCATACACATACTATTTTTTGCTTTATGATAATTTACATAATTAAGGGTGTATGTTATATGTGAAAGTGAAGTTACATTTGTTGCATACTCTGGAATTATTTGTTTTAAATCTTGAAGGTTGTGGGAGGTGGAATCTATATTATTTCACTATGTATCCTTATTTTAACATTTAATCATGTGGATGATACTAATTGTTAAAATCAAATGATTTTTCAGTATTCACATTTATCTTGTATTCATTAGTTGACTTAAAGCTTTGCAATATTTTTAGTAAAATACTCATTGGGAAGATTTCCCCTCAATGGAGGACTTAACGATTATCTTTTCATAAAAGATTAGCTACACCATATATAACACAAAGCAAATCTCAAGCAGAGAATTCCCTATCTATAATTAGGACTTCAATTTGTTAGTCTACAAGTATTTTCCTATTCAAAAATTTTAAAATCTTGAAAAAAAATTGTTTACTAACATAAATATTCATCAATAATTCATGAACACATCAATCATTATAATCACATAAAAATATTCAATAACATGATATAAAATTCATTTATAAGAAGCATTCATAAAAAAATCATCAACACATTCATCATCAAATAAGGATTTTAACATTCGTTTCTTCCTTTGTTTCTTCTTTTGTTAAAGATAAAGGCTAATAGACACATCATGACTATGTTCAACATTCTCCTTTGGCTTTTTTGGTTCTAATCTTATGACATGAGGCTTCCTCTCTTTTTCTTCAAGGACAAGGTTGATGCACCCTTATAATAAGAAATAATGGGTTTAATTCTAACCATTTTTTCATGTTATAAGTATTTCATTAATCTAAAGAATGTAACAATATTTTATCTTACCTAATAGTGCCACATCATCTACTATCACATTTTGTTCGGCTCCAACCTCAACATGCTCAACACTAACATCATCCTCGACTCTATCACTATGATGTTATGCATACTCAAAAATTATCACATAATGATTCCACCCATTGCAATTTAAGATGCTAAATTTTAATAATAATCACATAAATAATTTTCAATAGAAATTAAAAATGTACCTTTATCATTGCAATGCACATAAAGGCCTCTGTCATGTGTAGGACCAATGCCTTTATCATCTTGGGTAGGATCTCTATCAGGAGTAGAAGGTTGTAGTGAAA
The DNA here is from genome assembly GCA_028749045.1 of Cupressus sempervirens. Classification (NCBI taxonomy): domain Eukaryota; kingdom Viridiplantae; phylum Streptophyta; class Pinopsida; order Cupressales; family Cupressaceae; genus Cupressus; species Cupressus sempervirens. Next base: position 182,988,100 of record CM053791.1, on the reverse strand, counting down.
TCTCATGTGAATTGTTATCATTCTTCAAAATTAACATCAAATAGATTATTTCTAATGAAGTTCTCAATTTCTTTTTGTAAGAATTTCGTATAGCTCTAATACCATGTAAGAATTTTCCTTAGGGAAAAATTTACCCAAGACCAAGGAACTCAAGAACAAGCACCACAGTAGACCAAAAGAGTATGATCAGAATGACAATATGATATTCAATCAACGCAATTGATATGAATAGATATGATAGTGCACTAGAGGTGCCTGTATATAAAGAGCTATAAGATACATCTAGAACATCTAGGAGTTAGCCATATGATAAGGCTCACAACTAAGCACATGTCCACCAAGAGTGGGTTATTCTCCATTAAGCACATGAGTAAGTGGGATGATGAGAGGATAAGCCTACAAAGGTGTATCATGAAAAATTATGTTATAGACACCATGTGTTGAATTAGAGTTCCTTACTCTAGTGTTGTCAACATGACAACTCATAAGAGTATGAAAAATCTTAAGTGTCTCATCTAAGAAATAATAAAATAATACATTGACCTAAGTAAACTTAAGTAAAGCGTAATAAGTAAATACTTATTTACACTAATAACCCCCCTTAAGTGCAACTTAGGGGAATGCACTTAAGTTTACAAAAGCTAGGATAAAATGCAAGATGGGTCCCAGCTACTAGGACATGTTAGGTACCTATGTACATAATGAAATGCAATCTCTTATAAAGTAGAGAAAGAGGGAAAATGTCATGGGAAAAACCCTCCCCGAGAAAGAGATGAAAAAACAAGATGCATGGATGGATGGAGTAATCAAGAACCCCACCCCCCCGCCATTATGACAGACATCAAGTTAATACAATAGAGAATGAGGAGAAGGAAAAATCCCCATAAGAGGAAAATGTCCCCCCCAATAAAAGTGAAGAAGAAGGACACAAGGTAGCCCCCCCGCCCCAAATGTAGAGTGTCAATCAGTGATAGCTCCTCCAATGTAGAAGCTGGTCCAATGTTGAATGATTTTCCTCCCCTTTGGAAGAAATAATGGAAGAGATACAAATGAGATGCTTCCCCTATGTGTAGAAAGAATCTCGATGATAAATGGTGTCTATAAAACCTACTCAACTATCACTATGTCAATGCTAATTGTTGTCCCTTCCAATACTCTAGAAAAAAAATGGGCAAATCGAGCAAGGATGGATGTAGAACATGTGCTGAAGAACCAACTATCTCCTCAAATGGTAAAGAGACTTCATACAAGTGTTGTACATAGGGATCCATAATCATATCAACCTGTGAAGATTGAGCATGTAGAGAATGGACAAGAGGGTCAGAGTGAGCCCTCACAATTGGAGAAGGATCTTCATCAACAAAGAGAAGATATATATCATCAATGATGTCTCCCAAATCTGCTATGTGTGACTCCATGAACAAACCAAAAATATCTATCAAGAAGTCATCCACTGATATTGGAGCTACAAGACTAGGTGTACCCTACTGCACTAGACTTGTCACTATGGCTATGGATGAAGTATTCACCTCAACAAAGAGAAGAGCAATATCATCAATGATGTCTCCCACATCTTCAATATGAGACTCCACGAATAGACCCACAATATCTAAAAGGAATTCATCACATGAAGAAAAAGTAGCAAGACATAGTGTTTTATGTTGTATTGAATAAGAAGCATCTATGGCCAGAACTAGATCAGTAGTAGCAACAAGAGCATCAGGAAGTGTGATCTCATCTAGAGTTGAAGGAATCATAGTGAAAGTGACAAAAGATAGAATGTCCTTAAGAAATGGAGGGACTCATGGATCTCCATATGCTTCCCAAAGAGCCATCCAAACATCATGAGGAAAACTTTCCATGTGAAGAGAAAAATATTCCTTACTCATGTTGTTATAAATAAAGCAAATAAGAAGATGAAGATGATCTACCCAATTAGGATTAGGTGGCAATATCTTCAAGAAGACATAAGGAAACACTTCATGATGTTCTCTTAAATGATCAATGATTAAGGCACTCCATTTTTTATAGTTCCTCAGTGTCAATTTTGGTCTTATACTAGACTGAGATATGTGATAGGACTCCATGAGATCAATGACCGTATGTACCCCCCAAAATGCAAGAGAGAATCAAAGAAAACACACCCCCCGCCCCATAATGGATGATTCAAGCACTTTATAGCCATTTTCCAATACAGGGTTTATTTCTCAAAGTAGTATTTTTATTTACAAAAGCCTATAATCTGATTGTAGATCTAGGAAGTAGACAAAAAATTATGCACTTTCAAAAAAAATGGAACCTGATTATGTGTCCAGATGAGCCTATACTAACCATTTGAAGTGGCAAAAATTGGAAATTTTGAGTTGCAAAAAAATTTAGGAATAAAGATCTCAAACTTACTACACTAATGTGTAGATCAAGAAATTCTACCCCCAAAAAAAAAATCTAGCAAAAAGGAGTTCGTATGAGGGAGATATCGTTGTTTGAAAATCACCTCTATTATTATTATTTTTTGAATCACTGCCATCGTGCCTCCAAAAATTAATTGACTCTAGATTTCACCTCAGATGTCTAATTTTGGTGAAACAAAAGTCAATATGGGGATTTTTTGACCTTCCATATGTGATGCAAATATCTAATTCGCAACAGCAAGCTTCAATCTTCACCTACAAAAATCTCTCCTACTAGCCTGATGGCCAAAAATTTCTTGAAAAATAATGTAAATCCGTAAAAAGCTGTAGAGATGTAGATGAAAAAATGTAGATTTGAAAATTAAATGTACAGATCTGAAAAGATCATACCAATTTCCCAAATCAGGTATTTCGATTGTTGGTTTATAAAAAAAATATTGCCATAATTTTGACTATGGCCTAGCATAGGCAAATTTATAGTCAATTTTCACCAAATCGATGCTCCAGACGTAATGAAAAGGTCTAGTTTCACTCTAAACACTCCCAATATCTATAGATACTTCAAAATTGGGTTGAAGTGTTGAAGCAAGAATGGTCTCAAACAACTATGTGAAGAGAATCTCCCCAACCTCTGATACCATGTAAGAATTTTTCATAGGGAAAAATTCACCCAAGACCAAGGAACTCAAGCACAAGCACAATAGTAGACCAAAAATTTATGATTAGAATGACAATATGATATTTATTCAATCTAATTGGTATGAATTGATATGATAGTACACTAGAGGTGCCTGTATATAAAGGCCTCTAAGATGCATCTAGAATGTCTAGGAGTTAGCCCTATGATAAGACTCCCAACTAAGCACATATCCACCAGGAACAGTTTATCCTCCATTAAGCACAAGAGTAAGTATTATGATGAGAGAATAAACCTATAAAGGTGTAGCATGCAAAATTTCATTGTAGACACCATGTGCTAAATTAGAGTTGCTTACTCCAATATTATCAACATCACAACTCATAAGAGTATGAAATCTCTTAAGTGTCTCACCTAAGCAATAATAAAATAATGCATTGACCTAAGAAAACTTAAGTAAAGTATTATAAGTAAATACTTATTTACAAGGTAAGTGCACAAAGTTGTGGTGCCAAAAAGGGGGTATAAGTGGACACCTTTTTCCTAAAATCTACAAATTTCAAACTTCAACAAGAATTTGAAGATAGTTACGCTCAAAATTTTAAGATATGAAAAAAACAAAAGTTGTAGTCCTTTAAATCTAGTTTCTAAACTACTAATTTTATTTCAAAATGGTTTTGTTTTAAGTCCTCAAAAAGGGGGCCACAAAAAGTGGTACTATTTATTCCAAAAAAACATAACATAGTACAAAGTGTGGCCCCCCTAAAATTTTAACTTTTTTTTTGAAATTCTTTAATCACTCTGGTCAAAAGTTACTTAACACTATGTAGTTTATCCCAAATTTTTCGGTAATTTTATAATGTGTATTTTTTTTCTAATGAATTTTTCAACTAGGCACATCCAAAAAACGTGAAATATCTATGTGCTCCTCCTAGAAATAATTGAAAACTAATCTAAAATTAAATTTATTTTTTTCAAAGTGTGTAGAATGGAGTCTAGTTTCTAAACAACTAAGTTGTTGTAAAATTTGATGAACAAGCTAAATCTATAGCCCAATTAGTACATGGTGGTTTTTGACAAAAAATGAACATACATTCAAAAGAAATTATAGATGAAAGGTTTGAAATAGTTCAAATTAAAAATAAATTATATGGTTAGATAGCGAACACAAAGACCTATAATGTTATGTAACCTGATCTTATCGATACCCAACCACGAGGAATCTTGTAGGGGAGCACACAAGAAAAACCAATCATTTTTGGTATGTTTGTTGGAAAACATGTCTCAGACCTATTCATAAACTCCAAACCTTTTGGTTGGATCTCAAAGGCAAAACCAAGCCTTAGGCTTTGGTTTAAATAAGCTTTCAATAGCGTGTGCACCCTATAGTGCAAATGCGCTATCTAAAACATAATTTCTTAGTAGTGTGTACGCGTTATAGTGCTCACAAGAACTAAATTGCATAAGAGAACTAGGTGGGGGGGGGATAAGGCAATGTCCATGTGTGTGTGAGAGAGAGATGGAGAGAAAGTAGGGGATGGGAGAGGGGAGACAAAAAGTGAGAAAGAGTAGGGGTGGCAAAGAGAGTATAGGATGGGAGAGAGAGTAGGGGTGGAAAAGAGAGAGTGCGGGATGAGGGAAAGAGATTGAAAGTAGGGGATGGGAGAGAGAGGAAGTTTGAGAGAGAGTACAAGTTGGGAGAGAGAGATTAAGAGTAGGGGATGGGGGAGAGAGAGAGTAGGCAATGGGAGACGGAGTGGGAGACGAAGAGTGAGAGAGAGGAGGATGGGAGTGCATGTGTGTGAAAGAGAGAGAGTATGGAATGGGAGATGGGGAAGAAAAAGTAGCTCGAGAGAGAGAGTAGGTGATGCAAGAGAGAGTAGGCAATGAGAGAGGCAGAGAAAGGGGGGATAGAAATGTGTGTAAGAGAGAAAAAGAGAGAGTAGGGGATAGGAGAGAGAGTGAAAATGTAAGAGAGAGTAGAGAGGGGGGAGAGAGAGAGTAGGCAGTGGGAGAGGGAGTGGGAGAGGGAGAGTGAGTGAGAGAAAAAGTAGGGGATGGAAGAGGAGAGAGGGGGGATGGGTGTGTGTGTTTGTGAAAGAGAGAGAGAGAGTAGAGAATGAGAGAAGGGAGAGAGAGATAGAGAGACTAGGCAATGGCAGAGGGATGGGAGAGGGAGCGAGAGAGTGAGAGAGAGAGATAGTAGGCAGTGGGTGAGGGAGTGGGAGGGAGGGAGAGGTGGAATGGAAGCATGTAAGAGAGATAAAGTAGGGGACAGGAGAGAGTAGGTAGTGGGATAGGGACTATGATAGAGAGAGAGGGGGGGAATGGGAATGTGTACTTATTTATAAGAGAGATAGAGCAAGGGATGGGAGAGAGCGTGAGAGTTTGAGAGAAAGTAGGAGGTGGCAGAGAGAGCTCGTACAGGATGGGGGTGAGAGAGAGAGAGAGAGAGAGTATGGGATGGGAGAGAGTGTGAGAGAGTAGGGGATGGAAGAGAGAGAGTGAGAGTAGGGGATTAGAGAGATAAAGTAGAGAGGGAGAGAGAGAGAGATAGTAGGTGATGCAAGAGAGAGTGGGAGAGGGAGAGAGAGGGGGGATGGGAGTTTCTAACAAATCTAGAGAGTAGGGAATGGGGGAGGAGAGAGGGAGGGAGGATGGGCGTGTGCATGTAAGAGATATAGATTAGGAGATGGGAGAGAGTGTGAGAGTGTGAGAGAGAGTAGGTGGTGGCAAAGAGCGCTCGTACAGGATGGGAGAGAGAGAGTAGGGAATGGGAGAGAGAGAGAGTGATAGTAAGGGATGGGGGAGATAGAGAGAGAGAGAAAGAGAGAGAGAGAGAGAGAGAGAGAGAGAGAGAGAGAGGAAGAAAGAGAACTTGAGAGAGAGAGAGAGATAGTAGGCGGTAGGAGAGGGAGAGGGAGAGAGATAGGGGGGATGGGAGTGTGTGTGACAAATGTAGAGAGTATGGGATGGGAGAGAATAAGAGTGGGGGGATAAGAGTGTGTGTATCTCTAAAAGAGAGAGAGTAGGGGATGGGAGAGAGTGTGAGAGTAGGGGGTGGCAAAGAGAGAGTACAATGATGGGGGAGAGAAAGTAGGCAGTGGGAGAGGGAAAGAGAGAGGGGGGATGGGAGTGTGTGTGTGAGAGAGACACAGTAGGGGATGGGAGAGAGTGTGAGTGTGAGATAGTAGGGGATGGGAGAGGAGAGAGAGTGCAAGGGATGTAGGAGAGAAAGTAGATGGTGGGAGAGGGAGAGAGAGAGGGGGGATGGAGTGTGTGTGTGAGAGAGAGAGTAGGGGATGGAAGAGAGTGTGAGTGTGAGAGAGTAGGAGATGGGAGAGGAGAGAGAGAGTAGGGGATGGGGGAGAGAAAGTAGGTGGTGGGAGAGGGATAGAGAGAGGGGGAATGGGAGTGTGTGTGTAAGAGAGATAGAGTAGGGAATGGGAAAGAGTGTGAGAGTGAGTAGGTGGTGGTAGAGAGAGCTCATACAAGAGGGGAAAGAGAGAGAGTAGAGAGGGAGAGAGAGAGATAGTAGGTAGTAGGAGAGGGAGAGGGAGAGGGAGAGAGATAGGGGGAATGGGAATGTGTGTAAGAAAGACAAAGTAGGGGATGGGAGAGTAGAGAGAGAGTAGGCAGTAGGAGAGGGAGAGGGAGAGAGATAGGAGGGATAAGAGTGTGTGTGAGAGATCTAAAGAGTCAGGGATGGGAGAGGAGAGAGGGTGAGAGAGTAGGTCATGGGAGAGGGAGAGTGAGAGAGAGTAAAGAATGGGAGAGGGGAGAGAGAGTAGGGAGGATGGGTAGTGATGTGATTTCACATAGTGCATATGCACTATAGTGCGTACGTACTATCTCAAATCACCTAAAAATAGTAAAAAACCAACCTTGGGGCCCATTTCATCCATTTCTTGCTTTTGCCTATTATGCACTCTGTTATTCTGATAGAAATGATGGGTTTCAACATAGCAAACACCATTTCAACACTTTTGGAAGTTAGCAAACACCAAATTCAATCATTGGATACATGATTTGAAGACTTTTTGAATATTCCTTGTATAGAAAAGGTTAGTGCAATCCATTTTAAATATTGTTTGTCAATATATAGATACAAATTTGATTATAATTTGACATGTTATTTAATATATAATGAATTCATTGAAAATTGTATGTTTGAATGAAATGTTATTTTGGAATAGTTAGAAATTTGACAAGTCATTTGATATATATTGTGTATTCATTCAAATAATTATAATTTTTATATGTAATTGAATAATTTATAATTTACACATTTTAAGTAATTCGGATGTTTGAATAATTTGACATGTAGAAATCATCATCATGCCAAGGAAGAAACCAAAGACTAAAACAAATGAAGGTAGGGAGAGAGATTTGGCAATTAAAAGAGACAAAATGAAATTACTAGGTGAACAAAGAAAATTACAAAGCAATAATGAAGAATTGACTTTTGAAGAGGATCAAGAACCACCAGTACAAAGAAACAAAGAGGAAGAATTAGAGAGACAAAGAGAACAAATGAGATTGTTATGCTCAAGAAGACAATTGAATTGTGAAGCTACACCATCCTCCAATTTTGGAGTCATATTGTATGCTACACCATCTTCCAATGTTGAAGGCATATCATCCTCTCATGTAGAAGAGACACTAATTTTTAAATCCGACGATATACACACTCCATCATGCCATGTTAAAAGCACAACATCAACACATCAAGTAGGTGATATTCCATCTTTTACATCTTATTGCCAAGGCACATCATCTTCGATTCAAGGTATGCAATACACTCAACCTTATATTGATGTTCAAAATGTTGAGAGAATTGAAGAGATTAGAACACCTTCTAGAATTCATTTTAGAAGACCAAAATATTTGATTGAGATTGATACTAAAATTTTGAAATCAATGCCTAACAAGATTAGCAAGCGTACTTGTCAAAGAAAAGTTAATAGTATGTGGAGATTATTTTTTGAAGAAATAAATATTATAGGTCATTGCCAATTATTTGTCGAAATGATGAGAAATATGAAATTTAGGCCTATCATGAAGATTCTTGGGCTAAGAATGATGGACAATTCAAATGAAAGAAATATTGTTAAGAATTTAATGAGTGCTTATGACAAAGTGGGTTCTAAATCATGCACCAAAGATAGTAATTTCACAAGATGAGTACTCACATTGACAAGAGTAATTGGCCAAATGAAGAAAGCTCGACTCATGAAAAAGACAAGTGAAACATTAAAAATTTGTAGAGGTACCCTAAAGAGAGCCATGCTAAGGTGTGAGAGATTAGAAGATCCAACAAAAAATGAGTTATGGACATTTAGTAGTACACTACTACAAAAGGATAAAAAAATTAGTGAATCCTTGAAATCATTGATTGAATATTTTTTGAAAAATAATACACGTATTTATCCTAATCAAAGAGATGTTGTAAGAAGGAGGATTGGTATCAGAAATTGTGAGTCACATGCGAAACATTTTTTGGCCTCAACTCAAACACAATTTTTTGCAAAATTTATTGGTATGTATCCTCAAATTTGAATAAGTCAAAGATTTTTTGAGATGGGTAAACCTTTTTATGTGAAGATAAATCACACATGCACAACTTGTTGTTGTAGGATACATATTGAATTTTCTAACCATTTTTATGTTTTTAGGCATATATGCGTAGTTTTGCATTCTCAGTTTGTTTTACAGAATTGTCACATAAAAGAGCCACCAAGATCTTCAAGGAAATTCATATCCAACATTTTATGTGAAATAGAGGACAGTCAACAATTTTAAAAGACATCATGTTTTTATGGTATGTGCTTATTTTTTGGTTCTTTGTAACTTTTATCAACTTGTCAACATATGGATAGTACGCATGAAATTGGAAATGAAATAGTAGATTACAAAAAATTCAAGACAGTAACATATGCTCTAAAAGATGGGAAACACGGTAAAATATGTGATCTGGTCATTGAAAACATTCCAGTGTCTAAGTTCATGAAGATTTTTCATGAAAAGATTATTTACGAGTATGCAAGGCATACCCATAGAGCTCGATGGTTGCATTTGCAATTCAAGTTGTACAAGGATACGTTTCCATTGGATACCATTGTTTCGGTTGTAGATTTTGCAGAGAATGGAAAAAATGTTAAAATTTTTAATTACATTGAAATAGGTTCATTTAACCATGTTTGAGGTCATGGAGCCATTAAATGCACAATAGTGCAAAAGTTGCACTTGGCAAGTTTGCAAAGTTGCTTGACAACATTAACAAAAAGTGCTAAATCTTTATAAGGGCTTCAAGAATTAGTTGGAAACCTATGAGATCTTTTGATTCATGTGGGTAAGAGGTATTTAAGACCAATCCAAGTTATTTTGAGGGTTGGCACATGCTTTTGTATGAATTTTGGCATTGGAATAAAGAGCAAACTAAGCATTTTATGACAGTTTTCTGATTTCACCATTCATCCACACCTTTAATGGATTGATAGGGTTGTTGTTTTCATGTGGTTTGATAATGTATGGAATGTAGATGCTTTGGTAGAGATTAGGAGTTTTTTTATCAGTTTCTTTACTAGTTTGAAAAATCTTTTTAAAGTTGCCAGTTCTCTAGTTTGTACAAAGCAATCAGCAAAGAAACCTCTATAACTTGAATTCCAATGGTGGAACCATGATGGCCTTTTGGAATCAAGTAATAGACTATATAAAAAATGTAAATATGTATTTCGGTCTTATTTTGTAGAGGTTTGTTATTTTTTTCCAAGAGGCCCTAGGCGAGTTTGCATACCCAGCTAGGCAATGAAATCAGCAAATAAGTGTTTGAAAGGAGCATAGAATATAGCCAAGAATGCACTCTTGGAAGCCAGTTGTGAACAACGGTGCAATGAGAGCACTAGGGAGACCCTATGGTGAAATAGATTTTTGAGTTGATTGGTGAGGATTAGTGTAATAAGGGAATAGAGAGAAGATTCCCTTGGAATAGGGTATATGAGAAATACCCTAAAAGGCTAGGAGAAAGCCTGGAGTGAGTTCTAGTAGTTGAGGCTAGAACCTTGTTCAGGATCATTTGTCCTCCAACTCCAAACTATTTCCAATACCAAACTGAAACTGATTTTCTAGAACAATCAAAACTGACAACACTAGAAGGCTAGATTACCATGCACCATGCACCTAGTACATACCAACTATTATAAAGACTCAAAACTAGCTATTTCAGTCTACCAACTATGCCTAGTTTACGGCCATTTACAAAGCAACTCACAATCCCTTGACTTTTGGAACTCTGATGATCCAAAACAATCTTAAGAGATGGCTCAAATGCAAGGATTCTTTTATTTTTTTGGTCTCATGATCAACTTTACAATGGTTTTTACAAACCCTCCTTTCTAGCCTCTTTACCCTAGGGCTTTCAAGAAATCTTACTTTGCAACGTCTCTAGAATCCCAAAATGGTTCAAACACCTTCAATTTGGTTATATTAGATGACTTCCAATGTAAAATGAAACTCTTGTTTAGAGAAAACACTAAATCCACCTTTGGAGCAATCAATTTCAACTACCCAAACTTGTCTCCCACGCATGGGAATGAGGTTTTAAACTCATTTAGACTCTCAAAACCAAATGAAACCTCCCTTTGGACCCTTTACATGACTTGATTAAGTGCATTTTGGCTTATATTGCCAATGTTGGCAATTTTACAAAATATTGCACTTTTAGTGCCTTTTACATCTTTTAGAGGCTTCGATAGCCTTATTAAATTATTTAATACCTTTATAGGTCTTTTCTATCCACCCCTAACCTAGGATCAATCCTGATGCAGAGGATAGGGTGATGGACCCAAGTAACAACCCAAAATGAGAAAATTTGTAACAATGTGCCAAGTGACCCTTCTAGGTCCTTATGGGCAAATCCTACAAATAGTCAACTCTAACATGTTTTTACGCTTTAATAGGTTTGTTCTACCCTATCTAGCATGTTCTGATCAACACCTTTCAGTTTCCATACCCTCCAAGCCAAAATGCATAATTCACCCAAATGTTGTCAATGCAAAAATCGTAAAGTTGCATTAGCAACTTTTGCAACAATTTAGCAACTTTTAGGAAATAACCATAAAACTATCTATATTACTATATTCCTTTAAGGTTTTACTATTGTCGAACCTTTTCTAATTCATAGAATTGGAATCAAATGAAAAATGTAAAAATTGCACTTTTTGTGCAAAGTTGCATTGTTGAAAGTTGTAAAAGTTGCTCAAATTTACAACTTAGTGGAAAAAAGGTCATGGAATCAAACTATCTACTTTGTTAGCTCCGTATGGTTGAGTAAACCCTATCCTCAACCTCATCATGTCCCCTTCAATGCTCAAACATTCTCGGGCATGCCGAACCAGAATGTCCCCAAGGGTCACTAAATCCCACAGGGCTATGATCTTTGACGGGGCATATCTTGGAGCTCGTGTGAGGAATGGATGCAATTTTAGTTCCTACAAGACCATGTTGCAGAGACCTACAATAACCTCTCTCACTTTTTGGAGATCACATTCTATTTTCATTTTACAACACCATCTCGGGTGATGCTAAAACTTGCAGTGTTGGCTAGTACAAAGTTGCCAACTGCCAAATCTCTCTCACCTTTCATCGTGGGATCAAACTGTCTACTCTGTTAGCTTTGGGTGGCTAGGTAAACCCTATCATCAACCTCATCATGTCACCTTCATCGCTTGAACATTCTTGAGCACGCCGAACTGGAATGTCCCCAAGGGTCACTAAATCCCACAGGGTTGCGATCTTTGATGGGGCATATCTTAGAGCTCATGTGAGGTATGGATGTGATTTTAGTTCCTATAGGACCATGTTGTAGAGACCTACAATAAGCTCTCTCACTTTTTGGAGATCACATTCCATTTTCATTTTACAACACCATCTTGGGTGATGCTAAAACTTGCAGTGTTGGCTAGTACAAAGTTGCCAACTGCCAAATCTCTCTCACCTTTCATCATGGGATTAAACTGTCTACTCTATTAGCTCTGGGTAGCTAAGTAAACCCTATCCTCAACCTCATCATGTCCCCTTTAGTGCTCGAACATTCTCGGGCACGCCAAACCAGAATGTCCCCAAGGGTCACTAAATCCCGTAGGGTTGTGATCTTTGATGGGGCATATCTCAGAGCTTGTGTGAGGTATGGATATTATTCTAGTTCCTACAAGACCATGTTCTAGAGACCTAAAATAACCTCTCTCTCTTTTTGGAGATCACATTGCGTTTTCATTTTACAATGCCATCTCGGGTGATGCTGAAACTTGCAGTGTTGGCTAGTACAAAGTTGCCAACTACCAAATCTCTCTCACCTTTTATTGTGGGATCAAACTATCTGCTCTATTAGCTCTAGGTGGCTGGGTAAACCCTATCCTCAACCTCATCATGTTCTCTTTAGCGCTCAAACATTCTCGGGCATGCCGAACTGGAATGTCCCCAAGGGTCACTAAATCCCACAGGGCTGCAATATTTGATGGGGCATATCTCAGAGCTCGTGTGAGGTATGAATGCAATTATAGTTCCTATAGGACCACATTGTAGAGACCTACAATAACCTCGCTCACTTTTTTGAGATCACATTTTTTTTTCATTTTACAACGCCATCTCGGGTGATGCTGAAACTTGCAGTATTGGCTAGTACAAAGTTACCAACTGCCAAATCTCTCTCACCTTTCATCGTAGGATCAAAATATTTTCCCCATTAGCTCTAAGTAGCTAGGTAAACCTTATCCTCAACGTCATCATGTCCCCTTCAGCACTCAAACATTCTCGAGCACGCCAAACCGGAATGTCCCCAAGGGTCACTAAATCCCACAGGGCTGCGATCTTTGACAGGGAATATCTCGGAGCTCATGTGAGGTATGGATGTGATTCTAGTTCCTACAAAACTATGTTGCAAAGACCTACAATAAAATCTCTCTCTTTTTGGAGATCACATTCCATTTTCATTTTACAATGCCATCTCGGGTGATGCTAAAACTTGTAGTGTTGGCTAGTACAAAGTTGCCAACTGCCAAATCTCTCTAACCTTTCATCGTGGGATTAAATTGTCTACTCCGTTAGCTTTGGGTGGCTGAGTAAACCCTATCCTCAACCTCATCATGTCCCCTTTATTTCTTGAACATTCTTAGGCATGCCGAACTGGAATGTCCCCAAGGATCACTAAATCCCACAGACCTGCGATCTTTGACAGGGCATATCTCAAAGCACGTGTGAGGTATGGATGTGATTCTAGTTCCTACAAGACCATGTTGTAGAGACCTACAATAAACTCTCTCACTTTTTGGAGATCAAATTCTATTTTCATTTTACAATGCCATCTCGGGTGATGCTAAAACTTGTAGTGTTTGCTAGTACAAAGTTGCCAACTACCAAATCTCTCTCACCTTTCGTTATGGGATCGAACTGTCTACTCTGTTAGCTTTGAGTGGTTGGGTAAACCTATCCTCAACCTCATCATGTCCCCTTGAATGCTCAAATATTCTCAGGCATGTCGAACCAAAATGTCCCCAAGGGTCGCCGAATCCCATAGGGCTGCAATCTTTGACGGGGCATATCTCAGAGTTCGTGTGAGGTATGGATGTGATTCTAGTTCCTATAGGACCATGTTGTAGAGACCTACAATAACCTCTCTCTCTTTTTTGAGATTACATTCCATTTTCATTTTACAATGCCATCTTGGGTGATGCTGAAACTTGCAATGTTGGCTAGTACAAAGTTACCAACTACCAAATCTCTCTCACCTTTCATCCTAGAATCGAACTGTTTTCTCTGTTAGCTCCGAGTGGCCAAGTAAACCCTATCCTCAACTTCATCATGTCCCCTTCAGTGCTCAAAAATTCTTGGGCAAATCAAATTGGAATGTCCCCAAGGGTCACTAAATCCCATAGAGCTGTGATCTTTGACGGGGCATACCTCAGATCTCGTGTGAGGTATGGATGTGATTCTAGTTCCTACAGGATATTGTTGTAGAGACCTACAATAACCTCTCTCTCTTTTTGAAGATCACATTCTATTTTCATTTTACAATGCCATTTCGGGTGATGTTGAAACTTGCAATGTTGGCTAGTACAAAGTTGCCAACTGCCAAATCTCTCTCACCTTTCGTCATGGGATCGAACTATCTACTTTGTTAGCTTCGAGTGGCTGGGTAAACTCTATCCTCAACCTATTAAACAAATATTTTTAGACCACTATTAAGTCTATCACTATAATGACTTGTTGAATGTCTTTTGTTGCATGAAAATGATCACCAATTAAACCATTGATAATTACAAAAAATCTTGCACCCTCTAAAAAAGACATATTCCATTTACATCATTTCTTAATGAAACCAAATTTTATCATAACTTTGTGCAAGAAATCCCTTTGTAGCCTTTCATAAGATTTCATCATAGTCAAGTTAATGACACATGAGGGAAGGGATTTTTTTTAATGGAATGCAATACTTCATGAAAAACTAATGCACCATCCATAGTTTCTCTTCCAAAAATAAACCTCCTTCTATTTAGAAACAATCAAAGGGGGAATATACCTTCAATTTTCTCATCCCGAGATAGAATGCCATTGAAATCCCCAAGTATAATAAATTTATCATCTTCAATGCTGGAAATAGCCTAAGCATAGGAATCCAAAAGTTATGTCTTATCATCACGTGTAGAAGTAGGGCCATATATATTGAGCACTATGAATGACATACCAAAATTAGTAACAACTACTTGCCACTAGTTAGAAAAAGACTGAATATATAGCAGTGCAAGATTTATGGTTTGAAAGAATACATGAACCACCCGAAGCACGTGCAACATGAACATGAAATGAGTTCCACTTAGTTAACTTTGCAATAATAGAAGAATATGATTATTGAGACAATTTTGTTTTTTCAAGCAAAATTACATCAACACCACCCGCATCAAGTTAGATTAGAGAGCAGATCTTTTGATTAACATTTCATGAAAGGTCCCTCATTCTTCTAAGGAGTGCCTTTTGCACTCCTTTTCCTTTCGCTATCTATCAAATTTTTATCCAGAGTAGCTTGAATACCAAGGTCAATTTTCTCCTTAATCTTTTAAGCATTAGGTTTTCTTTGTTGTCTCTTACAAGTAGACACTTGAATTGAATCAGGCATGGGAGTTTGATGTGGAGAATATCTTTGCAAAGGATCAAAATTCTTCTTAGGTTCCTTATTCGCAAAATATGACTTACTAATAGGCACCTTATGCACAACCAAGGAAGAATTAGTTAAATCCTTATAGAAATTATCAACTATTATAGGACTGTAATGAATAAAAGGAAACATTATTGGGGTTACATGGATTAGTAACTATCAAAATTTGTTGTTTCAAATGTTGTTATAGGGAAACTAGCTAAATAGCCTAATATTTGCACAACAAAAAGTGGGTAAAGTAAGACAAACCTTTAATTGATGAGAAAAATAAGAAATCTAAGGAGATGGCTTTAGGGCAACCAATTATATAACCAAGTACAAGATCAATCACATTACAAGAAAAGAAAAAGATGAATAAGAGTAGAAGAGATCAAGTAATATTAGATGTGTTGGCATTATGATACATTTTTTGTCATTAGTTACAACACTTATTGGATTCTGAATGCTTACCGAGCTCTCACCGGAAGCCAAGCTTTACCTAGTTCTTAGTGTTTACCGACTAATCAAGGTGAATAAAGAAGTCAGTGTTTACCGAGTAATCAAGGTGAACAAAGAAGTCAGTGTTTACCGAGTGATCAAGGTGAACAAAGCAACCAGTGTTTACCGAGTGTTCAAGGTAAAGAAAGGAATCAGTTTTGACCGAGTAAAGATGTACTAAGATGTAACCGAGAACTTCATGATAACCGAGCTCCTAAGGTTATCAAGGAAATTAATTTTTACCGACCTTAGACGGATATCAAGGAAACTAACTATCACCGAGTCACAAGGTTCTATCAAGTGTTTCCTTTGATCACTGAGCAACAGTTCAGATAGAAGTATTCACCGAGTGACATCTCTTCTACCGAGTCTCCAGTGGTTACCGAGTTTAGAACTACTCGAAGTGTTTAGTATGAACCGTGCCTTCACTTCTACCGAGTGCATGACAATGCCGAGTAACGCAGTGGACGCCGAGTATCAGAAGGACACCGAGTCAGTTCAATGAACCCGAGTTTTTACCTTGGGCCGACTTTGTATAGAGATTTGCACTTGTTGTTTTAGCCGACCTTGCATGTATTGTTTAGCCAACCTTGCATGTATTGTTTATATGGATGGTATATATATACAATGTATTGTATCATTCAAACACAGTTGTAATGGCAATGGTAATGAATGGAAATGTGAAAGTGTGAAAGTGCGAAAGAAATACATGCATGCGAAAGTATGTGGGCTGAATTGTGAAGATATTCAGCAGGTCTAGTTTTGAAGCAAAAAAGTTTTATCTATCACATCAAGGTGAATCAGAGCATAGCGGATCTTATCAGAAATCAGTTGTAATCAGATCCACTGTTTCATTCTAACAGGTGAATCAGTTTTTGTAAATCCTTTAACAAGGTAGACTTAATAGTCTTTTGTAAATCTCCTAACAGAGTGCATACTTTATTGTATGTTTGGAAATCCTCTAACAAGGTGGATCTAGCAATCCTTTGTGCTCCTAACAGGGCAGATCACCAGAAGTGGTCATTGTAAGCCTTAACCGGCCAACTTCATACTGCAATAATGAAGCTTGTGGGTTTCATCCCCACCCCAGTTTTACTTTCTATTTGGAAGGTTTCTGGGTCACCAAATCTGTGTGTTCAAGTGTTGCAAATGATTTTGGTTCATGCTTACAATAGGTTACTTGGATGAATGATGAATATATCAGT
Source organism: Cupressus sempervirens (assembly GCA_028749045.1). Taxonomy (NCBI): domain Eukaryota; kingdom Viridiplantae; phylum Streptophyta; class Pinopsida; order Cupressales; family Cupressaceae; genus Cupressus; species Cupressus sempervirens. Next base: position 182,971,162 of record CM053791.1, on the reverse strand, counting down.
ATACAATTTTATTGTTTGAAATTTTAGAAGTTACTGATTCACCCCTCCCCTCTCAGTAACTTTTCATATCTTGAATATTTCCAACTATTGGTATCAGAGCTATAAGGTTCTCAAGATAAAAGCTTCACAGCTTGAGCAAAGATCAAGGGCAATGGAGATATTCAGACTTGACAAATTTATTGAGAATGAAAAGCTAGATCTGAAAATGGCCATGGCTCAACTCAATGAAGCAAAAGAGCATCTTTCACAATCCTTGAAAAGAAGAAAAGAACTTGCAAAGCAAATGAATGACCATCAGTATGTTGAAGAAAAGATTGAAGATCTCTCACCATCAAATATTTCAGATAAAGCTGACAAAGCAATCAAAGAACTCTTAGAAAAGAATGGATCTCTGCAGGAAGAAGTAAGAAAGCTCAAAAGGGAACAAGGAATCCAGTCCATCAGGCTATGCGAAATCTTGGAGCAAAGGAACAAGGCAGCTGAAGACTTAGAGGTAAGGAATAATCAAACCTCTCAGCTTGAAAATCTTGTAACTCAATTATCTAATGCAAATGAAGAAATTATGAATCTAAGATCTGAGAATGAGATTTTGAGAAATGACTTAATTACTGAAAGACAAATCAATGCAAGCTTACAAAGTGATCTAATCTCTGAAAAACAAGTCAATGAGAGAATGGTAAAATCTCAAAAAGACATGGATCAATTGAATCTGCAAAATGAAGAAAACTTTCATAAACAAAATGGTAAAGCAGGCCTTGGATACAAGGAAGAAGGTGAATCCTCCAAACAGGGTACTCAAAAGAATCAAAAACCTACTTGCAGCCACTGTGGTAAGTTAGGTCATACATCTAACGGATGTTGGAGCAATGAAAAAGGAAAATTTAATGGAAAGTGCTACAATTGCAATCAGCATGGACACAAAGCCAATGAATGCAAAAGGAAACCGAAATTTGAAGGTAAATGTCACAAATGCCAAAAGCAAGGTCAGAAGGCATCACAATGCAAATTCAAATCTTTTAATCCAGCTGAACAACTTGTCAAAGCAATATTTGGTTGGGACTACAACACTTGGTGCAGATGTCATTATTGTGGAGAATATGGTCATACTGGCATAAACTGTGCAAGGCATCACCTAAGAAAAAGGGATACCACTGTAAGATGTTATACATGTACAGAACTTGGTCATATATCTAAAAACTGCATGAACATAAAGAAAGTCGAGGATGAGAAGAAAATCAAAGTAGACAATATTCGGAAACAAATGAAGTAGCAATCGATTCCAAAGTCTACCGAGCAAGATAATTCAAGTAATGGAATGGTCACTCAAGAAGTGAGTGACTCTCCCATTTCCAATTAAGACTCATCAGGATAAGACCAGGACTGTATCTACAAGCAATATCCTAAGCAGTCCTAGAATGAAAATATGATCAAATCAGTATTTCAGATACATCAAGATCATGGTCGGTACATGACCTTACCGAGCTCAGTCGGGTGCAATAAGGCTTCTTTCACCAAGTTGCACTTACCGAGCATGGTTGGTTCTTCTCTTACCGAGTTAAGGGTGGATTAACCTATTTTCTTTTGGTCACCGAGTTGCAAAGTTCGAGCCAAGCTAGTGGATGAGAGCCTGTCGATCGCAGCTACCTCCGTGCTGAACATTAATGACGATTTTTTTATCAAAAGGGCAGATTTCAACCTCATTTTTCACCGCGAATTCGAGATTTACAAAAAGAGGGCTTTCAAGTGAATTCAAGTGAGTTGAAGAAATTTTCCAGCGAAGTATTCTTATGAAATCTTCTTACTCACCGAGCAGCAATGGCTTCTGCAAGCACCAGCAGCAGCAAGGCGAAGAAAGGATCCGAAATGCTTGTAAAGGGAACGGAATGGAAGGAACCGATGTTCAAGCTTGTTCCTACCATCGCTGAATCACTCGACCCGCATGGAGCTCAATCACAGATTCCTCCAAAGGTACTTCTAATCAATGATATTCGTACTCATTTCAAGTGTACTGTGCAAGAAATAGGGACAAGAAATAGGGACACTAGATATGGATAGCACCCTAGCCGAGTTATGCATGGATGGAACCCTAAAACCTGAGTTCAAACATTTGGAAACCAAAGGCTTAACCCATATCCCGCATCTGCCAAGAAGTTTCCAAGTGAAATGGGTGAGGTATATCTTGAGCCGAGTACATAATGGTCAGTTGTGGTTGGAACAACCAGTTTTGATAACCAAGAAGATGATTCACAAAATCACGGGTCTCCCAATGCTTAGCAAAGCCAAAACCACCAAAACCCTAGGACGGGATGAGTTACAGAAGAAAACCCAAGCTGAATGGGATGGCAGAGGTTTAAAACTCAACAATGTTTCAGATATAGAACTGAAATTTGGTATTTATGTTATTGCATACAAACTGTATAGTTCCAGCAGGATGAATAGTGTACCTTGCAAGGCTGTAGATTTGGCATATAAAATTGTAAAGAAAAATATGGAGTTTGACCTAGCTGATGTACTATTAAAACAATTCAATAAAAACATGGAAAGCATAAGGACTGCAAAGACAAACCCTTGTAAATTTGGTTCTTTGCTAGTTTGTTTATTTTTCTATGTACAGAAATTATTTCCATCCAAAGGTACAGTTGTATGGAGGAAAGATACTCCAATTTTGTATCAAATAAATGAATTCATAGTAGATATGGGTATGAATTTTGATAAAGTAATGGACAATTATTTTGAAGATTTCAAGGAAAGGATGAACAACAGATTCAGAATACCTCCAAAACTTGTTGAAGAGTATAAGGATGATGTCTGTTTCATGGTTGACTGTGACAAAGTATACATACAGGAAGTTAGACCCCGAGTTGCATGGGTGAAACCTCTTCCATATGAGGTAAATATTGATGAAACCACAGATATCATTGAAGCACTGATAAATGAGCCAGTAGACCCAAGGCAATGAATTTTTGGTACTTATGATGAAGCAAAGGCCAGAATTGAACTAGAAATCAAAATTCCATAGGCCATCAGCAAAGGTAAAAGGAAAATGGCCAAACTAAAAACTGAAATGAGTTCTCTTATGGTCACCGAGGGAAAAGGTGAAGATAAAGAAAGTGAAGAAGAGAAAGAAGGAGAAAAAGAATCAGAAAAAGAGCAACCGGCAAAGAAGAAAGGCAAGGTAATCATTACCAAGCCCAAGAAGCAGCCTACTGCAGTATTCACTCGAAGAATGAGAAAAGGTATTCAGGAACCTGTATTGGTCAAACCTGAACCTACATTCGAGCAAAGGCTCAAAACATTGGAAGAAGGAGCTGGCATTGCAAATTTCAAGGCATTGAGATTTGAGACAAGGACTGATGCAGAGAAAATGCAAATTGAGGAACTGATACTTAACAAAATGGGAAAATGGAAATACTCCCCGGACCAGATTGCTCCTCATATCTCTAAAGAACTATTGGAGAGAGTACAGCCAAGATGGGAATTAGCCACCAAGACAGTAAAAGATATATATGAGCAATCCCTAAAGAATCTTTGGCCTAGTCTCACTAGAGCAGAGGTAAAATCTGAATTGAAAACCTATGAAGGTAAAATGATGATTAGATTCCACACTTGTTTGGTTTTGATCAAAAATATAGAGCATGTTGTAAATGATGCTACAAACATGTGGAAAAACATCTATCATCTACATAAGCCCAGTGTAGACCCAGTAGAAATAAAGGATGATGATAGCGGCAGCAGCAATGATGAATCAAATAGCACTCCATCCATCACAGTTACACCAGGAGAGTTGCATGCAATGATGGAAGAAAAAGAGGAAGAAGACAAAAAGGAAGAAGCTGAAGAGGAAGATAAGGAGGATGATACGGTAAAAATTGCAGCAGCAGCTATTGCATCCCTTCCTCACTCCCCAGACAAACCTGTGACATCATCAAGGTTGGAGTCAGCTTCAGCAGGTTCATCTACACCAGATTTACCATCTACACCTGCCATATCTCAGCTCCAGGTATCATCAGTAGAAGTGACTACCACTTCATCTACCGAGCTGCATCCCTCTTCGACTACCAAGCTGCACCCCTTTTCATCTACCGAGTTAGCCTCCTCAACTCCATCATCATCAGTTGGTATTGCTATAAGTTCTCAAATTTTGACAACTCAAATTTGTTCTACAATTTTGTCGCCATCTACTTCAGGCACAGTGAGCTCAGATACTATATTACCGAGTGTATCACCATTTTTGACCCTGTACATACTTCTATTGGCACTCAAACCTCAAACATCTCAGTTTTTACTGCTAGTCCTTCTGTCTCTACTATTGTGTCTATTCCAAAGGTCAAACTAGTCATCTCAGAAGTCAAACAAAAGCAACCATTAAGACTTATGATCACTGGAAAGGAAATTCTTGAAAACATTGACTTGGACACAGAGATAGTAATTCCAAAGATTGACTTTGAAAATGCTACCATTGAAGAAATGAGGTATGCTAGTCAACTTATTGAGAAAAAGGCTACTCAGATGCAGTTAAGATCAGAAAGGGATAAGGAATATAGGATAATTGAGGAAGCCCAGAACATAATCACTGAGGCTATAGGTGTTGATTTTGATACCTCTCAACACATTTTGATTCAACTGGAAGAGGCAATTAATAAATTCAATGAAGATGCCTCAGGACAAGAGAAGCTAATTGAGCGTGCAGAAAAGAAATTTGATAATAAGGTATTAGGGCACATTGCCCAGAACATTGCAATAAATTAGGTTGCATTAACCTCAGTTTTGGCAGATATGGAAAATTCTTTTAATAATGTAACATCTCTTTTTGCTAAACTTTGTGATGTTACTGAATACACTAAAGGAATAAGAGAAAAACTAAATAAAATTGATGAAGATCTGAAGGTAAGTGCACAGAAATTGAAGCTTGACCCCAGTTCAAGCTCATCTCATCACCTCAGAATCAAATTTTTGTCAGAGAAGCAGGCAGAGCTATTGAGGGAAGAGGCAAGGATCCGATCTACATTGATAGATATCCAAAACATGATCCTTCCCATCATGGATTCAATGCAGAAGCATATTGCACATTCAAAGACATTAATCCATGATAATAACTTCTCCATTGCAGATCATGTGATTGAACTTTCGGCTGAAGTTCAAATAGCTCTTTCTACCTGCAAAATTTTGCAAGAGAATTGGGATAAGACTCTCCAGCTTATTCTCCAGGTACATTCAGAGTTCATCTCTCATTTTGGTGTTTCTATATAAGTATATATATTTTTTATTCTTTGGCATTATTGTCAAAAAGGGGGAGATTATTGTTGGATATGTATACTATGGGTGAATAAGTGTTTTCAGAAAAAATTTACAAAGGAAGAGATATACAGCTCATGTAAATAATGTATGTACATTCTATGGGGGAGTTGTATATAACAAAGCTATTCTATGGGGGAGTTGTATATAACGAAGCTATGTATATTCAGAATCAGTCATCAGCATGTCAAATAAATTTTGTCTCATAAGTGTTTTTGTCACTAATGCCAAAGGGGGAGATTGTTGGCATTATGATACATTTTTTGTCATTAGTTACAACACTTATTGGATTCTAAATGCTTACCGAGCTCTCATCGGAAGCCAAGCTTTACCTAGTCCTCAGTGTTTACCGAGTAATCAAGGTGAACAAAGAAGTCAGTGTTTACCGAGTGATCAAGGTGAACAAAGCAACCAGTGTTTACCGAGTATTCAAGGTAAAGAAAGGAATCAGTTTTGACCGAGTAAAGATGTACTAAGATGTAACTGAGAACTTCATGATAACCGAGCTCCTAAGGTTATCAAGGAAATTAATTTTTACCGAGCTCAGACGGATATCAAGGAAACTAACTATCACCGAGTCACAAGGTTCTATCAAGTGTTTCCTTTGATCACCGAGCAACAGTTCAGATAGAAGTATTCACCGAGTGACATCTCTTCTACCGAGTCTCCAGTGGTTACCGAGTTTAGAACTACTCGAAGTGTTTAGTATGAACCGTGCCTTCACTTCTACCGAGTGCATGACGAAGCTGAGTAACGCAGTGGACACCGAGTCAGTTCAGTGAACCCGAGTTTTTACCTTGGGCCGACTTTTTATAGAGATTTGCACTTGTTGTTTTAGCCGACCTTGCATGTATTGTTTATATGGATGGTATATATATACAATGTATTGTATCATTCAAACACAGTTGTAATGGAAATGGTAATGAATGGAAATGTGAAAGTGTGAAAGTGCAAAAGAAATACATGCATGCGAAAGTATGTGGGCTGAATTGTGAAGATATTCAGCAGGTCTAGTTTTGAAGCAAAAAAGTTTTATCTATCACATCAAGGTGAATCAGAGCATAGCGGATCTTATCAGCAATCAGTTGTAATCAGATCCACTGTTTCATTCTAACAGGTGAATTAGTTTTTGTAAATCCTTTAACAAGGTAGACTTAACAGTCTTTTGTAAATCTCCTAACAGAGTGCATACTTTATTGTATGTTTGGAAATCCTCTAACAAGGTGGATCTAGTAATCCTTTGTGCTCCTAACAGGGCAGATCACCAAAAGTGGTCATTGTAAGCCTTAATCGGCCAACTTCATACTGCAGTAACGAAGCTTGTGGGTTTCATACCCACCCCAGTTTTACTTTCTATTTGGAAGGTTTCTGGGTCACCAAATCTGTGTGTTCAAGTGTTGCAAATGATTTTGTTTCATGCTTACAATAGGTTACTTGGATGAATGATGAATATATCAGTATACAGTTTTATTGTTTGAAATTTTAGAAGTTACTGATTCACCCCTCCCCTCTCAGTAACTTGTCATATCTTGAATATTTCCAACAAGATGAAGCTATCATACTTTCAATCTATGATCATACAAAATTGGATTCTAATGCTATGATAAATTATGGAGAATTGTGAAGGAGAAAGATGCAAAAGAGAAAGATAGGAAATGAAGTACAAACAAGTATTATAAGATGTAAAGGACATCTTATTACAAATTGTTCTAGATTCACTAGCCAATGACAAACCTCCAATGATTGATCAATTAAGTTTACTTGTAAAATAGGTAAATGCACCTAATTTTGATGTTAATGAAAATTTGATAAAATTAGAAGAGAAAAGAATAGAGAAGAAGATTATGGAGAAACTAAATGAGTCCATTACTGCTCAACAAGTTGAACTTTGTGGTATTACAACCGAGCTAGAAAATATTCTTAAGGAGATAATCCACCTACTCCAATAGTTATGTGATGTACTACATTTGACACAATATATTTTAAAGAAAGTTAAAAAAATATTGATGAGGATTTAAAGAATAGTGTTTCTAAGTTAACTAAGGTACCTTAGTTAATCTAGGTTGATTTAAGTAAAGGCATGGACAAGATGAGAAGACAAAGTCTTGAATTTCAAGCACTCTTGATACCTTACTTGGAACTCATACAAAAGAATGTTAATAAGGTTAGATAACTTATTCTTACTCCTAAAATGTCTATTATTTAACATCTTATTGAACTTTGAATGGAGATACATCCACAACACTTGGCATTGGATGGCCACTTGTTAAATATTAAGTCTATCTCTCTAATATTTGTAGAGCACTATTTTTTTGGATAGAGTAACTTCAAACTACTGATTTCTTTAATGGAGTCCCTAATAAATCTCAAGGTTCTCATTTAGGTGACCAATTTCCAGGAGGTCCACAAATATTGCATGATAAAGTCTATTGCCAATCAATATTGTATCAAAAATTCAAACTAATTAGGTATTGAATTAAACTTGATAAACAAATTATAGAGAAGGAAAAATTTAAACATGAACAAGATCATAAATCATATGACGATGACATATTGCTAATGATTAATTTATGCTTAAACAATGATAAAGTTTATTGTTAATCAATATTCTATCAAAGTTTTTAATAGATTAGGTATTGAATTTAATTTCATACATGCACATATCTAATTTAATGTCATACATGAACATATCTAATTTAATGTCATACATGAACAAACATGAACAAACATATCATATATTAACCAATAATGTCATAAGTCAAGTAATGTCATACATCAAATATAGAATGTCATATACATCAAATGTGTATCGAATATGTCCACTGATGCCTATATATATACATGTATAGATCAATTACATCTTTTCCTTCCCATGAGGGGAAGGAAAAAAATCTCTCAATGTCCTTTTCCATCATGTGGAGGGAGATGGTGGAGATGGTAGGGCCCTCTTGACACACTCACTCAACCTCTTGTTGGGGCTCTTCTCTAGCTCCAACTAATACAAAGAAAGTAGATATGAATAAATATTTATTATACGTTGAAATAAAATATATGTTCACACAAAATCAATTATTTTCTTACTACCAACAAATAGTCACTCTGTAAGTTCACCTCAAATTCTCGTGGACGATTAGGCGTGATGAGACCCTACAACAATTCAATAAATATAATCACTTATAAATACACATATCACCAACAAAAATATTGTACCCAAGTAAATATCACCAAAGTCATCTTATACCCACCAATTCCAACCCAAGTTTTGATTATGGGTCCAAGATATTTAGAGCATGTGAAATTTGATCTAACAACTTATTTTTGGGTTTAGAGAGAAAATACATGTCATAAATGGTAAGATAAGGTCCAATAAATGAAAGGAATTATTTGATTGAAGTTGAAATAGAGAAGCACACTTATAGATAAGGGTAGCGTTGAGTTTTTAAAGAAAATGAATCAATATAGGACTTAAATAATAGTTTGAAGGTCCAATGAGTGTTAGGAGAGTGTGAAATCAATGTAGGAACCCATAATGTATATTAAAATGGGGCTAAAATTAATACCAAATAAGTGTTCTTGCTTTTTCAAATGATACATGTAGTCCCCACTTTATTGGAGCATGTGTCCACCTCATGCACACATTAAAGTAGAAGAAAAAAAGAGAAAGAGGTAAAGATTTTGGGAAAACTACAAGGAGATTAAATATCACCAGGCTGCAGGACAAAAGCTCCCAAACTAAGAATATTAACTATTACATTCATTTGAAAGGATACATAAAATAACAACAAAATCTTAAAGCTTACTAAGATTCCAAGTCAACTAGTTGAAGAGACCTCACTCAAGAAAATGTCTCAATCTCAAGAATTGTGTTGAAAAAGCTATAGCAAAAGCTCAAGTGGTCACTTGAGAAAAGAAAGAGCAAAAATAAAAGATAAGAAAATAATCAATGATTTATCCCACTAGCATGGCTATAAGAGTATGAAAAGAAGAGAGAAGGGCCATGAATCCAAAAGTCTAGTAAGTTATCTTATCCAAGTTTATTTTGTATGAGAGGAGGAGGACGACAAGAATGAAAGAATGTAGAATTTTGTTATGCTAGTTCCATTCATCCCAAAGAAATAGTGAAGGAGAGTTGATGGTTTTGATTCCAAAAATTATAGTTTCTTTGAATCCTAAGGATATGCCTAGTTCTATTATCAAGTTCAACATTTGACTTTGGCCTATGAATAATATTAGTTTAAAACACAAATTCTCCTGCACTTATGACTCTACTAGACCAAGGTGAGTATATCTAATCACCAATTATATCTTTAAACTTGACTATTATTTATAGAAAACATATAACTTCCATCTTGTAGGTCCTACTCCTAGTTGCAATCAACTTGGAATACAACTAATCTTCTATTCCTATCTTTACTTTTAATTTCATTATCTCCTACTCTTATTCCTCATACCTTTATTTGATTTTCCTACTTCTTCTCTACTTCTAACTTCAATATGTGCTCCTAGTTCTTCTTTATCTAATTCTTTCACTGCCACTTCTACCTTCACTCCTAGTTTTTGAATTAAAAGTAGCCAAAACTAGGGGGCTGACCCTTTAACAAAAAACTGACCTACTATCAGTAGATAACCATTAAAAAAAATACCCCTTACCACATAGTAAAACAAAAACAAGGTTTCGATCCATAATTAAAAGAGTATCAGTAGGCCTAACATACATACTGCTTGTGTAAAAAACATAAAAGCTATAGTAATATATAAAAAAAGGTTAACATTAGAAATTTTGAGATTAACTATTATAAACAACAACTAAAACAAAGAAAATTCTTTCATAACTCTATCAATGGTTGTGAGCTAACCACAGCTGTGGCCACTCCACTATCAAAAGACTGCCGTAGATAAGGAGGTGTGTCCGACATCATGAGCTGCATGTCATACAATACATGTTACATCTAACATGAAACATAAAATAAATATAATCAAATGAATTAAATTAACATCAAACAATTGTACCTGTGTGAAGCTCATATGATGTCTATGCTCTGAGTCTGTGGTAAAGGTTGAGGGTCCTATGGAGAACTAATGCACATGCATAATTTTTTTTGTCAATCCTTAATATGATTACATAATAAATATATGTATTAATTAAAATGATTAAATTGATACATACCTCAAGACTCGTGGAAGGGACCAAAAATGGGCCTGGAGGATCACTGCTAGGCCCAGCAACACTCTGACCTTGAATTTTGAACAATGTCAATAGATGCTAATTAATTAATCGTTCACTATACATATGAAATGTGATCAAAATAGTAAATTATAGTTGTAATTTACCTATGTCAATGCTAAATGTGTCGTTCAGGAACTGATACGTGACAAGCCCATGATCTACACCATCTCCATCATGAGTGCCAAATGTGCATAGGGATCTTCATGAAGTGCACATGTGACCACGATGCACAAAAGGTTCCCTCTCAACTAATGGGCTCATGGAATGGATGAGGGTCTGCATCAAAGCATTAATGGTCCCTAGAGTGCTGGCCTCTACATTTTCCTTCACAACTGAAGGAATAGTCACATGCTCGCATTGTGGCTTGACCACAATGCCCCTACTACATTAGGGTCACGACGTGCTCCCGGCCTCTCAAATGATAACCCCTCACCTCTACCCTGGGAGTCTAATATATCAAAATAATTGGGGATCTCCCCAAGGATAAACTCACAATATAATTTCTTCAAAAAATACATGGGGACCTCATGATTGTTGCAAGGAGAGGCATCAGAAACCATCCACCATCTATCCCAATAATTATTTCTAATAGCATCGAATATGCACCAATGGATGGGGAACTGTTAGTACCCTCTCTAACAGTATTTTGCTCATCAAGTTTTCTAAATAATGCACATATACTACCTTTTGGTATTTCTTTTTTTTTTAACATCTTCATATGACAATTTATTTGCATAAAATCTTTTTTGTTCATCCCTCTTAACTTGCCAAATATCTAACTGACCACTAACTAAGGCTATCTGGGTATTAATGAATTCGAGGGATGATGCCAATTGAGCCCTCATTGGATTGGTTTGTCTGGATTCTTTCAACCAAGCAATGAGTCTTTCTAATTCAATTTTGCCTCTCACTATTTCATTTATTATATTTTCTTGTGTGCCTGGCAGAGTTCTTGCAATTGGTTTGGGTTGTGGAATTTGTTCTTCTTCTTGAGGAGGGTTTTGGTTTTGAGGTTCTTGAGGGTTTTGACGTTCTTGTGGATTTTTCGGTTGATTATGGACATTTCCTAATAAAAAATCAATTGAAATCCAAATAAATAACAAATCTAAGTGAAATTTGTAAAAACCCTACAAAATAATATAAAAAACCTACAAAACAATATGAAAAACATATCAAACAATGCAAAGTTAGGTTTGTATCACTTACGGCATTGTCGTCGGTGCGCTTGTGGTCTTGGATTTCGACGACAACGAGGCATTTTGGCAAATGGTGGTAAAAATGTTATGTTTCCAACTCACGTATGCACTGCTCACTGTAGGAGTAGAAGAAAATACTGATGAAAATGATGGGTTGCGGGTTTGCAGCCCATCATATACACTTTTTTGGTTTTGGTAATAGTGTGTACACGCTATAGCGCACGCACTATAGTGCATGCACGCTATTTAAAATAGGAAAAAAAAACTACTTGTCACCTTTTTTGCACCACAAGTCGGTTCATTGACCCTACACCAACACTTTTATTATTCATTAGGCCTATTTACCTATTTTTGAACCAATGCACTAGAATCTTCTATATCTCTTTCGCATCTAGAATTTGTGTAGTGGTTGGAAACCATTAAATTCAATGCCCTATAGTTTTTTGCATAATATTTTCAATATTGAATGTATTGCTTATTTTTAATTATATAGTAAAAAAATCATATTAAATTTCATTTAGTGCTACTTACAAGTCATGAGTGATTTTTCATATATCTACCAGAACCAAGATGGTATTGACCAACCTTATCTTTCCTAGTTTATGTAGCCTTTGATGTGTCCTACAACCTATTTATGTAAAATTTTAAATATGTTATATATTATTTAAATATAAATTTCACTAATTTGTGCATAATTACATTAATACTACTACATACCTATTTCTTCCGCGTGGTGGGTTAATTCCTTTATCTCTTAGTCTTATTTCTTTTGTATCTTCAATGATTTCATTCCACTCCAGCTCTAGAACCATAAGAGGATGCTCATCCTTTGGTTTGATCTTTAGAGCCCTTTTGTATTGGTCTCTCTTAGACTTTAGATGTTTGGAATATTTTTTAACAATTTGGACTCTATTCAAAATATTTTAACCAAAGAGATCCTCTAGAGATTTTATGAGTTGATCTTTTAATTTAGGGCCTTGCTCATTGCACCTTTTAACAAAGAACAAAATTGTTAGATAAAAAAATTAGTTCAAGCTATGTACCTTGAATATATTATAAAAAATGGATCAACAAAAAATGTAGCAACCAATTATATGAAGTTATGTACCTTTTATGTGATGTGGCCCCAAATATCTTCAATGTTAAATCATAAAAAGGATCATTTCTCACAAAATCATCATGGGGTCATTAGTCAAAAATGAGCTATGAATAAGTAAGCTACAATTACACTCTAAATAGTTATAATTTTAAAGTACCTAGAAGCTTAGGAAATTTTAAGGGAATCATATCTTTCTCGGCCATCAACAATGATGCCTCCAACAACCCAGTAGAAATAACATGGGCTGATATAGGAAATGCTGGTAAATTATCACAAGTATTGTTACCTATTCTATCATCATGTGAAGTTGTACCTGTCAATGCACAAAGTTAATCAATATCCTACTATGATGAAATGAACAAAAAACTAAAAATCATATCATATTTAACACATAAAAAAATGTAGCAAAACAAGGATTCACCAGCTCTGGTTGTAGCAGGTGTAGATGTTTGCATGCTTGTTGTTGTCAATTCTATAGTTCATAATCTCAAAGTGTTGGCTGGCCTCATGGAAGGATTTGTATGCACATCATTAGGACCTAAAAAATAATCATATATATACACACACACACATATATACAATGTATTGTCTTTTTAAAAATAGATTGCAAAAATATGACAATAGTAATATAAAACTGTCATTAATAATCTTGAAGAAAATAATCTCCCTTCTAATGATTGAACATTGAAGACACATACCTGTAGGAGGTACACTAGTACCCTCATCAAGTGGAACAACTCAGTAAGGTCTCAAAAAAATTTGTAACAACACATACATATTTTGGTTCATGATCCATAAATTAGTATAAAACATTATGTTTTATTGAACTATTGTCCTACCAAAATATTTATTATTTCTTACTTCCAGATAACATGCTCTCTAACACAATCCATTTCTAGTCACCTCTTTCTCTTTAGTTGGATTTCAATCCATCACAAGGACAAGAATTTGTAGATTGATGCTTTTGAGACTCTTTTTAAACATTCTTATAGGGTCACTAGTATATGTGATGTCACCATCACCTAATATTGTGGCCACCATATCAACAACTAATTTCTCTTGTGGAATATGTGCTTTTCCATTTCCCTAAGCATCAAATTGTGATAAAAACATCAGTAGAACAATTAAAAAAAAGTCCAAAACTTTAACAAAAATAACATAATAAAATGACATTTTTTAAGATTATAATTACACAATTTTTTAAACAAAAGGTTTACCTACATTGAAGAAGGGGTGGGAGTGACATCCCTACCTTTGTGATTTGATGGATCAGCCATGTTTCCCTATGAAAAACTATATATATATATATATATATATATATATATATATATATATATATATATCATCATAATGAAAGGAATAGTCAACATAAAAAAACACATATTGTATATTAGAGTTATAATTGGAAGTAATTAGTTTTAATATTACATAAATAGTACTTACAAGTCCCATGATAGTAGCTTTCTTTGTACCTATGTAATTCAAATTGTAATCTATTAGTAGCTTTTCACCATAACTTATTGATTTTATCGCATATACAAAAATATTATTTTCCTCACGCACCTTGAAAATGCAATTGGTTCACTTATAAGTTGACCTAGGATGTGTACTATTTATAACACCTACAATATTCCTTGTTTCTTTTAGCCTTCCATCAATGTACAAAACAAGACTTTTACTTTGATCATTTTCTTTCCATTGTAGATAATTTGTTGACAGTGCATACCTACGCATAATTTTTTTTAATTGAACTATCCACATCTAATTATTGTAATTGTAAAAAGGTCCTACATACTTCATCAATTGAACAAATTTGTTACAATTGGCCTTTATGTCATCCATGGAAGATAGGCCCAAACCATGTAATGATGATGGAGCTATGTGATATATCCTCTTGTTAACACAAAAATCAATATTAGTTAGAGGTAATTCCTTGGGTACCCATTCTTTTTGAAGATGTTTGTACCTCAAGGGAGCCTTGATGTTGCTTTTTGTCTTATCATCATAAGAACATGATCCACCTTGAGCAAGGAAATTTTTTATGCATTTATTGAATTTTCTTCTAACCTTTAGACCTCTAGTTTGTCTCTCTTTTGTAGACCCACTACATGTCTCGCTATCCTCTTCTCTTCCCACATTTCCCTCACTCAAGGAAGAAAAATTTGATAGATACCTATTTGGTGGTACATGCAGCCCACCAAATGAGAGATATAATTGAAGGAGAAAAATATTATTCTATAAAATGAGGCTAATATTGATGAATTTTTCAAAAATTTCATGTTGACGGTAAAGAGAAAGCAAGAATGTAATAAATTTAGACCTCTCAATCCATGTCATTATGTATGATCCTCATCAAAGGGGTTTAGTTTCCTCCATATGTAAATCATTTTTCTTAAGTTAGTTACAAACTACATGATACTTATAGTACAAATTACATAGAACATAAAATGAACAATATGCATACATCACAATAATTATAAACTTTTTAATTGGTTACCTCTACAAAAAAATTATATTATAAGTAATCGGTACCAAGAATTAAGCATCATAATAAATATTTACACCTAATCAATACCTAATACATTTCCACTGATCATGTCATTTATTATCTTCTTCATCCATCTCATCATCATTATCACCATCATCATCCAATTTGTAAAAATGACCATTGGCATCATCATGATTGTCACTTTCATGATTGTCATCACCGTCACCATCACCATCATCATCATTGTCACCACCACTACCATCATCATCATCTCTACTACCACCATCATCATGAACATCTTCACCATCATCATAATAATCATCATCATCTTCATCATCACCTTCTTCATCTTTGCCATCATCATCATCTACTTCCTCTTCCACTTTTTCAATATTTTCTCCTTCAATCACATTATAATTTACCGGTCTTCCTCTTGGATCATGTCTAATGAAAAATGACCAACCAAATTTATGTGGAATGCCAAAGTAAAACACGTGCTCACATTGGCTTGGAAGAATATAGGGCTTATTTCCAACTGGCTCAAATTACCTTGTATTAATCATTGTATATCCATTATCATGTTCAATAACAATTCTATCAGGATCATTTTGATTCAATTGTAACTTGTACCATTTGACAATGAATAGAACTAGTTTGAAGGAATTAAAGTTGCACTTAGTTATATCATCAAAAATTCCACAGTGTCTATTTTCATATTGTTGACGATGCATGTCATTTCTAGATGAAATATTGGTCACCCCAAAGACCAGAATTATCCCAGAATCACAAGTTCTCTTAGTGTCATCTAGCTTTCTTGTGCAAAATTTATCACCATTTTAGTACATAACTTTGTGGTGCTTGACCTAATATTTTCCAAACATGTCAAAATTATGCATCCATCTATGTGTTGATATTAAACAAATGGGTCATGATAGATTAACTTATACATACCTTTCCACCTCTTCAACCATTTGATAGATCAATTACCATTGACATAACTTTGGGATCTTCATTATGATTAGCTTCTTTAACCAATTAAAAAGAACCTTTATGTGTTAATGAGTGACCATTTTGTTGAGATTGTTAAATCCATACCATCATCCAATCAATATTATTTGAAATATAAAAATTAAGTGCATCCCACTCATGAGAAAATGTATAAAATAAATAGACCAATTAGAAACAACTTATATTGATGGTGGATAAAAATCAATTAACTAAAATAACATCTTATAATTACCCCTCACTTTCCTCAATCTACCTTTCCCCATCAACTTGTTGATATTTTATTGAAAAGATCATTTGAAAAGAGTATTGTTAAGAAGAAGATTGTTAAAGAAGATTATGTGTTTCCATCCCTTTTTTTGTCACTAATGTCAAACCTGTTATTTTTTGATAAGACAATTGCTTACAAGATTCAAGTACTATCACTTAGTTGATTAATAAGAAAGATTTGATCAATAAGATGTAACAAAACCACCTAGAGGAAGGGCTAACTTATGATTATGTAATAAAGTACAAGGATCAATTAAGATAGTGATAGGGTTACAAAATGGTTGGCTACACTTAGAAAGTTTAGAAGAATAAGTTAAATAAAATTTGTCTACAAAGCTTGACCATGTGGATAGTAGGTGTCGAGAAAAGTTAGTGCAAGCCAAGTAGAAAGTTAGTTGGAACCGAGTGAAAAGAAATTCTAGTAGATGTCTAGCAAGATAGTTGATGCTGAGTAAATTTTCAATTGATATTGAGCCCCAGTAAAATCTAGTTGATGTTGAGTGATTTTATAGTTGATGCCTAGTGATGTAGTCTGTGTTGAGTATCAGAAAATTGATAATGTTGAGCTGCTGCATTATGACAAAGATCAGAGATTCACCAAACATAAGGTGACAAGTTTTTTTTCTTGGAAGTTTTAAACTAGGAGGGGGATAAGATTGATGAGTTAGTGGCACATAACTTGATGTAAACCATTTTTAGGTGAATTCAAATAGATTCTAAGAGAAGTTTCTAGAAAAGACAAGATATGGGGTAGATACATTATATCCTACCTAATCCATCCAAAACACTAATTTAGATAATGGATAATGATCAGGAAAATATTCTAATTTCCTTTATATAAGAATTTCTAGTCATAAAGAAAAGAGGTTAGAGAGGTTGGTGTCATGTGCGAGAACCTAAGGAGGAGAAGGAATCAAGGATTTTGCTTCATCAAGTGACCCAAGAGAAGTGTCTGCCATGGCATACCAAGAAAGAAGGCTTAAGGAGATGAGTTCTTGAAGGGTGAACAAGCTATCAGAGTTGCAAAGTATGAAAGCCAAGAAAAATTGAGGACTGAAGAAAGATCTATAATTTGCAAGTGAAGTTGTAAGTTGTATCAAATCAAAGCTCTACTAATACTCTCTAACAATTGTATTAGTCTAGGGTAAATCCTCTAGATTAAGTTTGACCTAACAATCATTGGAAAATCCTTTAACAAGGTGGCATTCCAAGTGAATAGCCTAAAGTCCTCTAACAAGGCTCACTTTTAACAGGGTGATTGAAATCCCTTAACTAGGTCACATTTAATAGTGTGTATTGTAAGCTTTAACAGAGTTTGCCTTTCATAGGGCATCCCTTCAAAAGAGTGAAAAGGAGTAGCATGTTACTGGTGGATTTTCCCAAATTGGGTTTCCGTCTTAAATCATTTTGTCAATTTTGTTGATGAATGTGTTATGCTTCATGCAGTAACTTACAAGTTTTAAGTATTCACATATTCATTTGGATGCATGCATGAATATGAATGTTTTATGGGTTCACTAAGATAAGAAAAGTTTTATTTGTACATCTAGACCTTGAATAACTGATTCACCCCCCTACACCCCACCCCCCCTGCCCACACACCCCCCCTCCCCCAAACTAGTTATTCTAAAAGAATTCCAAAAATTGGTATTACAACCATCTACTTAAGAGAACTAGTTTTAAGGGTAGTAGAAGCACAAAGATCAAGATGTCTAAATGAGAAGTACCCAAGCTCAATATAGATAACTCTCTTGCATGGAAAATTTTGATGAAGCTAGACCTTAGAGGACTTGAAGATCATGCACAATCTACCATTATAGTGGAACATGTTGATCTAGTAGGAGCCCTAACCATTGAAGATATGAAGAATAAAAGGGAACACCATTAGGTGATGTTAGAGATTTCCTCTGCTCTAACCTATGCCAAATTTGATGATATCAAAGGCTATAACACTGCAAAGAAAATGTGAGGTGCCCTAACCACCATCTATGGTGGAGACAAAAATGTTCAAAGACCCAAGTCTAAGAGCATTAGAGGCAAGTTTGATGACATGAGAATAGAAGAAGGTGAGAATATTTTTCAATATGTTGCTAGTATAAAGCAAGTTTTTAGTGCAATAAGAGTTGCTACTAGTCATATAGATGATGATATTGTGCTAAGTAAAGTCTTGAGAATATTATTACATGTCTATGCTATTAGAGTTTCAACAATCCAAGAGTTGAGATGTATCCCAGGAAATGATTTAACCCTTAAAGTTCTGGTAGGTAGACTCACTGCTTTTGAGCTATCTAACTTTGACAATTACAAACCAAAGAGGCTTGAATCTAATTTCAAAGCTAAGTTGTTGTTGAAAGATTTTGAGGAAGTAAAGCAGAAGAAGAAGAAGAAGAAGAAGAAGAAAGATAAAATATGCACTCAATGATAGTAATATAGATGAGGAAGACATTGAAAAATTGGAAGCACTAATGGCAAGGAGATTTCATAGAGATAAAGGAAAGTTCTAAGGTAAGTTACCCATCATTTGTTTTAATTGCAATGAATTTGGTCATATTGTTGTAAGACATACACAGAAGAAGGACTACTGAGAAAGAAACAAGTACAAAAATAGAAGAGAAGATGATAGTAGAGATTACAAAGACAAAGGCAAGAAGTCATGATACATTGTTGATGAACTTGGCTCTGATGAACATGATAATGAAGTCGCATATGTTGCAATGAAGGACAAATCTAATGAAGATGAGGCAACTACACTTGTGTCTTGTGTAAACAAGAATGATAGATGGATCATTGGTAGTGGACACTCACATCACATGACTAGAGAACAAACTAAGTTCATTACCTTAACATGTTATGATGGAAATAGTGTAACATTTGGTACTGATTAACCATGTCTGATAAAAGAAAAAGGGTCTATCAAACTCACAAACAAAATTTTATGTAACAATTCTTACTAGGTTGAAGGATTAAATTATAACTTGTTATGTGTGTCACAATTGAATAATTTAGGATGCAAGGTTGAATTTGAAAATAAACTACCAAGATATATGACACAAATGGGAAGCTGATTGGAAGAGGTGATCAAACTAGAAGTAATCTATTCTATCTAGATATAGAGGATTCTACTTGTCTTATTGCAAAACTTGATGATATATGGCTTTGGAACAAGAGATTATGCCATGTTAATTTTGATAATGTGGTTAGAATCAGTAACATGAAAATAGTTAGAGGTTTGCCTAAGTTGAAGAAACTTGATAATATAAGATGCAAATAATCTTAGCTAGGTAAAATGTCAAAGTCAAGCTTTAAGAGTAAAGCTTATGCCTCTAAAGAAATACTAGAGATTGTTCATACTGATTTGTGTAAATTGAAGTGAAAAGCTACAAAGGAGATAAGTACATAATGATATTTGTTGATGATTACTCTAGGATGATGACAATCATGTTTCCAAAATAGAAATTTGGTGTTTTTCTAATTTTTAAGTGGTACTTGGAAGGAGTTGAAAAAGAAACAAGTTTGAGTCTAAAATACTTGAAATAAAATAAAGGAGGAGAATTCACTTCAAATGAGTTTCAGATGTTCTGTAATGACAGAGGAATCAAAAGATAGACATCTATACCCAAGACCCCTCCACAAAATGAAATTGTTGAAAGAAGAAATAGGTCTATAATGGATTGTGTTGGAACACTTCTGATGGAGAAAAATCTTGCTTTGAAATACCAGAGAGAAGCTGTAAGAACTATTGTATATACCTTGAACCATGTGCAAGTAAAAAAAGGTACTCATTCAACACCTTTTGAACTATGGTATGGATAACCACCTAATGTGAAATACTTTAAGGTATTTAGAAGTAAGTATTATGTTCTTAAAAGCATCATGAATGGAAGGTTTGATGCAAAAAGTAAAGAAGGTATATTCCTTGGATACTCCACAAGAAGAAAATGCTACAACTGTTTAAATACTAACACTAAAAAAATTTTGGAGAGTGCAAAAGTGAATTTTGATGAATTAAAAAAGTACATAAGGCTGAACCTATGAAAGAACAAGAAGAATACAAATCATTTCTATACTTCTATGAAAAAATTCCTACTGAGGAAGATGCTACAAATCAAGTTACAAAGCAACAAAAAGTCTCAATAACTATCAAGTCACATCTTGTGAATGTTAAGTTGCATTCAGGAATTGAGCTTCATTTAGATGGTGAGTTGTGAAATGAAGAAAATGCAAATTTTGATTCTAAGACTAGTATACATGAAAGAGATGTTGAGATGCCTAAAAAAGATGCACACAGTGACTCTAAAGTTGAAAGACAAAATGTAGAAACAAGAGATGAGCCAAGATTGTCTAAATATGTCAAAACAACTCATCTTGCTGATCAAATAATTGGCAAAAAATATGATACACCAATGATAAGAAATAGATTGAAAACTGAATCATGTTTGTTAAGCATGCAGCAGTGCAAAACAATTAAAGATGCATTGGAAGATGATGACTGGTACAAGGCCACGGAAGAAGAGATTCAACAAATGGAGAAGAACAAAACATGGAGTCTAGTTCCTAGACTAGAAGAAAAGAATGTAATTGGCATCAAGTGGGTATTTAGAAAAAAGCTAGATGAGAATGGTGAAGTGACAAGACACAAAGCAAGATTAGTTTGCAAAGGATATGCACAAGAAGAAGGAATTGACTGTGGTGAGACATGTAATGCCCTGCCCAGAGATCCTTGGAAACAAGGATTCAAATCAAGCCTAGATATTTTTTTTTTAACAAGTATGAATGCACATGAAAACATCATAAAGGGATCACAAAAATCACAATGGAAGACTTCAACACAATCCCGACAACCAACGAATCTCCGAATGCCACTACCAAACTGACACACACAAACAAAGCCAACAATGACAACAACAAGATGAGGGCACAAGAAATGACCACTCATCAAGAAAACACCAAGCTGGGGTAAAATGCAGAATCCCAAAATTTGGCTAAGCCTGAAATCCTGAAGCCCTGAAAATTGGCTAAGTCTGGATTTGTGAAGCCCTGAAATTTCCTAGAATCCATAACTTATCTCTGAGAGGTCTGAAACTTATCTCAAATGATTTGTCGCATCTATTAAAATATATCTTAAGTATATAAGGAATTAAATATACGTCAACTTATACTTAAACGATATATTTTAAACCCTAAAGGACTACAACAAAAACCCAAAAAATTAATTTCAAAAGAAACCTCCTGAATTCAAAATGCAACAACATAGGCTCGAAGAACGCCCAAAAGGGTATCCAAAACCACTCTCAAAAAGATCGGATCATGAAGAAAAGTGCCTGCTGATGGCACGCGCAATTTTTTCACAAAAATCGTGCGACACTTTTTACTAAGGGAGGGCGATACTTCTCCTTAAGGCATGCGACACTCTTCCAGTGTGGTACGACATTTCTCAAGAAGGAATGCGACACTTTTCAGCATCCTATGACATTTCTTAAGAAGGCGTGCGACACTCTTCCAATGTCGTACGACATTTCTCAAGAAGCTGTGTGATACTTTACAGTGTCGTACGACATAGTTTGCATGGGCGTGCGATACTTTTTTAAAGTGTCGCACCATGCTGAACAAATGTTGCCCATAGAAACACGAAAACACTCCTAGAAGCAAAAAGGACCAAAATAGAGCAAAGAACCTCCACACCAGGGAGTACCGGATCCACAGAGGCTCGAGGAATGAACACTCAAGTGCAAGAACAACACAAAATGGAGAACATCAACCATCTAAACTATAACAGCATAGAACACACTGAATATAAACATTGCAGAGAACAAAAGCAACATCGCAATGTACATAAATACATCTCAGGAACAAAACAACCAAACTAAGTATGCGGTTCCTCCCAACCGTCAATAGCATTATAAGACCATCGTGGGTCCTAGCCATCCCCTGCGCGTAACATCCCAAGCCACTGACCAAATCGTCGGTACTGTCGTAATAGAGACGTCACTACTAAAAACATGCAACAATATAAGCATAAGGAAATCTAACATGCTAGTAGTAAAGCATAAGATAATCCTACAGTAGATAACATCACCTATCACATGCTAAACAGCAATAACCAACAGATATACTTAATACAATAATTCACAGCATCTAATCATATGCTAAACATCATATAAGGGAATGCGTCAAATAAACTAACATCATCTAAACATGATATCCAAGCATTCCAATGAAAGCATAAATCACAAGAAAGCATACTCCGGAACCCGAAGTACCAAGTGAAAACATCCAGCAATGGTCGCACTAGGAAAAAGATCGTCTCCCCAGTAGTGGTGAAGGTAGCTACGCCTCCCAACCACGTGGCACCCATAGGTCCACACCTGCCGTGCTGATGGAGATAATAATCCAACCACAAACACACATAAAGCACAACATCCAAGGCTAACACTCATGCCAAACAGTATGATGGCTGAACCAAGAACCTAAGAAAATGCAAGGAGTACAGGTCCTAGTCAGACACTCAAAAGGCTGCTATGTAGGGACTGACATCATGGAGAGTCACTTGGCATCGACAAGCCCAAGCTAGTATAGGCAGCTACTCTTCTGAACAGAAGGCACACAACCTAGGGCAGCTACTCTTCACGACGGAAGGCCCACAACCCACACATTTTAATTATCTTGTATTTATGACCACCCAAAGTTTTAATTTAATTATCACTTATATAAAACTTCCTCTGCCAACTGGGAAGTAGTCACTAGGTTACAGGATAGAAGCCCCCTCAATATGCTACCCTACCCTACCCATGCTCATCCTACGACAAGTGCCCGTGGGCATGCATACTCCCATCCCAACCCCAATGATCATAACTTTTGGCAAATCCACAGAAGATTGGGCCTCACAAGTCACCCAACAAATGTACGCATACGTACTTGTGTGTGGCGCACCACCATCACGAAGATCATAACACAAGGACTGGAATGAGAACACAATGCAAAGAAAACACCCAACCGAAAGCAACACGGGAAGGACAGATTCTACACGAATCCCAAAGCCAACAAAACCATACATCATAAAATCACTCAATCGACATCAATCCGAGAGTATGGATTCTACACGAATCCCAATGATGTAACAAGACCAAACATCATGAACTCACTCAATCGGCCTCAATTCGAGAGTATGGATTCTACATGAATCCCAATGATGTAACAAGACCAAACATCATGAACTCACTCAATCAGCCTCAATCCGAGAGTGTGGATTCTACACGAATCCTAGCGTTCATGAAACAAAAGCAAAGGTCTAAAGGAAACCATAATAAGTATAAAATCACTCAACCGAACACAACGTCGGGAGTACGGATAAAACACGCATCCCAATACAACAAAAAAGTGCAATAGTGGTCTAATTGATATCCAAATGGATCATCCAAGTCCACGACTCACAATGTGCCAAGAAAACCTGAGAAAATAGGGTGACATGCAAAACGAGGTAAAAACCCCAAAAATTTGAAAAACTTCAAAATTAAAACCCATTTGGCCTTTGGGTTCAAAAACCTCAAAAATCCAAAAATAACGAAAATCGAACACCGTCTGCAAAAACAGCCAGCATAACAGTGCAAAATCCCAAACCCTCATCCCAAAAAATAGGGAAATGTTCATACCCGCCCAACCGGGTAGAACTAACATACAGAAATGGAGGAGAACACTAGTTCTCAGCCTCCAAACAAACGGCTACCAAAAATAGAAGCTGAAACGGAGCAGAAACAATAAAACGGGAAAGCCCTACCTCACAGCCAAAAGGGCAAAATGAGAATCTAAACCATAAAATAAATATCCCGCAGAAGTAGCTGAAAATCATGGCAATCCAAGGTTTCCCCGAGCTAGATCCAACGAGCTCAACCTCACGAAGATCCCACACCCGTAGCTCCCACAACGAACAAAACAGTAAATCCTCATGAAGAGGATTTTGGGTTTTACTCTCCAACTTTCCAATTCAAAAGTGAGAAGTCCGAAATTAAATTCCTTTTTGGATACTTATTCACTTTTCAGATGAATAATCAATTAGGGCATTTAACCAACCAATCTAGTTAAACCCCAAATCGACCCAAATGAAAACAGGCTATTCCTATAAATAGGAATTCATCTATGGAAAAGCTGCCAGAAATTAAAATAAATCAATTAAAAAGCCCGAAAATCCAAAAACACATAAATCTCTTTAACAACTTCGCGACAATGCAAACCTCTAAATGCACAGACAAGCTTACTGGTCTAATCACATAATGCAAATGAGTTCGGATTTAATAATCACCAAAAGGATTAAATTAAACATTTTAATAAAGGATACGTGGACCATATAAGGATGACATTGGTAAAATATGAACGGCTGAATCAATAACTCCATGTGGCACTACCAAGGATATAAATCCTGCACACTAAACAACACGATCAAGTGCAATTGCATATAATAACATAGCCGAAGCAATAAATGCATTAAATCACCTAATTTAACCATTTATTTAATTATCTTAAAATAATTTATTTACATCACTCACGTTCGCATAAAGCATAACAACGTAGGAATGAAGTAAATAACCATAGCATTAAATCCATCACATAACATAATCAGAGGTATGTCCAAATACCAGATAACCAGATATCATCATAAAACACACTGTCATCTCAAAATAGCATCATCATGCAATATGATTAACTGAACAGCATAGTAGTCTAAAATCTATGATACTAGAATCAAAGAGTAACATTTGACCCTCAGGTCATCTCAAATGTAAAACATCACATGAGTAACAAATATCTCTCTAATCAGAAATATAACAAGGTAAATGTCCGCAGCACATAACCAAAGAAATCAACATGGACAATCCATTTCTAATCATTAATGCATTTAATAATGATTGATTACTCTGCATTAAAAAGGCATTTAAAACACATAAGAAAACACAGTAAAAATCATGACTAAACACTGCTATAGGAACCTAGTCCAGTGTAGCATGGTAAAAGAACATAGTGCAATCTCTGCACACATCTCAAGGTAATCACAGAACAACCTCATGATACCACATCGCCCTTGGTAACCACTGGCACAAACCTCAGTGAACCAAAAATCGCATCATAATCTCAAAGTTTAGTCAAAAGCATAATCAAAGAAACTGATACATAAACATAAATCCGAACACCTCGACGGTGTAGACCACTCAGGGTCACAATCATGATCCCATCACAACAAAAGATCAGCAAGGTTGCATCCATCAGGACAACTTACAAAAGTCAAATGGGAGAGGCACTACAAGACATTTTCCCTTGTTGCAAGAATGGAAGGACTAAGAACTCTACTTGCTTATGTTGCATACAAAGGTTTCAAAGTTTATTAGATGGATTTTAAATCTACATTTTTGAATGACATATTAGAAGAAGTCTACAAAGAAAAGCCAAAAGGATTTGTTGATGATAACAATAAGAACATGGTATGTAAACTACACAAAGCCTTATATGGATTGAAGCAAGCGCCAAGAGCAGGGTATGAGAGACTTCATACTTATCTTCTAAAGATTGGATTTGAAAGGATTGATGATAATAGTAATTTGTACATAAAGACAACAAAGGAAAAAGGTATATTGTTATCTAAAATATTTGTTGATGATATCATATTTTGGGGACAAGATGCTTTGTGTAAGGACTTTGCAAATCAGATGGAGCAAGAATTTTAAATGTCTATGTTTGGAGAGATCAAATTCTTTGTGGGATTGTAAGTATATCAAATGAAGTATGGTAAATATATCACTTAGTAAAAGTATGTCAAAGAGATATTGAACGCATTTGGACTAGAGGATTCCAAACTAGTAACTACACCTATGGTGACAAGATATAAGTTGTCAAAGAATGATGATTTTACTAAGGTGAATCAGACACTATACAGGTCTATGATTGGAAAATTGCAGTATGTAGTACAAAGTAGACCTTATATTGCATTAGCTATAGGATAGTTGCAAGATTATCTACTAATCCTAGGGAAAACCACTTAAGGGTTGTGAAGAGAATAATGAGATATCCAAAAGGAATAGAAGAGTTTAGTTGTTGGAAATATAAGAGGAGTAACTAAGAAGGGAAGGGTGAATCAATTACCACTAAAATATTTCCCAAATCACTTAGATGTCAATTAAAATTCAGACTAATAAAACTAATTACTGTTGTTACTTGATAAAAACATAAAAAATTTGTTGTAACTTGGTAAATGTAGAGTGTGAATTAATTTAGTTGATCTTAAGATGTTATAAGTAATTACTTGCAAGCATGAAATAAATAACATGAACACATGAGACACTAAGATTTAACATGAAAACCCAATTTGGTAAAAACCACCAATGTAACTAGTTACTATTTTTCACTCTTTTGAAGTGAGCCCTATTAGGAGACGACCCAATTAAAGGTTACAAAACACATTTTTAGGTGTGACCTTGTTAGAGGATTTAATCACCCTATTAGGAGTGGCCTTGCAAAAGGTCTTGAGACAATTCAATGGAATTGCCACCTTGCTAGAAGATTTACAAATGGCTATTAAACCAACTATGTTAAGAAATTTTAGATCCTGCTAAAATGGTTAGAAAGTAACAATGAAATGACTTGATTGTGATGTAATTAAATTTCTGATTATAGATCTCTTTTTTGCTTCATACTTGATCCTTTTTTATCAAATAATACTTTTATGCTCCACAAGTATATCTACTCATCCTTCAAGTTCACTTCCTCTTCTTATCTCTTTCAACTCATTCAACTTGCATCTGACATACACTTTAAAATCACAACTTGACCTTTTACTTATACCTTCCAAATTGTCAAGTCAGCTCAAATACAAATTAGGATAATCAATATTCATCACCTCAATAAACCAAAATCAATAGGTAAAATAATTAAGCTTTATACACCATAAATAAGAAAATCTTTTGGTAGCCAACCCAGCTTGATAGAAACTAATTTTGAAGCAATTTCCTATGTTAACCAATAATAGCCTGGTTAACACTACAAACTTATGAAATTCCCTTGGTAACTAAGTGAACTTGGTTAACACTGATTCTATTCAACTTTCCCTTTGTTAATAGAGTGAGCTTGGTTAACACTCTTTTCTACTTAACTTCCTTTGACGCTCGAGTGAGCTTGGTAGAAACTTCCTTCTGCACACAATAAACTCAAGAATGCTTAGTAGACTAGGAAAACTATCTTCACTAACCAAGTGATCTTAGGATGCACTAATTTTCAATTGATATGACATTTTTGTAACATTAAGGACAACACACAATTAATCAATTGTATCCAAAAATCTCCCTCTTTGGCATTGATGGCAACACATTATGTCATAGCATAATGAAATTTTGAGAATAAGACTCCCTCTGACAAAAAGTTTCTCCCTCTTTGATTTTATGTAGAAAACTTCTCTTTTAATATTCTCCCTTTGTGAACGAACTTCTTAACTGCTCTCTTTGCAAAATTTTAGAAAGATATGACAGCAAACTTCTCCCTCTTTGACAATACATGCCAAAGACAAGTCTGAATAGTATCAATGTACCTTGAGTACAAATTCATCTACAATATGACCTTCTCAATATTGCATCAACTGATTGATCTTCAACTTTGTTCATGTTGATGCATCACTAAACCTCATTTAGTGAGCTTTAGATAAGGGAATGACCCCTAGCTTACCTCTTAGATACAAAAATGCATCCTTAGGTAATGGCTTGTTGAATATATCTTCAATTTGTTCCTTTGTATGCACATATTCCAATTTGATTTCTTTTTCCTATACTAATTATCTTGCAAAGTGATATTTTATAACAATGTTCTTTGTTTTGGAATGCATCACTAGATTCTTTGATATGTTGATTGCACAGGTGTTATCACAATACATCACTATTGGCTCTTTGATTTCAACCTTCATTCCTTCCAACAACTATTTGAACCAAAAAATGTTGGAACAATTCACTACTGCTACTACATATTCTGCTTTAGTTGTGGATTGAGATGTGCAGTTTTGTTTTTTGCTCATCCAAGATACCAATATTTTACCAAGAAAGAATGCTCCACCACCGGTGTTCTTTTTGTCATCAAGATTTCCTACCCAATAAGGATTAGTAAATACTTTTAGGTCAAGGTTTCCTCCAACTTTGTACCATAAGCTATAGTCTTCAGTTCCTTTTAGGTGTCTTAGGATTCTTTTTATTTGCATCATGTGGTTTTCTCTGGGTTTAGCTAACCATCTTGCCACTATCTGAACTAGTAAGGCAATACCAGGCCTTGTATGTACTACACACTATAATTTCCCAATCATTGATCTATATAAAGTCATATCTACTTCTTTGGAGTCATCATCTTTTGTAATCTTAAGTCCAGTACACATGGGGGTTCCAATTGGTTTTGAATCTTCCATTCCAAATTTCTTGAGTATCTCTTTGATATAATTAGATTGAGTGATATAGATTCCATTTTTGTTCTATTGTATTTGCAATCCAACAAAGAATTTTATTTCACCAAACATGGAAATTTCAAATTCTTTATTCATTTGTTCTAAAAATTCTTTGCATAGGTCATTATTTCCTATGAATATGATACCATCCACAAATATTTTTACCAATACAATCCTCTTATCTGGTCCTTCCTTGATGTATAGGTTATTGTTATCATTTGTTCTTTGAAAACCAATTTGTATCAAATAGTTATGAAGTCTTTCATACTAGGCTCTAGGAGCTTGTTTCAAATCATATAGGGATTTGTGTAATTTGCAAACCATGCCCTTTTGTTTGGATTAAAAAAACCTTTTGGCTGCTCAATGCAGACTTCCTCATCAAGAATTTCATTTAAGAATGTAGATTTGATATCCATTTGATATACTTTGAATCCTTTGTGAGTTACATAAGAAAGTAAAGTCTTAACACTTTCTAATATTGGAACAAGGGCAAAAGTTTCACTATAATCAATACCTTCTTCTTGAGAATAACCTTTACATACAAATCTTGCTTTGTTTCTTAACACTTTTCCATCTTCATTTAGCTTGTTTCTAAATACCTATTTTGTACCAATCACATTTTTATCTTTGGGTCTAAGTACAAGAGTCCAAGTTTTATTCTTTTCTATTTGTTCTATTTCTTCATTCATAGCCTCAATCCAACTTTCATTTTCAAATACATCTTTAACACTTCTAGGTTCAAATTCAGCAAGTAAACATGTACTTTTTAGTTTTCTTCTTTTCATTGCTCCATCTAACTTGTCTCCAATGATTTAATCAGGTGCATGATATCATTGGACATATTTATCCAATACAGGTTCTTTGACTTTTGAATGAACTGCATTGTCTTCATTTTGAATCTCAACTTCTAGCTCAGGTCCTTCTATCTGTGGCTCAGCTTCTTCAGACTTGGTATGCACTAGCTTGGTAGCCTCTAAATGTGACTCGGGTCCTTGTGACTCGGTTTGCACTTCGTGTAACTTGGAGACTAATGGAGATTTGGACAGCTCAAGAAATGAAGTCACCTTTTTGTGAAATGTGTTTGGCAATGTATCAAGTTCAAAGTAGACAAATCTTTTGTAATCTTTTGTAATCTTTTGTAATGTATCAATTCTTATATGTGAACTTTCTATGATTTTGTGAGTAGACAAATTCAAATATTTGTGTGCTTTACTTCTATAGGAATATCCTAGAAATATACCTTCATCACCTTGTACATCAAATTTTTCTTTTCTAGATTCTTTAAGATATAACATTTGCTGCCAAATACTTTTAAGTAACTTAAATTGGGTTTGTAGCCATACCATAGTTCATAGGGAGTTTTGTTTGAGTCCTTCTTCAACTGAACTAGGTTTAAAGTATTAACTGTAGTGCTAATAGCTTCCTTCTAGTATTCGATAGCAAGTATCTGATAGCAACATTCTTCTCAATCATTAGTGTTCTTGCACAATCCATGATGGATCTCTTTCTTCTTTCATCTATTCCATTCTTCTCAGGAGTACTAGGGTCTGATACTTGTCTTTTGATTCCTCTTTAATGAAAAAAATTGTTGAATTCATTAGAGATGAATTCTACCACCTCTATCTGATCTTAAGCATTGCAATGTTTTTCAAATTTCCTTTTCCACTCTAGCAAGATACCATTTGAATTTCTTGACAGCTTCTAGTTTTTCTTTGAGATATATAACAGTCATCATTCCAGAATAATCATCAACAAAAATAATTAATTTTTTTTCTCCATTATAGGTTTCTATTCCAACAGTTTCACAAAAATCACTATGCACAATTTCCAAGACATATTCTGACTGATAGTTTTTTCTTTTAAACCTAGTCTTTCCCATTTTACAAATTTGGCAATTTTTTGCATAATCCAACATCAGGTTTCTTTAGATTTTGAACACCTCTTACTCTTCTAAGTTTTCTAATATTTACAATATTATCAATGTTTACATGACATATCCTTCTATACTATAACTAGCTTTCTTCTACTTGAGCAATCAAACATGAACAGTCATCAAGATCAAGATAAAATAGGTTGCCTTTTGTATGCCTTCCTAATACAATTAGATTTCCTTGGTTATCTAGCAATCTTGCCTTGCCATTCATGAATTCTACCTTGAATCCAATATTGTTCAATTGTGCCACACACAGTAGATTATGTTTTAGTCCTTTAACCCAATAGGCATTATCACATATAAGTTCATTGGTTAATGAGATTTGGCCTTTCCCTTTTATGCAACAAGGTTCATTGTTTCCAAACCTTACACTACCTCCATCATAGTGTTCAAAATGTTCAAATTTAGTTTTCTCTCTAGTCATATGGTGAGAACATCCACTATCTATGATCCATGTGTCATTTTTACTAACATGAGAGACAAGTGTCATCTTATCTCCTTCATAACCAGATTCATCTTTTACAACAATATACACTATTTCATCTTCACTGTTATCATAATCTTTAGCCATAAACCAAGTTTTCTTACCTATGTCTTTTTAGGATTTGTGAAATTTGAATTCCTTCTTGCTTTTATGCTTGTGGCTTTTTTTCTCTTTCTTGCCTTCTTTGTTCAGATACCTAGCAACAATATGACCAATTTCATCACAAGAAAAACATATTAGAGGGATCATACCTTTGTACTTTCCTCTGCTTCTAGAATATTTCTTTGCTAGTAAAGATTCAACAATTTCAAGATCACTATCTAAACTTTTGTCAGTTTTTTCTTCACTTTCTAATTGCTTATCTTTTTATTTTCTTGCCTTTTCTTTGAGTGAGAGTTTAGCTACAAATGTAGATTCAATATTCTTGGAAGCAGGAACATAGTTATCAAAGTTTCCTACTTTAAAAGCTATCACTCTTCCTACTAGGGAATCCAAACCAATCTTCTTGTTTGGATCACATCTCTTATCTTGAATGGTATACACTTTGATTACATAGATGGGAAGAAAAATTTTGAGAACTTTACTTACAACAGTTTCTTCTTTGATCTCTCCTCGACATGCTCTGATTTCACTAACATTGGCCTTGATCATTTCCAAATTATTTGCAACATTTTCATCTTCTTTCATCCTCATTTGATAAAATTGTCATCACCTCCATAGATTTATTTTAGCTTTTCCACATATCAAAAACAGTTTTACAATCTTTGACCTCATCAAATTTAGCACAATTAAGAGCAAATGCAATGTCAGCCATCATGATATTAGATTTATTCTTCTCAAAAAATTCATCAACTAATAATGTTCCATTGAGAGTTTTATATTCTTCATCCAAATATTTGCATCCTACATCACTGATGGTAGCTAGGTGAAGCCTTATAAGTCATTGTCATGCTGCAAAGTTGTCTATGTTTAGTTTTGGAATCTCTCTCTTGTAATACATCCTAATCTTTGGCTTAGGTCCTTTAAACCTTCTTTGCAAGTACCAAAAGTGCTAATACCGATTGTTGAAACTGTAAGAGGAGTAATTGAGAGGAGAGGGGTGAATTAGTTACCACAAAAAAAATTCCTAGATCCCTTGGATGTAAATTAAAATTCAAACTAATAAAATTGATTACTGTTGTTACTTGGTAAACACACAAAAAATTTGATGTAAATTAGTAAATGTAGATTGTGAATTAATTCAACTAATCCTAAGGTGCTATAAGTAATTACTTGCAAGAATGAAAGAAATAACATGACCACATGAGATAACAAGATTTAACATTGAAACACAATTTGGGAAAAACCACCAATGTAACTAGTTATGATTTTCACTCTTCTGAAGTGAGCCCTGTTAGGAGCCAACCCTGTTAAAAGTTATAAAACACATTGTTAGGTGTGACCTCATTAGAGGATTGAATCACCCTTTTACGAGAAGCCTTGCAAAAGGTCTTTAGAAAATTCAATGGAATTGCAACCTCATTAGAGGATTTACAAATGGTTGTTAAACCAACTCTGTTAAGAGATTTTAGATCACTACTACAATGGTTAGAAAGTAACAATGAAAAGACTTGATTGTGATACAACTAAATTACTAATTACAAATCTCTTTCTGGTTCATACTTGATCCTTTTTTATCCTTTTTTATCAAATAATACTTTTCTGCTCCACAAGGATATCTGTTCATCCTTCAAGTCTACGTCCTCTTCTTATCTCTTTCAACTCATTACACTTGCATCTGACATACACTTTGAAATTACATCTTGACCTTTTATTTATACCTTCTAGATTGTCAAGTTAGGTCAAATAAAAATTAGAATAATCAATATTTATCACTTCAGTCAGCTAGAATCAACAAGTAAAATAATTAAGCTTTATATGCCAAAAATAAGAAAATCCTCTGGTAACCAACCTAGCTTGGTAGAAACTGATTTTGAAGTGATTTCTTGTATTAACAAACAATAGCTCAGTTAACACTATGAACTTACAAAATTTATTTGATGATTGAGTGAACTCATTTAACACTAATTCTATTCAACTTTCCCTTTGTTAACCAAGTGAGCTCGGTTAACACTCTTTTCTACATAACTTCCTTTGATGCCCAAGTGAGCTCAGTAGAAACTACCTTCTACATAGAGTAAACTTAGGAATGGCTAGTAGACTAGGAAAACTATCTTCACTAACCAAGTGAGCTCTGCATGCATTGACAATCAACTGATATGACATTTGTGTAACTTTAAGGACAACACACAATTAATCTATTGTATCCAAAATTTGGTTTATACTACAAGAAGAATGAAAAGTCTGAACTAAAAGCCTATGCTAATTTTGATTGGGTTGGAAACATTAATGATAGAAAGAGCACTAGTGGAGGAGCATTCTTCTTAGGAAAAAGAATAGTTGCATGGACTAGCAAGAAACAAAGTTGTATTTCCCAATCTAATGTTGAAGCAAAATATGTTGTTGCTGCTATAAACTACACAAACATTGCATGGATCAAACAACTACTCAAAGGAATCAAAGAAGAAATCACAAAATGAATGATATTTTGATGTGATAATATAAGTATTATCAATATATCAAAGAATCCAATGATGCACACAAAGACAAAACACATTGCAATCAAATATCACTATGTAAGAGATTTTGTTCAAGACAAAGAGGTGAAGATGGAATATGTTAACTCAAAGGAGAAAATTGTTGATATCTTCACAAAATCATTACCTAAGGGTTCTCATGAGTATCTAAGAGATAAACTAGGGGTGATACCTCTATCATAAGCTATGTAAGGAATAGAGGGAGTTCCCTACATCTAACAAGTTGATGTTCATATAATACAAATTGATGCAATCGATCTTACTTTAGGAACTACCTAAAGTAATCATAGAACCAAAACTACAAATCAGTCACAAGCAACGTGACAGGGGGAGAAATTGAAGACTCTATAAAATCCTATATCTACATGTATTAAATATGCAAAGTGTTTGGTACATGTCTTTGAAATTATTGTCAAAGAAGGAGAAACTACATTAAACTAATCATCATCAGTAGAAGTGTTTTACTAATCAATTGCAACAAAAAAGAGGGAGAATATCCTAAAGATATTTATTGATTAGAGAGGGAGAAAGTGATCAAAGAAGGAGAAAGCATATAACAGAAAGGATTAGAGAGGGAAAAAGTGATTAGAGAAGAGAAATCATATCAGAGAAAGGATCAGAACAAAGAGGGAGAATTGATCATCATCAAAGGGAGCTATAAGAAAGAGTTTTTGTAACCTAATCAAAAGACAGAAGTTGTTGATAGAAGGAATACAAGTTTTCTTTTTGGTACTATCTTACTATTTTAACCTATTTAGTTTGGTTGAACAAGTTGTTCATCATTTGATTGACTTGGTTGATTAATTTGGTTTGCTATTAATGCCAAAGAGGGAGATTGTTGATATCTGATAGAAAAGATCATTTGAAAAGAGTATTGTTAAGAAGAAGATTGTTGAAGAAGATTATATGTTTCAATAATTGTTTTTTCATTGATGTCAAACTTGCTATTTCTTGATAAGATAATTTCTTACAAGATTCAAGCACTATCACTTAGTTGATTGATTAGGAGGATTTGATCAACAAGATGTAACAAATGTACCTAAAGAAAAGGTTGAGTTATGATTTTATAATAAAGTGCAAGGATTAGTTAAGATAGTGATAAAATTATGTATTAATGATCTACCTAAGATTACAAAATGGCTGGCTACACTTAGAAATTTTAGGAGAACAAGTTAAATAAAGTTTGTCTTCCAAGCTTGACTGAGTGTATAGTAGGTGCTTTGTTTAGTAGGTGCCAAGCAAAGTTGGTGCAAACAAAACAAAAAGTTAGTTGGAGTCGAGTGAAAGAAACTGCTAGTAGATGTTGAGAAAGACAACTAATG